>CAWZYM010000343.1:0-230000 GCA_963966185.1 Rhabditoides inermis | reverse complement strand
CGAGTGGAGTAGCTCAAACTATTCTCCTATCGTAATCCTAAGCGAGTGGAGTAGATCAAATTATTCTCCTATCGTAATCCTAAGCGAGTGGAGTAGATCAAATTATTCTCCTATCGTAACCCTAAGCGAGTGGAGTAGCTCAAACTATTTGCCTATCGTAATTCTAAGCCAGAGGAGTAGATCAAATTATTCTCCTATCGTAACCCTAAGCGAGTGGAGTAGCTCAAACTATTTGCCTATCGTAATCCTAAGCGAATGGAGTAAATCAAATTATTCTCTTATCGTAATCCTAAGCGAGTGGAGTAGATCAAATTATTCTCCTATCGTAACCCTAAGCGAGTGGAGTAGCTCAAACTATTTGCCTATCGTAATTCTAAGCCAGAGGAGTAGATCAAATTATTCTCCTATCGTAACCCTAAGCGAGTGGAGTAGCTCAAACTATTTGCCTATCGTAATCCTAAGCGAATGGAGTAGATCAAATTATTCTCTTATCGTAATCCTAAGCGAGTGGAGTAGATCAAATTATTCTCCTATCGTAATCCTAAGCGAGTGGAGTAGATCAAACTATTCTCCTATCGTAACCCTAAGCGAGTGGAGTAGCTCAAACTATTTGCCTATCGTAACCCTAAGCGAGTGGAGTAGCTCAAACTATTTGCCTATCGTAATCCTAAGCGAGAGGAGTAGATTAAATTATTTTCCTATCGTATTCCTAAGTGAGTGGAGTAGATCAAACTATTCTCCTATCGTAATCCTAAGCGAGTAGAGTAGATCAAATTATTCTTCTATCGTAATCCTAAGCGAGTGGAGTAGATCAAATTATTCTCCTATCGTAACCCTAAGCGAGTGGAGTAGCTCAAACTATTCTCCTATCGTAATCCTAAGCGAGTGGAGTAGATCAAATTATTCTCCTATCGTAATCCTAAGCGAGTGGAGTAGATCAAATTATTCTCCTATCGTAACCCTAAGCGAGTGGAGTAGCTCAAACTATTTGCCTATCGTAATTCTAAGCCAGAGGAGTAGATCAAATTATTCTCCTATCGTAACCCTAAGCGAGTGGAGTAGCTCAAACTATTTGCCTATCGTAATCCTAAGCGAATGGAGTAGATCAAATTATTCTCTTATCGTAATTCTAAGCGAGTGGAGTAGATCAAATTATTCTCCTATCGTAATCCTAAGCGAGTGGAGTAGATCAAACTATTCTCCTATCGTAACCCTAAGCGAGTGGAGTAGCTCAAACTATTTGCCTATCGTAACCCTAAGCGAGTGGAGTAGCTCAAACTATTTGCCTATCGTAATCCTAAGCGAGAGGAGTAGATTAAATTATTTTCCTATCGTAATCCTAAGTGAGTGTAGTAGATCAAACTATTCTCCTATCGTAATCCTAAGCGAGTAGAGTAGATCAAATTATTCTCCTATCGTAATCCTAAGCGAGTGGAGTAGATCAAATTATTCTCCTATCGTAACCCTAAGCGAGTGGAGTAGCTCAAACTATTCTCCTATCGTAATCCTAAGCGAGTGGAGTAGATCAAATTATTCTCCTATCGTAATCCTAAGCGAGTGGAGTAGATCAAATTATTCTCCTATCGTAACCCTAAGCGAGTGGAGTAGCTCAAACTATTTGCCTATCGTAATTCTAAGCCAGAGGAGTAGATCAAATTCTTCTCCTATCGTAACCCTAAGCGAGTGGAGTAGCTCAAACTATTTGCCTATCGTAATCCTAAGCGAGTGGAGTAGATCAAATTATTCTCCTATCGTAATCCTAAGCGAGTGGAGTAGATCAAATTATTCTCCTATCGTAACCCTAAGCGAGTGGAGTAGATCAAATTATTCTCCTATCGTAACCCTAAGCGAGTGGAGTAGCTCAAACTATTTGCCTATCGTAATTCTAAGCCAGAGGAGTAGATCAAATTATTCTCCTATCGTAATCCTAAGCGAGTGGAGTAGATCAAATTATTCTCCTATCGTAACCCTAAGCGAGTGGAGTAGCTCAAACTATTTGCCTATCGTAATTCTAAGCCAGAGGAGTAGATCAAATTCTTCTCCTATCGTAACCCTAAGCGAGTGGAGTAGCTCAAACTATTTGCCTATCGTAATCCTAAGCGAGTGGAGTAGATCAAACTATTCTCCTATCGTAATCCTAAGCGAGTGGAGTAGATCAAATTATTCTCCTATCGTAATCCTAAGCGAGTGGAGTAGATCAAATTATTCTCCTATCGTAACCCTAAGCGAGTGGAGTAGCTCAAACTATTTGCCTATCGTAATTCTAAGCCAGAGGAGTAGATCAAATTATTCTCCTATCGTAACCCTAAGCGAGTGGAGTAGCTCAAACTATTTGCCTATCGTAATCCTAAGCGAATGGAGTAGATCAAATTATTCTCTTATCGTAATCCTAAGCGAGTGGAGTAGATCAAATTATTCTCCTATCGTAATCCTAAGCGAGTGGAGTAGATCAAACTATTCTCCTATCGTAACCCTAAGCGAGTGGAGTAGCTCAAACTATTTGCCTATCGTAACCCTAAGCGAGTGGAGTAGCTCAAACTATTTGCCTATCGTAATCCTAAGCGAGAGGAGTAGATTAAATTATTTTCCTATCGTAATCCTAAGTGAGTGGAGTAGATCAAACTATTCTCCTATCGTAATCCTAAGCGAGTAGAGTAGATCAAATTATTCTCCTATCGTAATCCTAAGCGAGTGGAGTAGATCAAATTATTCTCCTATCGTAACCCTAAGCGAGTGGAGTAGCTCAAACTATTCTCCTATCGTAATCCTAAGCGAGTGGAGTAGATCAAATTATTCTCCTATCGTAATCCTAAGCGAGTGGAGTAGATCAAATTATTCTCCTATCGTAACCCTAAGCGAGTGGAGTAGCTCAAACTATTTGCCTATCGTAATTCTAAGCCAGAGGAGTAGATCAAATTATTCTCCTATCGTAACCCTAAGCGAGTGGAGTAGCTCAAACTATTTGCCTATCGTAATCCTAAGCGAATGGAGTAGATCAAATTATTCTCTTATCGTAATCCTAAGCGAGTGGAGTAGATCAAATTATTCTCCTATCGTAATCCTAAGCGAGTGGAGTAGATCAAACTATTCTCCTATCGTAACCCTAAGCGAGTGGAGTAGCTCAAACTATTTGCCTATCGTAACCCTAAGCGAGTGGAGTAGCTCAAACTATTTGCCTATCGTAATCCTAAGCGAGAGGAGTAGATTAAATTATTTTCCTATCGTATTCCTAAGTGAGTGGAGTAGATCAAACTATTCTCCTATCGTAATCCTAAGCGAGTAGAGTAGATCAAATTATTCTTCTATCGTAATCCTAAGCGAGTGGAGTAGATCAAATTATTCTCCTATCGTAACCCTAAGCGAGTGGAGTAGCTCAAACTATTCTCCTATCGTAATCCTAAGCGAGTGGAGTAGATCAAATTATTCTCCTATCGTAATCCTAAGCGAGTGGAGTAGATCAAATTATTCTCCTATCGTAACCCTAAGCGAGTGGAGTAGCTCAAACTATTTGCCTATCGTAATTCTAAGCCAGAGGAGTAGATCAAATTATTCTCCTATCGTAACCCTAAGCGAGTGGAGTAGCTCAAACTATTTGCCTATCGTAATCCTAAGCGAATGGAGTAGATCAAATTATTCTCTTAT
Organism: Rhabditoides inermis; assembly: GCA_963966185.1. Classification (NCBI taxonomy): domain Eukaryota; kingdom Metazoa; phylum Nematoda; class Chromadorea; order Rhabditida; family Rhabditidae; genus Rhabditoides; species Rhabditoides inermis. Next base: position 226,358 of record CAWZYM010000343.1, on the reverse strand, counting down.
CGTAATTCTAAGCGAGTGGAGTAGAAGAAGTTTATTACCGCGTTATAAAAGAAAACATAACATACACATAGGCAATACAGAAATACGGCAGTTTGTGGTTCGATAAAGTAAATACAAACAACGAGAATAATACAAAGCACAACTATAATCTGCGCAATTTGGTGGGTGGAAAAATGTCTAGTAAAGAGAGATTCTTTTTAAAGGTGGTAGGATCTGTTACACGTATTAAGTCATCGGAGAGAGAGTTCCAAACTTCGAAGGTTCTACTAATAAAAGTGCTAGTTCGGCATGTGTTATCAAATGAAGGTACAATCCTAAATTCATGTGAACTGCGAGTGCGTGATGGAATGATTGCGAAAAGCCCAGTACAGTCTAATGTTGTTTTAGAGTGAATGACCTTATGTATATAAGTAACGTCGTTCAGAAAACGGCGAGACTCGAGAGTTTGTAGATTAAGAAAACTGAGACGTTCAGGATATGATAAACTGCGACCGACACGCTGACACACACGGCGAGTATAATAGCGCTGAACATTTTCAATAAGGTTGACTGATGCAACATCAATGGGGTTCCAGAGCTCGGTACAATATTCTAATTTGCAACGAAAATAAGTAGTGTAGGCAGTGATTAAGAGAGTGGGATCACGAGTTTTGTAAGTACGAAGGAAGTCATTTATAGCATAAAGCGTGTGCTTGATAATATGTTGGTAATGGTCACGGAAAAGAATGTTGCTACTCATCAATATACCCAAATCCCTGGCTGAATCGACAGGCATGAGTGTACATCCATGAGCAGTATAGGAATGTTTTGGATTTCGCCTGCCTATATGCAATATTTGAGTTTTCTCAGTTGAAATTTGTAGACCCCACGATGCTGACCAGATTGTAACGATATCTATGGCTTTTTGAAAGATAGCAGCTGCTGTGTTACTAGAATGCTCAAATGGATAATATATTTTGAGATCATCAGCATATAATGCATGTTTAACTTCTTTAGGTAAATGCTCTGCAATATTATCTATGAAGATATTAAAAAGCAGAGGGCCTAAGCAAGAGCCTTGCGGCACACCACAATTAACAATGCGCGGTTGCGATCGAGTTTTACCAATCATTATTGATTGCTTTCTGTTTTTGAGAAATTCGGAAATCCATCCTAAGACATTGCCTCTTATTCCAAGCGAGTCTAATTTTTTGAAAAGCAATTCGTGGTTTATGGTGTCAAACGCTTTCTTAAAGTCAAAATAAATACAATCTATAACTGAACCAGACTTAAGGTACTTGCACCAGTTCATGTGACATTCAATAAGTTGAGCATTTGTGGATCTGTTTTTGCGAAAACCAAATTGTTTAGGTGATAATAGATTATACTTTTCCAGATGTTGCGTGATCTGTTTAACACAAATTCTTTCAAGAACTTTCGAAATACTGCAAGTGAGCGAAATAGGTCTGTAATTTGAAGCCAATTCACGCGCACCTTTTTTGAAAAGAGGTTTGACCCAGGCTTCTTTCCAAATAGGGGGAATTTCGCGCACCGAAAGTGACATCGCAAAAATAATTGTGAGAGGAACAGATATGGTGTCCGCAGTGCGAGTAGATCAAATTATTCTCCTATCGTAATCCTAAGCGAGTGGAGTAGATCAAACTATTCTCCTATCGTAACCCTAAGCGAGTGGAGTAGCTCAAACTATTTGCCTATCGTAACCCTAAGCGAGTGGAGTAGCTCAAACTATTTGCCTATCGTAATCCTAAGCGAGAGGAGTAGATTAAATTATTTTCCTATCGTAATCCTAAGTGAGTGTAGTAGATCAAACTATTCTCCTATCGTAATCCTAAGCGAGTAGAGTAGATCAAATTATTCTCCTATCGTAATCCTAAGCGAGTGGAGTAGATCAAATTATTCTCCTATCGTAACCCTAAGCGAGTGGAGTAGCTCAAACTATTCTCCTATCGTAATCCTAAGCGAGTGGAGTAGATCAAATTATTCTCCTATCGTAATCCTAAGCGAGTGGAGTAGATCAAATTATTCTCCTATCGTAACCGTAAGCGAGTGGAGTAGCTCAAACTATTTGCCTATCGTAATTCTAAGCCAGAGGAGTAGATCAAATTCTTCTCCTATCGTAACCCTAAGCGAGTGGAGTAGCTCAAACTATTTGCCTATCGTAATCCTAAGCGAGTGGAGTAGATCAAATTATTCTCCTATCGTAATCCTAAGCGAGTGGAGTAGATCAAATTATTCTCCTATCGTAACCCTAAGCGAGTGGAGTAGCTCAAACTATTCTCCTATCGTAATCCTAAGCGAGTGGAGTAGATCAAATTATTCTCCTATCGTAATCCTAAGCGAGTGGAGTAGATCAAATTATTCTCCTATCGTAACCCTAAGCGAGTGGAGTAGCTCAAACTATTTGCCTATCGTAATTCTAAGCCAGAGGAGTAGATCAAATTATTCTCCTATCGTAATCCTAAGCGAGTAGAGTAGATCAAATTATTCTCCTATCGTAATCCTAAGCGAGTGGAGTAGATCAAATTATTCTCCTATCGTAACCCTAAGCGAGTGGAGTAGCTCAAACTATTCTCCTATCGTAATCCTAAGCGAGTGGAGTAGATCAAATTATTCTCCTATCGTAATCCTAAGCGAGTGGAGTAGATCAAATTATTCTCCTATCGTAACCCTAAGCGAGTGGAGTAGCTCAAACTATTTGCCTATCGTAATTCTAAGCCAGAGGAGTAGATCAAATTATTCTCCTATCGTAACCCTAAGCGAGTGGAGTAGCTCAAACTATTTGCCTATCGTAATCCTAAGCGAGTGGAGTAGATCAAATTATTCTCTTATCGTAATCCTAAGCGAGTGGAGTAGATCAAATTATTCTCCTATCGTAATCCTAAGCGAGTGGAGTAGATCAAATTATTATCCTACTACCGTTTTCCAGGAGGACAAGATGCCCCGCCCTCCCGAGAAAGAGGACACTTCGGTGGCGGTTCTCGAAGCGGCAGCTGGTAAACCACAGTGAGTATTGGATTAATGATTGATGTCTCATAATTTAGTCTATTCTCATCGAACATGATATCATGCAACAAGTCAAGAAACTATGTAGAAGTACCAGAATTTTTTGCCCTAACAGCAGACGCTTTACTATTTGAGAAAAATTGTTTCAGAAAAATGAAAAAGACACGTGACCTTCTCAGTGTCAATTTTCTACGCAGAAGGTGGAGTAAGGTAAGTTGAAAAACGCATTAGCAAAAGGTAACATTGTATTCACCTAAATAATGATTTAGGAACCTTCCTATGGTACCGTCCTATCGATCCGCAACTCATTGGAACTCGTATTTGCATATGCTAGAACCAACATTCTTATCGATATGATCGATTTCGCGGTGAGAGAGAAAGGAAGAAGAGAGAAATGGAGGGGGAGAGAGAAAAAGAGAGAGAGAGAGAGAGAGAGAGAGAGAGAGAGAGAGAGAGAGAGAGAGATTTGAACCTTCCAGAACACAGTGACAACCCTCGATCTCTCTGGACAGAAGCTCACAAAGCTGGGTGGAATAGGTAAGAAGTTATTCGATTTAAGGACATTTACTGAATTTAATGAATTCAGAAGAGTGCTGTCAACTGCAACTGTTATCACTGCGGCAGAATAGACTGACAAGCATAAAGAAGGTATTGCAGTAATGCAGTTACAGAATAACAGAATAACAACACATTGTAAATACATTCACGTTCCATTAATATAACTCATATATAATGTTCATGAAAGGTGTATGATATATGCAGGATTGAAAAGTACTTACTATACTCTCAGCTCCGTCATTTGACGAATCTCGTTTTTCTGGATGCCTCGCACAATTTCATCCACAAAATTGGTGAGTTGGAATTAAGGTGAGAGAGGGTTGAGAAGAGAACAGAGTTGTACAATCATGGGATAGGCTACATATTGAGCGTATTAATCGCTTAATACCATCTACATACATACCTCCATGAGATTGCTCATTTACGCCGCAATTATCAAGTATCAAGCCGCCGCAATTAAGTTTTACATAATTATTGGAACGTATTATCAAAAAAACTTTCGTGAGAGCTACGTTTTTGAAAGTGAATATGATATTGATCGAAGGAGAAAGAGAGAGGGGGGAGAAGGGGAGAGAAGAGAGAAAAGAGACGATAAATGCAAATCTGCAGAAAGCCTTCCGGAGACGCTCTGCGAACTGAATCTGTCCGACAATCGAATCGCTGGACTGCAGTTTTGCGCAAACCTGCAGGTAAGTAAAATTTTATTAATTTTGTTTTATACACTACACCACTGTTTTCAGCTACTTCACACTCTCAACCTACAGCGCAATCTACTCAAGTCGATAAAAGTTTGTTTGGAAGTATTACAAAGGTTGATCATATTAGATATTCACAACATACAGTCCTCATAGTATATCAGTGAGACGTACACCTTTTATATTTATTTGAACATCAACACAATCATAAATACGTTTCAGAGTTTGGAATCTTGCCAGCTGTTACAGTACCTTTTTCTCGGCAGCAATTATCTGTCGGAGAAACACGAAATCGAAATGTTCAAGGTGAAAAATGAAAAAAAGATAAAGAGATTATCATAAGAATTTTTTTCAGAACTTTCCGAAACTCTTTTTCCTCGACATCACTGGAAATCCAATGTGCACTTTTGATGGATACAGGTATCACACTTCTTTCTGCAATGTAAATTTTTGTTTAGAAAAAAAATCTTGCTGCAAGCACCGTATCTACTGTCTCTCGATAGAGAAAAGGTGAGTGGTTGAGTGTTGATCTTCGTTATGTAGGCATACTTTCAGGTTCCGATTGAAGAGCGGAGTGCTGCGACAGCGTCCAACACCGGACGGGCACTGACTATAGATGTAATTAGAAACAAGTACGTTACATCCATCTCATAACTGAAATTCATCTTGTTCACGTTTAATCGTTTCCCTAAATAAGATCAATAGGTATTATGATGAATAAATTCGGACGAGAAGGTGAGAGAGAGAGAGAGGGGCGCAGAGAGAAACAGAGAGAGATAGGGGAGAGAGAGAGAGAGAGAGAGAGAGAGAGAGAGAGAGAGAGCCTTCTCCCTTGCAGGTACCCCACTCTGTCCACCACTCGCCGCCTTCTCTTGGCCGAACAGAAATTCGAGATGATAGCGATAGACAGTGGATGTGTAGATGAGTAAGTGATTGTTACTGTTGCTTTTATATGTAAAAAAGGTTGTAAAAAAGGTTCTCATTTTCCGTTTGCGTTATTTCACAAGTGCAGGAGTGTTATAAGAATTCCCGTAAATACATTACCTTGATAACTGCATTATGTGTCAATAAAAAAACATATAAGCAGCCTATAGATTTTTCATATAAGCAGCTTATAGATTTTCGCCAATCAATCGCATCAGTTTTGCAGTTTTGCTGATAAACATTCTTTTATCAGGGTATCTACAGTGGAGGAAATTGATTTGGCTGGAAACAGACTGCAGAGGTCAGCCGATCGATAATTCGATAATCGATAAATCAATATTTTTAGAGCAGACGAGTTGGCGATGCTTCCCAACCTCAGGAAACTTTTGCTCGCAAACAATCAGATGATCATTCTTTGCCAACCGAACAACAAATATGCAGTAGGTATTCTCCATTAGGGCTCTAGCGGGGGGCTCTAGCTCTCTCTCTCTCTCTCTCTCCACCATCTCTTTCAAGTTTCCACAAAGAGAGATGTGCTCTAGGAAAACCAAGTGTAGTTGGAAAGAAGTGCAGTTGGAAGAGGAGAGAGAGAGAGAGAGAGAGAGAGAGAGAACTGACCAACTCTTTTCCAGTCGTTCCCTTCCCTCTCTCATGTCGACCTCTCTTCCAATACCCTCTCTTCCTCCTCCATTCCTCGACTTGGATTGACACATCTCAATGCACTCACTACACTCGATTTGAGAGGAAATGAGCTCATCAAGTGAGTTGTTTATATGGTTCACAATATTTATATGATCCTAAAACTTTATAATGTTCACTTATACCACAATATCCTCATTCACGCATCATAAAACAAAAAATTTTATATATATATATATATATATATATATATATATATATATATATATATATATATATATATATATATATATATATATATATATATATAAAAACCACATTTCGCACGCATTTCAGATTCGATTGCTTCGCATTCGATCTTCCCTCGCTCATATCACTCGATCTCAGCGAGAACCAGATAAAGACGATCAGGAAGAAGACATTGCAGAATCTCAAGTAAGGCTGAGTGAGGAGATAGTGAGAGAGAGAGAGAGATAGAGAGAGAGAGAGAGAGAGGGAGAGAGAGAGAGGGAGAGAGAGAGAGAGAGGGAGTGAGAGATTGCAGGGAGCTGCGCCTCCGGGACAATAGGTTGAAGGACATCGATGGTCTCTCCACCCCCAATCTCACTTATCTCGATGTGTCCGGCAACAAGTGAGTTGAGAATTGGGAATCTTTTCGACTGCAGTGAAATATATATCATACCGAGAAATGATGAAAGTTGAATCCATTGTAATCATCAAACAATTTTTTTCTACAATGAAAAACAATAATCGTTGCAGCAAGAGCTCTGATCATGCTAGATTATGAAATAAAAATGTATTACGTAACCACAGCTCAATGGATTTTTTTGCAAATTTCAGCGAAATTGCCTCTCAGAACTCTGAAAACATTTTGATTTATGATTGAAACGTACAACACAACACAACAACTCGAAAAAATTTGATTTCGTTATTGTGAATAAATGTTATGTAACGGCAAACAAACATTATTTATTAGAGAACAAAAAACGCTCATGAGTGAGTTTGCAGAATCGGGACATGTGCTGCTCTGAAGTCTCTGTCAGACATGCCCTCTCTCACTCACCTACTCTGTATCGGAAATCCAGTCACAGAAAGGAGGGTGTATGGGGAATATGTGAGGAATCAGGTAAGAAGAACACGTGAAATACGTTTCACATAAAGAATGATGTGCAGAAATTGTTTTCAACAACGAGAGTGATAAAACTTTCTGAGAGCCTACCCTACCACTGTTATCATAAATCAGAAATGTTAGAACTAAAGGGAGTGTACACTCTGAATTTCGAAGTTGAGTCAGTACCGTGAAAATAAAAAGTTGAAAATGATGTACTTTTGTCCATCGAACTATGTGTTGGAGATACTTATAAGTCGGTGAAAAACTCAGTTGAACTTTGAGAATTGGCACCAATTTGCACCAATTTTCGCATTTTGAATAATTTTGAGCTCAATTTTCATCAGCTTGGAGACATTTTCAGCAAAAAGTTCTATTGACAAAACTGAATCGTTTTCACCATATTCTCACATCCCGATGCTAACTCAACTTCGAGTACACTTCCTTTAAAAGTGTGACGTCATTTCGTTACGATTCGCTCAGATCAAATCGCTGACTGACTTGGACGGAGAGACAGTGTCGTCCTCATCGCATCTGGAAGTGAAGGAAACGGACATGAGCAGGAGAAGGAGCAGTCTCTTCGACGATTCGTAGGTTTCTTTTCATTCTGTTCGCATTCTTAGAATCTTCATTTCACTTTTACTTTTCATGTTCTGTACCTTTCCAAGTCATCTGTTTTGCTTCAGCTCGACCGATCTTCCCTTTTCTCGCTCTCAGACATTCGGAGTGGTTGGACAGAACACAGAGTCCCTGTTGCCAGTACGTGAGTATGCGTTGTTTGTTTTTTGACAAGTGTTCTGTTACGTATAAGTGTATGAATATAGATCGTAGGAAACAGAAATCAATTGCTCACAGCACAGCGAAGATCTAAATGCTCTCGTTTCTGCTTGAAGTAATTTGTGCGAAAGCATGTCACTACTTACTTGATGATTTATTTGCATTGTTTTCATTTGCAATCTGCCAGCCTCGGTGTTTACATGAATTATGCATGTGAAAGAGACCCCGGAAATTAACCGAATCGAACATGTAAGTAGTACGCCTTTGTAGGCGTAATTTAAAATTATATGTTGAATAAGGCTAGCGGCATTTCAAAACTTTCGAGAGAATTTCCATTTTCAAAAATGCGTATGCGTAGGCTGTCTTTTTTTAACTGAAACTAGCGATTACATTTCTTATATCATTGTCTGCTTTCTTTGAATCATCCTTTACAAGCACCTTCTCAAGCATTACATAATTCATATCAACGAGTTTGCATTGCGTCACTGATTATTTCATTGTTAGTCAGATTCCACCCAAAACACACATTAGTCCTTGTTGAAAAGCATCAGACCTTCATTCATTCGAGCACTCGAAATAAAAACGATCGTCTATTTTTTCAAGTTCAATAAAGAGCGTTACCTCACAATATTCCACAATCTTTTTTTCGTCGCCCTATTCTCAAACAACACAAACGTGGATTCTCATTGCTGGTTTTCTGAAAACGCCGCTACTTCTACCAGTTTATTTGTAACTGTATCTATGTATTCAGCGACCCAGTGCAAGTCTCTGTTTGATATGGCTGTCTCCCTCTCTCCCTCTCCTTCCTTCGGCAAATCTTCCCTCGCATCCGCCAGACTACCGCTGCCCACCAAGCCTACGCTCCGAAAAGTGAGATAACTCAAATGCGAACATAAGCTGACTGTGAGCGTAATATAGTTTAGTATGTAGCTTTGTATAGAGGGTTATGGATTTGAACCCAAGCGAATTACTGTGGCCGCTCTCTCTTTTTTCCATTGTCTCTCGTTACTCCGACGAATAATATGAAGGTTGTGACGTCATGCTTCCAGCTACCCCCTCTCTCATACACATCGAATTCTTCGAATTCGGCTAATGGAGGCGCCTTCCTGTTGACCGGAACGAAGTGAGAATCAGAAAGAGAGAGAGGGGGGGGAGAGAGAGACAGGCAGACAGAGACAGAGTTTGGTACATACATATTTATCTATTACAGAGTCGTCAAGCATACAAAGATGTGAGACCGCAGAAGAATCTACAGGAACAAAAACAGATGCATTGTACATATGTTTCACGTAATAAATATAGTTTCATCTTCGTGAATTTGGTTTAATACATTTTCCGAATCTATAAGGAAGATATGTCTATGATTTCTCAACCCTCCCACTTCCATCCTTGGCTCTGCCATTTCACTGGCGTGCGCTGGCCACGCCCGCCCGTCTCCGCCAGATGCCCCGCCCATCAAAGTCCCGCCCACCGCCGTCGCCTCCGAGCGATCCCATGCAGGCCGTCGAGAAGATCGGCAACATGATCGATTCGGTATGGTACCAGCTTTCAAAGTACCGTAGTAGACGTTCACAATACCGTATAGGTGACGCAGGCTGCCGAGGAGATTGCGACTCGCCGTACGAAGGAGAAGTTGGAGGAGGAGCAGCGAGTGAGAGAAATGGAGCAGAAAGAGGCGGAGCGAGTGCGGGAGGCTATGGAGAAGAAGAAAAATAAAGAGAGAAAAGAGAGAAAGAAGCGAGAGAAGGAACAGAAGGAGAAGGAGGAGGCTGGACAGAAAAAGCGCGAGGAAGAAGAAAGAGCGAAGAAAGAAGCGGAAGAGAGAGATAAACATGAGAAGATGATACGCGCATCGAAGGAGCAGATTGAGAAGGACCAACGAGAGGTGGACAAGGAAAAGAAGGAACTCGAGAAGGATAAGAAGGAAATGGAGAGGGAGAAGAGACGACTCGAGAAAGAGCGCAAGAAGTGGGAGCAGAGGGAACAGGAGGAGAAGGAGAAGGAAAGAAAGTCCAAAGAGAAGGAGGAGAAGGCGTCTCGCGAGAAAGTGGAGAAGGAGCAGCAGAAGGCTGTGGAGGAGCAGAAAGCGAAGGAGCAGCGGGAGAAGAAGGAGCAGATGAGAAAAGAGGTGGAAAAGGAGAAGGCTATCGCGAACATTCTCGTCAGTGCAGAGCCGCCGCCATCAAGGGAACTCGCCAAGGACACCGACTCCTCTGTCTCCTCCTACAGTCAGGTAAGGTATACTGTAGCTACAGTACCCCAACTATATTCAGGCGAGCCATCTCGGATCCACCTGGGAGGTGCTCAAGAAGCACGATCGCAGCAACCAGTCGTCGGTGATCGAGTCGGTGGGTTACGGTACTGGCAACGATGGTTACTGTATTTACAATTACAGTCTCGCATTTCGGACGCGCGAGGAGTCAACTTCTACATGCCCGGAGTGGACCCGATGAGCACAACGACTGAGGTACACGGTATATGGAATACTGTAAACTACCGTATACCTTATCTGCAGGAGTCGAACATCTCTCTGAAGAGCTCGCGCTCGCAGCAGCGCTGTCCGGCTAGACTCGTCGACAGGGTATGCATTATTGGCACGGGTCAGGATGCATTATTGGCTCCAGGTCTTCCGCGCCACTGACAACTCTGCGATCCTTGTGCTGCGCGAGTATCAGAGCAGCGGCGAGAGGAGGTGGGACCGGATCGATAACCGATCGATAATCGATCGATGCCAGGGGTCTGCCGAACATCGACAACATGATTCCGTGTCTTCTTTCTTCGACTACTTCACAGTCCACTGTCACCACTGATACGTCACTCAACAGCCGGTAGCATACATCTCTCTCTTCCCTCTCTCTCTCTCTCTCTCTCTCTCTCTCTCTCTCTCTCTCTCTCTGTATCTCTGTCTCTCTGTCTCTCTCGTTTCCGTCACTGAAATGTGACATTCCAGCCCTCCTACCGTCGCTTCCGATCAGACCTCGATGCGCACCACTTCCAACTCGACCATCACGGTATTCAGTTATGCTCCGCCCACTAAGTCCCCGCCCCTTTCAGTCGACTACCCGCACAGCCTCGTCGGCTCGCACAAGCGACTACTATCTGGAGCCGCATGTGCCGACGTGGGTTACTGTACCTACAGTAATCCGGTGATCGTCCTGATTCAGGGATCCCCGCCTGCTATCTCCAATCAACAAGCGCGAGCCGCCCAAACCGCGCTCTCCTACCGCTATGACTCGCACTCAGACGACAACTTCTAAGACAACCAGCCTGGCCCCGCCCACTCACGCCCCGCCCATCAAAAACATGACGCTTTCCTGCTTCGATCCGCCCACTGATGCTTCACACACTTGCTCTTATAAACTGTTCGTTCCGGAGTCGTTCCGGACTGTTCGTTCCGGAAAGATGTTTGAACAGTTCATTCCATAAAGTTCGAAGACACAACAAGTAAAAGTAACAACTCGTCAACAGAAACATCTTCTATACACGCAGTAATATATCAATGTAATCTATTAACGTCTATTAACGCTTAATGCTAGCATTAACGTGGGGAAAGAGAGCAAAAAAAACAAAAAAGTAAATGCTCGTTGCTGCGCGACTAGCTCGGGGAACTTTAACGAACGAACGGGGGGCCTATAACGGGGAACGGGCTAATTAGCCAATGAGCGAACGAACGGGGAGAAAAAGCGACTGAGGGTGACCCTCGCCAGCGAGAGCCTCCTCCCAGCCGCTCCTACCCCCCGATATCGATCGATACTTCAGTGGACTACGATAGCTACAGTATCCCCTCACGTTAATGCCTCATCTGTACACACCTACGATATCGGAGATCCAGGATGAGGTTCGCCCACCGCGGCCGCCTCTTCTCCCGATCTTCTCCTGCTCCTTCCGCTCCACTTTCGCCATCGGCTCCTGCATCACTGAAATTACGTAAATATTCTAGAACATGAATTAAGTACTCAATACCAAACAGATCGTTCTCTACGAGCGCTGTTCAGAGATCACCAAAGAACCAGACAAAAAAAAACTGAACAAGCAAATCAATCTTCTTTGCAAAACCTCATTAGTGTAGCGCGGTAATTGGTGAGGATATGAGTTCTCCCGTATCGCACGCAAGTTGTGCGTATAAAAGCCAGCCGCCAGGTTGAGCCAGCACCCTGTCACTACTACCACTATGAGCCGCATCGCCACTTTGCTCTCGGTGCGAGCCTTCGTCACACCCGCGCACGGACGACCTGCATAACGCCAGCCTGTTACAGGAAACGTCCCGTGATGAGAGGGCGAACCTGGACGGTCGCCCGTTTGGCGCCCTGCGCACTGCGTATGGCCGGCTTCCGGCCATGATAGGCACCACGCGCGATTGGCACACGGCCAAGGAGAGCAAGCAGCTGAGCACCCGGTATTCGAGTGAGTCATCTCGTCCCCGAGGGCGACATTCACACACCTCCATTTCCACATTGCAGACATCGAGATGCTGGACGGCTCGCGCATCCGCTTCGGCTCGCCGATGATGCGTGCGAGCCGTGTGACTGTCACCGGAGATCCCATCTGTGCCACTGAGGTACATCATGCGCACACTGCACACTGCCGTCCCGCCGCGCATGAGCAATCCCTCTCGCAACAAATTGTGTTCAGGCGCCGCCGCCAGACCACTTCGGCCGATATTGGCTATATGTGAACACTGTAAAGGTCTCTGACTCTCTCTCTCTCTCTCTCTCTCTCTCTCTTTCTCCCTCCCCCCTCCCTCTCTCATTTTTTTTTCATTTTCATTATTATAGATGAAGTGTATCATCGAACTGTGTCGGGAGATCGAGCAAGGCGTCCGCAAAGCTCACGCCTACTACCCTTCCGAGGGAGAAGACAAGCAGTACGGAACACGTACGTGGGGGGCGAAGGGGGCGGAGCGAGAGAGGCGGGGTCATATATGTATGCTTCCAGCCGGTAGCCCCACTCACGTCGAGGTGTGGTGCATCAAGAAGACGCTGTTGGCCGGCATGGACATTGTCACGCGCGACCTCGCGAAGACTGTCGGCAAGGGCTCCGCGCGTCGGCTCCGCCACTTCCAGTACCTGGCATGGTATTACCCATCTCTCTCTCTCTCTCTCTCTCTCTCTCTCTCTCACTCCCTCCCTCCCTCTCTCTCTCACTCCCTCCCTCTCTTTCCCTCCCTCCCTCTCTATCTCTCTCTCCCTACCACACTCACTGGTTCTAGTCCGGACCACGACGTTCCGACCCCGCCCGACTCCGTGCATTACCTGGCCAGAACGCTGCTCTCCTACCGGGGAAACAGCACGGTGCACTGCAGCGCTGGAGTTAGTAGCCATCGATTTCACGGTGTGCACATGTAATGTAATGTTTATCGTAATCGACTAGGATAGGTATACACGGGAGCAATAAATAACGAAGATGCAAATGCAACAATGTACAGTACATGCTACCGTAATATTTGGGTGGATAGATGCTGCAGCCGTGGGAGACAGACCGCAGTAGAGTGACCGCACCCGCGCCCCCGATGCCTACCCCGGCACCGCCCCCAGAGTGGAGTGGCTACCACATAGTGGAGTAGTGCCGCTAACTGTAATTGAGGAAGACGCGCAGCATTGCGCGGTAAAGTGCAGTCAGTATACTAGTTCGCTGTATATGATTTCAGAACATTTTTCATGAGATAGTTCGTCAGATTTGTTTTGACCAGCGAATCGACAACCAGCGAATCGACATGACACTGAAAATATATTCTAACACTTCAAACAAACGCTGCAAGCATATTCTTGGAGGCAGATATCTAATTCTAATGAGGTGAATTCCAGATCGGCTCATTTTGGCGGCTGCCGCTTTCCACAAGTCGAATTCAAACCAGCGAATCGACATGACTGACCTGCTGACTCGCCTGCGAGGTGAGAACGCAGAAATACACTCCACCCACTCTTGTCAATTCTCTCTCTCTCTCTCTCTCTCTTTCTCTCTCTCTCTCTCTCTTTTCAGGTGAGCGAGCACTCGCAGTGCAAGGCGCCCACCAGATGGCGTTCGCCTTCTCGGTCGTCTTTCACGACGGTGTCGTGTCAGGACGGCTCGGCTCCGTCAAGCAGCAAGCAGATGTGAGTAGAGACCCCAATGAACATTTGTGCGACCCAAGCGGAATTCTGTTCTACTGTCCTAATATGCAAATATGCAAAGCACTGTATCTTCAGGGTTTTAACCTATGTAGTTAGATAGCATTCGATTAGCTGATTTCAGGCATACTTTGTTTGCGGCTGAAGATACTGTGCTAATACCCGAAAAGTTACTAAATGTGGTCGATGACGTCATCATTCTCTCTGATCTCGCCGCCCTCTCTGTCACGTTGCCCCTTTGAGAGCGCGCGCCCCAGTGCGCGCGCTTGGCGCGGAATTGTAGCGCGCGTATCCAGTAGACATAGAACAATCATATATATATATATATATTTATATATTTAGAAACTACATAACTAAAGTCAGATTATAATGATAATAAGATAACGAAATTTTGAAATCACAATTATCGATTGGGGTCCCTAGATGTGAGTGAGAGAGAAAGAACGAGCGATAATGAGAGAAAGAGAGAGAGAGAGAGAGAGAGAGAGAGAGAGAGAGAGAGAGCTCTTCTCCCTCAGCTCGCGTACATCGGCACTATGACGACGGGGCGGTCGAGCGTCTAGAGGAGCGCCGCAAGAAGAGCGCCGCCGGAGGTTCTTCACGCTAGCAAGTTCTTCACGCTCTTCAGAGAGTTCTTCACGCTAGCACGCATAGTTCACGCAGAGTTCTTCACGCTAGCAAGGTGACGGTGACCGGCGCGACGACAGGTACGACGACTGAGTCCATCAGCATCTTATATCACTAATCAGAGACAAACCACACCATTTAGGCGCCCATCCCGCAGCAGTTCCACCGATTCTGGCTGTTCGCACATGTCGTCAAGGTTTGTCCGCCCCGTCACATCATGCCCCTCACTCGCGTATTCTAAACCGTTTATTCTTTACAGATTCTGGCAATCTTTCAAATGTACGCATCTGTCGAGGGCGGAAAGATGAAGGTGGACGAGTTCCTCCCGCTGGACGTGAGCGAGGCGCTCAATCTCGGAGACGGTGCGTGTGAGCGGGAGTACAGCGCAGATAGCATGTATTGCAGAGGGAAGTCCTCTCCGAGTGAGCGTCGTGTGCACGGAGAAGACGGAGATCGCCGGAATGGGCATCACGCTCCGCCGCTTGTCCCTCACCGTCGGCACTTCCAAGCCGACGCAGATCGCTCACTACGTCTACGAGAGATGGTATATGCCTGTCTCGGCTCAAACCCCCCTCACTCTCGCCTCCTCTCTCTCGCTTTTTCAGGCCGGAGAGTGGAGTCCCGTCGTGCACGACCAGCGTGCACTTCCTCGCCTCCGAGCTCCTGTCGTTGGGCGGAGGACACGCCATCGTGATGGGCAGTGCGGGTGTGAGTGACCGACTGTTCGTCAATCATTGCCACATCGGATAGGGGAAGACACACAAAAAACCCACGCGTGCAGCTTGTAAATTAAATTTATTACACCACGAGGATGCTTCACACATGAAAATGCCTGTGAACAATGACAATGGAGGGACTGCAGTAGAGTACTAGATGTTATGGTTCAAGAAAATCAGTATTGAGAATCCACGATGACGGTGTGTCTTCTGACTAGCGGCTGACAACGTGTCAGGGTGGTCGCCAACCCACCGCGGTAGCGGAACTTCTTTCGATCCGCTGGCGGCATCGAACCAGCAACTTTTAGATTGATAGCCGCGCACACATCCACTGCGCTACCGCCGCGTAATATACGCTGCCTTAACCTCCGTGCAGCTGAATCTCCGTCTTCCTCCGACCTCCATTGCTGCGCGTGCGTGGAACAGCACACCTTTTTCATCGTAACGCAACGCCATCCGTGCGTCAGTAAGACATACCGTATGCATGCTTGCAGATCGGCCGCAGTGGCACGCTGCTTCCCTCCGCCGCCGGCATCCACCGCGCGCGGAACGGCCGTTCGTGCGCACGTCGTGTCTGCTGCACCGGCTTCGCAGTGAGTGGCTCAAGTAGCGGACAAACTGCTAAAAATGTCAAAGTTTCGCTTTTGGAATGTCGAAGTTTCGCCAAACATGTAGAAGTTTGGCGGCGAAAGTCAGGCTTGAGTTTCCGAAACTCCTACATCTTTGGCGAAAGTCGGACATGAAACTTGGGGCAAGTTTCTGAAACTATTAGATCCCAAACGGTGGGTGGGTCTCGCCACGATACAATTGAACAACTTGGCGAAAGTACTGTATGCTGACAAATTGCCAGCCGCACCACGCAATCAGCTGTTTCCGGACTGTTTTCGTTTCTATACGTTTTGTTATCGTTTTTCGTACGTTTATACCTCGTTTTCAATCAGTGACGTTGTGCAATATGTTTCTACGTGCCGTTCATTCATAGATGCCGTATTAAGTGACGCCTTCTCGTCCGTTTCATCTTTTTCTACTCTTCGTGATCACTAATTGATTGACTTCATGGTTTCAGGGCAAACAAAACAAACAACACCGGAAAGAAGGGAGGATCAGCGATAACGGATACAAAACAAAACACACTGAAAACACATAACGGCCACTTCAAGATCAAGAACTTAATTTATATACAATATGTGTGAATATGTTTATTGAGTTGATTTAATAAAGATTAGTACAAAATTTTACGAATACATGTATGTTGTTGTGACGATACTTGGTAAACTCATTCGTCGATGGCACGTGGCTTCCGACGTTGTGATCACACGTTTGCCCTGAAATCATGAAGTCAATCAATTATTGATCACGAAGAGTAGAAAAAAAGTTGAAACGGACGAGAAGGCGTCACTTAATACGGCATCTATGAATGAACGGCACGTAGAAACATATTGCACAACGTCACTGATTGAAAACGAGGTATAAACGTACGAAAAACGATAACAAAACGTATAGAAACGAAAACAGTCCGGAAACAGCTGATTGCGTGGTGCGGCTGGCAATTTGTCAGCATACAGTACTTTCGCCAAGTTGTTCAATTGTATCGTGGCGAGACCCACCCACCGTTTGGGATCTAATAGTTTCAGAAACTTGCCCCAAGTTTCATGTCCGACTTTCGCCAAAGATGTAGGAGTTTCGGAAACTCAAGCCTGACTTTCGCCGCCAAACTTCTACATGTTTGGCGAAACTTCGACATTCCAAAAGCGAAACTTTGACATTTTTAGCAGTTTGTCCGCACCTTCATCCCGCGCACCCGCTCGTTCACCATCTCACTCTCACTCTCTAGGCCAGCTGGGGCACGCCGTCCAAGAAGCGCAGCAGTACGCCTTCGCGCACTCGGTGGTGCTCCACGACGGGAACGTGCGCGGCCACTTCCGCACCCCCCAGCTACAGAGCAAGGTGAGAAGGAGAGAAAAAGAGAGAGAGAGAGAGAGAGAGAGAGAGTGAGAGAGAGTGAGTGAGAGTGAGAGAGTGAGAGACTTGCCGTTGCAGCTCACGCGGCTCACGGAGATGAGCGCCGAGTGGGAGCGCAGGAGGGAGCGCCGTCGCAGCCAGACCGCCGCGGCCGGATGCGCGTCTCCCGGAGAGGACGACGAGGACGACGACGAAGCCGTCGGGTACGCCCTCAACCCGTACGACTACCTCGTCCCGATCACCGCTTCCCTCTACCACTGCGAGCACTGCGGCTAGATCCGTCCATTCAACCCACCTCATCTCTGCTTTTCTCCCTCTATTTTCTCTTATGACTTCACTGCATGCTCCAGGTCATTACAACCAGCGCGGCAGCGCTGGTTGGTTTGTGTTAACCCTAGTCGCGCGCTAGAATCGGCAAAAGGCGATTGAACGAAAGGTTCCTTAGAATCTTTACGAGAACAATGTGATGCTGATAAATGTTATCAGAATGTCAGAAAATGGTTAAGTTTCGATTTTGGTAACGCTAGCTGTTGTAGGAAGCGAGATACGCGCGCGCGCCCCCTGAGGGGCAGGCAATCCCCCGTGTACGGAACGTTTTCTCGGGGGGGGGGGGGGGTGGCGCGCACCGGCTGCCCCCAGCAGACAGGAGGTGCACTATCCGCACTGCCTGTGGTTTGCACTGATATCGTTTAGATCGCGGGCTCTGCCCTGCGCACAGTAGTGTTGTGGTTAGCGATTGCGCCCGTTGAGACACATGGCTCGAGTTCGGTTCCGGCTGGCGGCGAACCTTTTGTAATATATGATTTTACATAGAAATGACATTGGAATTGTAAATTTTCCCATCAGCATTACCTAAACTCTTTTTTGCAAGTTT
This sequence comes from Rhabditoides inermis, assembly GCA_963966185.1. NCBI lineage: Eukaryota > Metazoa > Nematoda > Chromadorea > Rhabditida > Rhabditidae > Rhabditoides > Rhabditoides inermis. The sequence goes on along the minus strand of CAWZYM010000343.1, from coordinate 208,368 downwards.
TATACAATTTTGGACTCAACAAGGTGAGTGAACTGTTGGATTTCTTTAAAAAAAAATGTTTTGTGGTTCATGTTAATGTAGAAAGATTTATATGAAATCCAATAAAAGTACATTCATTATCTTTTAAAAGGACTTCCGTAAGAGAAGAGTTTGTGTTACTCAATGTAATGCAACAAAAGCTCATGCATTTTATCAATCGAAATAGTACACAAACCTGCTCCAATAGTTCAACAAGTTATATATAATCGATCGGATACCGAAATTTCCCGACATACAACATTTGCTCGCATTAGTTTTTATTGCAGAAAGAGCAGGTTTGTTTACTATTTCGATTGATAAAATGCATGAGCTTTTGTTGCATTACATTGAGTAACACAAACTCTTCTCTTACGGAAGTCCTTTTAAAAGATAATCTTGTTTGTATTGCTTAATCATATATAAGAATTGCGAATAAACGATTGATTGGATATGAATATGAATGTGAATCATACGGAGGCGGTCCGACACAGCCACCTACTGCACCACTACTCGCGGTCGGTGGTCCATCTCTCTCTCTCTCTCCCTCCTTCTCTCTCTCTCTCTCTCTCTCTCTCTCTCTCTCTCTTTATCTCTCTCGCAACCAGTATATCACAGGTTGGATGAGCGTGTCGGGGCGTTGTCGTTTCTCATCAAACACTGGGCGAAGCTCTCCCGAATCACATTTGAGGGATCACTTGGAAGGTGGTTTAGGTTGCGATAGGAGAATAATTTGAGCTACTCCACTCGCTTAGGATTACGATAGGAGAATAATTCGAGCTACTCCACTCGCTTAGAATTACGATAGGAGAATAATTTGAGCTACTCCACTCGCTTAGGGTTACGATAGGAGAATAATTTGAGCTACTCCACTCGCTCAGGATTACGATAGAAAAATAATTTGAGCTACTCCACTCGCTTAGGGTTACGATAGGAGAATAATTTGTAGCTACTCCACTCGCTTAGGGTTACGATAGGAGAATAATTTGAGCTACTCCACTCGCTTAGGATTACGATAGGAGAATAATTTGATCTACTCCACTCGCTTAGGGTTACGATAGGAGAATAATTTGAGCTACACCACTCGCTTAGGATTACGATAGGAGAATAATTTGAGCTACTCCACTCGCTTAGGGTTACGATAGGAGAGTAATTTGAGCTACTCCACTCGCTCAGGATTACGATAGAAAAATAATTTGAGCTACTCCACTCGCTTAGGGTTACGATAGGAGAATAATTTGTAGCTACTCCACTCGCTTAGGGTTACGATAGGAGAATAATTTGAGCTACTCCACTCGCTTAGGATTACGATAGGAGAATAATTTGATCTACTCCACTCGTTTAGGGTTACGATAAGAGAATAATTTTATCTACTCTACTCGCTTAGGATTACGATGGGAAAATATTTATCTTTCTTTCAGTTTCCCGTTGTCGCTAATGGTAGTGCATTATCTACAATGCGGAATGTACAGTCCAGTCTTGACTAACTTACAGGTAGGTAAAGTATTTTATATTATTTATTTTCTGCCCCCATCTCTGTTTCTCTGGCTCTCATGATATTTTCATAGACTGCCTTTCCCCATATGCTCTCGGATGAGCTGCCCGTTCGCGATCTCAATTACACGGAGACGCTCGAACTGCCGGGTGGGTATGGTACTTTGATTAATTACTGTATCATGATACAGTATGATACTGTATTGCAGGCCAGGCGCTGAATGACGTGTCCCTGACTGAGATTCTGACCGGATTTTTCCGTTACTATGCCGAGTTCGATTTTGAGACGCGGGCAGTATCTGTGAGGAGGGGACAGGCGGTGCCGAGGTGAGAGAGAGGAGAGAGAGAGCAAGAAAGAAAAAGAAAGAGAGAGGGAGAGGGAGAGAGAGGAGAGAAACTACTCGTCCTCTCTGCGCGCCTTTGTCTTTGTCGATTTGACCGTGCTTGGAACGAGTGAACGTATTGGGTGTTTCATGTATGTTCAACATTGTACTTTCAGTAGCTTAGAAGCCTGTGGCGAGAGTGGAGCGGAAGGATCGGGAGAAGGCGAATGGGGGAAGGCCGCGTTGGTCGGACCTCACTCTGGATCTGCGATGTCGTAGACGTGGACAGAAGGGACACACCTCCAGCGAGTGTGAGAGAGAGAGAAGAAGAAGAGAGAGAAGACGGTCATAGAATAGTTTACGTTTGTGTCATTGATAGATTACTCTGCGTATAGAAGTTGTTTTCCGTTGACGAGTTGTTATTTTTACTGGTTGTGTCTTTTATGGGATGAAGTGTTTGTTGACAAACATGCGACTCTGGAACGAACAGTTTATAAGAGCAAGTGAGTGTAACGTCGTGTAAATTGTAAGCGAGTTTAATTCACCGTTTTCTCTGATCTGTGTGTGAGGTTGGACAAGGGGCGGGGCTAAAGTGGGAGGGGCATCAGTGGGCGTATCTCTAAGCAGGAAAACGGTTTGTAAGCATGTAAGAAGCAGGCTTGTTAAATCAGGAACGACTTGCCGTTGACGCGCACGCGACTGAACCTGCAAATCAATAAATCGATATCGATCGATATCGTCGGACTCACTTGGCGGCAGTTCCATCGGCGGCAATGTGTAGACAGTGGTCCTTTCCGTTCTCAGTACGAACCACCGTCTTGCACTCGAGCGTCATGTTGTTGGTGGGCGGGGCGTGAGTGGGCGGGGCCAGGCGGGCACTGCTCGATGTCTTGGGAGTCGACGGCTGGGTGCGAGCCATAGCGGGAGGAGAGCGCGGTTTGGGCGGCACGCGCTTCATCATCGGAGACAACAGACGAGGATCCCTGAATCAGGACAGTCACCGGATTACTTTGAGTACAGTAACCCACGTCGGCACGTGCGGCTCCAGATCGTAGTCGCTTGTGCGTGCCGACGAGGCTGTGCGGGTAGTCGACTGAAAGGGACGGGCTTTAGTGGGCGGAGCATAACTGAATACCGTGATGGTCGAGTTGGAAGTGGTGCGGATCGAAGACTGATTAGAAGAGACGATGGGAGGGCTGGAATGTCGAATGTCAGTGACGAAAACGAGAGAGAGAGAGAAAGAGAGAGAGAGAGAGAGAGAGAGAGAGAAAGAGAAAGAGAGAAAGAGAGAGAGAGAGAGGATGTAGCCTACCGGCTGTTGAGTGAGGTATCAGTGGTGACAGTGGACTGTGAAGTAGTCGAAGAAAGAAGACACGGAATCATGTTGTCGATGTTCGGCAGGCCCCTGGCATCGATCGATTATCGATCGGTTATCGATCCGGTCCCACCTCCTCTCGCCACTGCTCTGATACTCGCGCAGCACGAGGATCGCAGAGTTGTCAGTGGCGCGGAAGACCTGAAACCAATAATGCATTCTGACCCGTGCCAATAATGCATACCCTGTCGACGAGCCTGGCCGGACAGCGCTGCTGCGAGCGCGAGCTCTTCAGGGAGATGTTCGACTCCTGGATTACGGTATACGGTAGTTTACAGTATTCCATAAACCGTATACCTCAGTCGTTGTGCTCATCGGGTCCACTCCGGGCATGTAGAAGTTGACTCCTCGCGTGTCCGAAATACGAGACTGTAATTGTAAATACAGTAACCACCGTAGCCAGTACCGTAACCCACAGACTCGATTACCGACGACTGGTTGCTGCGATCGTGCTTCTTGAGCACCTCCCAGGTGGATCCGAGATGGCTCGCCTGAATATAGTTGAGGTACTGTAGCTACAGTATACCTTACCTGACTGTAGGAGGAGACAGAAGAATCGGTGTCTTTGGCGAGTTCCTTTGATGGTGGCGGCTCTGCACTGACGAGAATACTCGCGATAGCCTTCTCCTTTTCCACCTCTTTTCTCATCTGCTCCTTCTTCTCCCGCTGCTCCTTCGCCTTCTGCTCCTCCACAGCCTTCTGCTCCTCCACAGCCTTCTGCTCCTCCACAGCCTTCTGCTGCTCCACAGCCTTCTGCTGCTCCTTCTCCACTTTCTCGCGAGACGCCTTCTCCTCCTTCTCTTTGGACTTTCTTTCCTTCTCCTTCTCCTCCTGTTCCCTCTGCTCCCACTTCTTGCGCTCTTTCTCGAGTCGTCTCTTCTCCCTCTCCATTTCCTTCTTATCCTTCTCCAGTTCCTTCTTTTCCTTGTCCACCTCTCGTTGGTCCTTCTCAATCTGCTCCTTCGATGCGCGTATCATCTTCTCATGTTTATCTCTCTCTTCCGCTTCTTTCTTCGCTCTTTCTTCTTCCTCGCGCTTTTTCTGTCCAGCCTCCTCCTTCTCCTTCTGCTCCTTCTCTCGCTTCTTCTTTTCCTTCTTCTCCTTCTTTTTCTTCTCCTTCTCCATACCCTTCCGCACTCGCTCCGCCTCTTTCTGCTCCATTTCCCTCACTCGCTGCTCCTCCTCCAACTTCTCCTTCGTACGACGATTGTTCAGCGTCTTCTCAACCACGTCAACTGCAGCCGGACGATCTCGAGCGCTCTTCTAGAAAATACATTCAAAGTACAGTAACTTGTGAATACTGTATCGTACCTTTTGCTGTTCCGGAGAGTCAGTCTTGAGAGCGAGCTCCTTTTGTGAGCGGGAGATGCTGCGATGCGGGTTCACGAGCCGCTCGCGACGCTTCTGATGGGGAGTGCGCCTGGATTACGGTAGGGTACCTGGGTTACTGTATCTACAGTATACCTGCGACGCTTGGTGGTCAGCGAAGATGCGGGCGATGCAATGGTGGGGACGACATAAGGCATTCTACGGAATAGTACCACGATTACGGTAGCTACCGTACCTGTGAGTGCGAGAGGGGGTCGACGTGGTGACAGAGTTGAAGTCCGAAGTTGTCACCGACGTCTCCGAGCAGCGCTGGTTCGAGGGAACCTGCACATCAAATGTTCAGGATACTGTACTCTACCGTATACCTGGGTGAGTGCGCGGGGCGGAGAGGCGACACTGGGAGCAGAAGAGACAGAGGGAGTCACTGCAAGTAAACTGTGGGAGAGAGAGAGAGAGAGAAAGAGAGAGAGCGAGAGGGAGAAGAGAGAGAGAGAGGGAGAGAGAGAGAGAGAGAGAGAGAGAAACGCACATCCAGTCTGGATAGGACGAGTGTTGCGGGCGAGAGGAGCGACCGAGCGAGGCGCGTCTCCATGCACATTTCCCGCCTCCAACTTGAGTATAATCTCCTCGGCAGCCTGCGTCACCTATACGGTATTGTAAACGTTTACTACGGTACTTTGAAAGCTGGTACCATACCGAATCGATCATGTTGCCGATCTTCTCGACGGCCTGCATGGAATCGCTCGGAGGCGACGGCGGTGGGCGGGACTTTGATGGGCGGGGCATCTGGCGGAGACGGGCGGGCGTGGCCAGCGCACGCCAGTGAAATGGCAGAGCCAAGGATGGAAGTGGGAGGGTCGAGAAATCATAGACACATCTTCGTTGTAGATTCGGAAAATGTATTAAACCAAATTCACAAAGATGAAACTATATTTATTACGTGAAACATATGTGCATATTTGTTTTTCGGTTGGCAAAGAATGATCATCTGGTTGCTTGCGAGCAGCAGTTTCCTGAGGTTGGGAAGCATCGCCAACTCGTCTGCTCTGAAAATATTGTAATTATCGATTATCGAATTATCGATCGGCTGACCTCTGCAGTCTGTTCCCAGTCAAATCAATTTCCTCCACTGCAGATACCCTGATAGCTGCCCTGTCGCATCCGCGGCGCGGAACCACACGTGTTCAGACAGTGCGACGAGCCGTTCCACCTGCCTGTCGGCGACTCTCTCGGTGAGTCTTGATTTTGGATTACGGAAGAAAAGTTGACTGACCATTTGTCGCCCTCAAATCGCGTGAAGACACCCGCGCATGCGCATTGAAATGCAATGTGCGTCAATCATGCATGCAATCAGTCAATGTAAACAATCAATGTAATCAATCAATATCATCATTGTCACACCATTCAGCGATCGTCCCTCCGCGGTCCGCTTTGCGGCTCGACGGAGCACGGAGTGGAGGTGAGATGTCGGAGCGGAGCGGAGCTACGGAGAGGCCGGACATGTCAACGTAAGGGGTTATTATCTTTCAAAAGTACTTCCAAGTAAAAGTAGTTGGTTTGTACTGTTGTCTCAGTTGAGCAAAAGGACTGACATGTTTTCAATGGAGACATGTGCCAACAGGCTCTCTCTCTCATACCAGTGCAAAGCGGCCATATTATAATGAACGCGTTTACGAAGTTATGCAGTTATTATCTAAAAGCACAACTTCTGTTGTAACATAACACGTCGAATAATGCTGAGAGCCTGCTTGCACATGTCTCCATTGAAAACATGTCAGTCCTTTTGCTCAACTGAGACAACAGTACAAACCAACTACTTTTACTTGGAAGTACTTTTGAAAGATAATATCTGTCCTTTTCTTAAGTTTTGTTTCACAAAATTACATTTTCATACACGTTCGCGATTCGCTGCGAGGATACCGACGCGCACCCGCTATTCGCCTATCTCTCTCTCTCTCACTCACACACAGAGGGGGCGGGGCGAAAGCGATTGTCCGACGCCCGCCCGCCCGCCCGACACCAATCTCAATCCGCACTCGAATGCGGACTCTCCGTATCTCGCTTCAAATTCAATCAAACTCAATACAACTTTCTATAACTCTATCGAATAGAGATGTGAATGCAATGTAACAGTGGAAATCACTTCAAAATGAGGAAAAGTGCTTCATCCGGGAAAAGTCGTTTTTGAGCATTCTAGCGCGCGGGGACATCCAGTACAAACGAGAGGGCGCTGGCGCGCCCTCTCTAATTTTGAGACAGGTTGCGAATGGTGGTTGATGAGTTGTTCCCTGTGAGGGGAACTGTTCGCGTAATATTTCGACGCTGACGCCGGTGTCGACGGTTGCGTCAAAGTATCGCAAGTACCTATGACATCATCCCGCCCGTGTTCGCTCCACGAGAGCTCGACTCCACAATGCTGAGCGTGTTTTGTCGTCTGGGTGCGGGGTGCGGTGTCTGGGTGTACAATAGACAGTATGCTAGAGACGGTCAGGGTAGATCAGCTGTGGGACATTGGACGCGAGGCGGGTGACCTTCAGGTTTTTTTCCCCAAAATAAATGGTTTCCGCCATTAAACGACAACCACAATTTATACGATGAAGTGATTGTTCGCATGGCGCGTGCGCATCGACTGTGAACGTGAGGGGCGCATGGTGTTCGAATGTTCGCGAATGGATGACCGGATGACCGGCACAGGTGGGCAGCTTCATCCTTCATACATATGAATGTTAATGTTGTTGTTTGTAACGCATCCTTTAGATTTCAGAAGCTTCGGCATCTGTGTCGTGTTTGGCGGAGCGAGGGCCGGAGTCAAACGACCCGCGACCACATCTGCCGGATGTGCATTGACAAGAAGGCACTGCTCCACTCTACATCCCACACCTGGTCCGACACTGTCGAAAGGCCGCGAGAGAGGGTCTTTATGGGGGGGGCTGCGATATCTGCGCCCAGACTGCCCTTTTCGATCTGTTGATTGCTTTGTGCTGTGAATAAATTGTTCGTTCCTAGGTGTCATTTGTGGTCGCTGCGATACTGGTTTAGTTACCATTCGAATTCTATTCGATTATCCACCCCGTGCAGGTTCGAGCGAGGAGCGATCCAATGTGGAAGTGGATCGGAGCGAGAGCGGTGACGAACACAGTGCCTAGGCGAGCCCAGTGCCCAGGCGAACACAGTGCCCAGGCGAACACAGTGCCCAGGCGAACACAGTGCCCAGCCGAGCCCAGTGCCCAAGCGAACACAGTGCCCAGGCGAACACAGTGCCCAGGCGAGCCCAGAAGAATCGCACACTAAGGAGGTGCCAGCAGGTATCATTCTCTTATTTGTTACATTGTTGGACTGATGAACAGAACTATGATGGTTTGTGTATTCTTGTTAATATTGATGAGTGTCATCGCAGACATTTGGAGTGGTTGGACAGAACACAGAGTTCCTGTTGCCAGTTAGTGAGTATGCGTTGTTGTTTTTTTTACAAGTGTTCTCATACGTATAGGTGTATGAATCTAGATCGTAGAAAACAGAAATCAATTGCTCACAGCACAGCGAAGATCTAAATGCTCTCGTTTGTGCTTGTTGTAATTTGTGCGAAAGCATGTCACTACTCACTTGATAGTTTATTTGCATTGCTTGTACTAAATCGGCCAGTCTCGGTGTTTACATGAATTATGTACTATGCATGTGAAAGAGACCCCGGAAATTAACCATTTCGAACACGCCTTTGTAGGCGTAATTTAAAACTACATGTTGAATAGTGCTAGCGGCATTTCAAAATTTCAAACCTGTAGGGAATAGAAGAACATTAAAAGTTCTAACTTTCGAGAGAATTTTCATTTTCAAAAATGCGTCTGCGAAGTCTGTCTTTTTTAACTGAAACTAGCGATTACATTTCATACATCAATATCTGCTTTCTTTGAACCATCCTTTACAAGCACTTTCTCAAGCATCTCATAATACATATCAACGAGTTTGCAATGCGTCACTGATTATTTCATTGTTAGTCAGATTCCATCCAAATCACACATTAGTCCTTATTGAAAAGCATCAGACCTTCATTCATTCGAGTACTCGATATAAAAACGATCGTCTAAGTCTATTCTTTCAAGTTCAATATAAAAGCGCTTCACTTCACAATATTCAACTATCTTTTTTTTAGTCGCCCTATTCTCAAACGTGTGTCAGCCACAACACAAACGTGGATTCTCATTGCTGGTTTTCTGGAAACGCCGCTACTTCTACCAGTTTATTTGAAACTGTATATATGTTTTCAGCCACCCAGTCCAAGTCTCTATTCGATATGGATGTCTCGCTCTCTCCCTCTCCTTCCTTCGGCAAATCCTCTCTCGCATCCGCCAGACTACCGCTACCGACGAAGCCTACCCTGCGAAAAGTGAGAAATATCAAATGCGAATATAAGCTGACTGTGAGCGTCATTTAGTGTTAGTCTGTAGCTTTGTATTGAGGGTTATGGATTTGAACCCAAGCGGATTACTGTGGCCGCTCTCTTTTTTCCATTGTCTCTCGTTACTCCGACGAATAATATGAAGGTTGTGACGTCATGCTTCCAGCTACCCCCTCTCTCATACACATCAAATTCTTCGAGTTCGCCTAATGGAGGCGCCTTCCTGTTGACCGGAACGAAGTGAGAGAGAGAGAGAGAGAGAGAGAGAGAGAGAGAGAGACAGAGAGAGAGACAGAGAGACAGAGAGACAGAGAGACAGAGTTTAGTACATACATATTTATCTATTACAGAGTCGTCAAGCATACAAAGATGTGAGACCGCAGAAGAATCTACAGGAACAAAAACAACTTCATTGTACATATGTTTCACGTAATAAATATAGTTTCATCTTCGTGAATTTGGTTTAATACATTTTCCGAATCTACAACGAAGATGTGTCTATGATTTCTCGACCCTCCCACTTCCATCCTTGGCTCTGCTATTTCACTGGCGTGCGCTGGCCGCGCCCACCAGTCTCCGCCAGATGCCCCGCCCATCAAAGTCCCGCCCACCGCCGTCGCCACCGAGCGATCCCGTGCACGCCGTCGAGAAGATCGCTAACATGATCGACTCGGTACGATTGCCTGATTATCGTATCATAAATTCACCGTATCATAAATTCACGTTACCGTATCATAAATACACGTTACGGCATGAACCTCATTGAAAATGTACAGCGTTATTTCACTCGTCGCGTGTGTCAGCGAATCGGTCGCACCCTTTCCTATCCTCAACGCCTAGAGCTACTCATTCTTGAAACACTCGAATATCGCCGTTTTTTGAATGACATCACTTATATACATAAGTTCATTCACTCTAAAACAATTTTGGATTATCAAGGGCTTTTCACTATTATTCCAACAAGATCCAGAAACTCAAACGAATTTAGAATTGTGCCTTCATTCGATAACAATGGCCAAATAAGCACATTTATTAGTAGAGCTTTTAGTACCTGGAATGCCTTACCTTCTGACGTTGTACATATCCGTGACCACACCTCTTTTAAACAACACCTATCTTCCCTAGAATTAATGACACTGTCTAAAATCCGTCGTTTTTGAGCACATCCATGTTTTTCCTTTCCTTTTGTATTATATCATGTTATCTATCGTTCATGTTATGTCTCCTCCCTTTCACACATACCAATGTCGTATTCTATTTTCTTTCCCGTTTTGCAATGTCTTTGTTTATGTAACACGACAATAAATATAAAAAATATAATAAGTGGTAGATCACTGCTTTTTCTTTTTCTGGAGTTTAAAATTGGAATACTGCACTGAACTATGGAATCCGCAGGATGTATTTTCTGTAAACCTCATTGAAAATGTACAGCGTTATTTCACTCGTCGCGTGTGTCAGCGAATCGGTCGCACCCTTTCCTATCCTCAACGCCTAGAGCTACTCATTCTTGAAACACTCGAATATCGCCGTTTTTTGAATGACATCACTTATATACATAAGTTCATTCACTCTAAAACAATTTTGGATTATCAAGGGCTTTTCACTATTATTCCAACAAGATCCAGAAACTCAAACGAATTTAGAATTGTGCCTTCATTCGATAACAATGGCCAAATAAGCACATTTATTAGTAGAGCTTTTAGTACCTGGAATGCCTTACCTTCTGACGTTGTACATATCCGTGACCACACCTCTTTTAAACAACACCTATCTTCCCTAGAATTAATGACACTGTCTAAAATCCGTCGTTTTTGAGCACATCCATGTTTTTCCTTTCCTTTTGTATTATATCATGTTATCTATCGTTCATGTTATGTCTCCTCCCTTTCACACATACCAATGTCGTATTCTATTTTCTTTCCCGTTTTGCAATGTCTTTGTTTATGTAACACGACAATAAATATAAAAAATATAATAAGTGGTAGATCACTGCTTTTTCTTTTTCTGGAGTTTAAAATTGGAATACTGCACTGAACTATGGAATCCGCAGGATGTATTTTCTGTAAACCTCATTGAAAATGTACAGCGTTATTTCACTCGTCGCGTGTGTCAGCGAATCGGTCGCACCCTTTCCTATCCTCAACGCCTAGAGCTACTCATTCTTGAAACACTCGAATATCGCCGTTTTTTGAATGACATCACTTATATACATAAGTTCATTCACTCTAAAACAATTTTGGATTATCAAGGGCTTTTCACTATTATTCCAACAAGATCCAGAAACTCAAACGAATTTAGAATTGTGCCTTCATTCGATAACAATGGCCAAATAAGCACATTTATTAGTAGAGCTTTTAGTACCTGGAATGCCTTACCTTCTGACGTTGTACATATCCGTGACCACACCTCTTTTAAACAACACCTATCTTCCCTAGAATTAATGACACTGTCTAAAATCCGTCGTTTTTGAGCACATCCATGTTTTTCCTTTCCTTTTGTATTATATCATGTTATCTATCGTTCATGTTATGTCTCCTCCCTTTCACACATACCAATGTCGTATTCTATTTTCTTTCCCGTTTTGCAATGTCTTTGTTTATGTAACACGACAATAAATATAAAAAATATAATAAGTGGTAGATCACTGCTTTTTCTTTTTCTGGAGTTTGCCGTTCACGTAATCAATCTCATATGTGTCAAGAAGGTAGAACTCGTAACCCCCCCACTGCTGGGATCTTTCCTAGCCCTGGAGTCGATGACAACCCAGAACGAACCACGGACAGACTGCAAGAAATGGAATCAGAACTGTAATCATAACACAAAAATCATACCTCAAAAAACGATTCGTAGTTGCATTGTAGGCAGCGTGCACGTCAGAGTCCGACACCTTGCTCGTAAATGACTGCAGACTAAGCCGGGCGCCTATGTACGGCAAAAGAAAAGGCACCTCCTTCTTCTTGGTCGCCACAGTTGGCTTGTCCTCGGTCGAATCCTTCGAAATCGGTCCCAGCAGAGAGTTCATCTTCTGCTGCCCTCGATCGACTCGGGTGTGGATTCACCGCTCGACTTGTCCTTTCTCGTACTTTCTTGTTAGACGCGTTCTTGTCCTCTTTCTTGTCCTTGTCTTTCTTGAGAAGGCGCTTGTTCTTCGATCTTCCTCCTTTTTGCGCAGCTCGTTCAGCTCGCACTCAACCCTCTCCAACTTGTGCAGAAGACCGTGGAACGCCGTCGTCATTTCCTCCACTCCAACATCTGAGCGGAGAGCGCCACTTCCCAGCTGAAAGCAGACAATTAGCGCAAAAACAGCATCGCCACACTCGCCTCCGTCAGTTTCTCGGAATGTTCAGCATGCGGCGCATTGCATGCCTTGCTGGAGCACACGTACTTCACGCACAGTTCGCAATGGAGAGTTGCCAGCGGGAACGGGTTTCCTTGTGAGATGACGCATTTGCCAGTCGAGCACGTCAGCTTCGAGAAAGCGTTGTACAGCTTGAAATCGGCAGCAATGCAGTGCTCTGGGCATTCAATCGTGCAGTGGAGCATCGCATGAGAAACGCAGCCACGGAAGGAGCACCTCGATGCCTGGCTGACAATGTCTGATATGGAGACTCCGACGAGCAAGTCTGGAAAGAACTCGAGAATAGCTAGCGAGGCTTAGCTTGGATACCTTCTTGGTAGGCGACGAGGTTGTCAGCGACGACGACGAGAGACTACTGGACGACGAATGCGCCATCGCTGCTGGAGGGGAACGGCTGGCGACAGCTCCAGCTCGTGTTCACGCATTCCCGAGAGAGTTGCCAGCACGCCCGCCGCGCAGCCTTTTATTCGCCCAACTGTCTGCAACCAAATGAGAATTGAGCAGGTTAATTGCTCATTGTTGTAAATTAGACATTACCGCAATTTCTCGTTCAAGCAAACGTACGCTAATGTGCGGGAAAGAGAAAGAGAGGGAGGGAGGGAGGGAGGGAGGGAAGGAGGGAGGGAGGGAGGGAGGGAGGGAGGGAAGGAGGAGGGAGAAGAAAGAGAGAGAAAGAGACGGAGGGAGAGAGAGAGGGAGAAAGGGAGGGAGGGAGAGAGATAGAGGGAGGAAGGGAAGACAAAGGGAAAGGGAGAGGGAGGGAGGGAGAGAGATGAGAGAGGGAGGGAGGGAGAGAGATGGGAGAGAGAAGGAGGGAGAAATATTGGAGAGAGAGGAAAGAAAGAGGGAAGGAGAGCAGGACGGAGGTAGAGACAGAAAGGAGAGAGAGGGAGGGAGGGAGGGAAGAGAGAGGGAGGGAGGGAGAAAGTGTAAAATGCTGGAACAAAACCCATGGGAGATGTACGGGGTACGGGGAGGACGAGGGAGAAGAGAAAGAGGGTTGAGGAAGGAATGACATCATGGGTGTGTTCTGAGTGTGAACTGCATTACAGTCACTCTACGCTTCCCGCTCTCGATGGACTCTTATTCGATAGTACGCTCGCTCGCCCTTAGGGAAAACGTGCTGTGCTTGAGAGTGTCCTGGTTGAGACGGAAGATAGTGGGCCCCATTGTGTGTCCATGATATCACCAAATATAAACGGTTTGAGAGGGAAGATAGACGAACTGAGGAGACTGGCGGTCACGTACAAACCACATGTTATTGAAGTACAAGAGACTTAAATTGCCCTCACACACGGATATCACCCCTCGCTCTCACTCGCGATCGATAGCCAATCGATAATCAATCGATACCCAATAGCAGTGGGTTTAGCCAGCAAAGTATGATCTTAGCACAGATCTATTCACAATTCAATTCTCAGTTGCACCGCTTGCTCGTGTGGGTGCAACTGGCCAGTTAGCGATGGGCACAGATTATATCAACAATTTATTATACGTTATAATCAAACACACACAAACAACAAGAACTATATCAGATCACTCAAATCACTCAAAACACTCGAGACACACCACTCAATACGCAAGAAGGGGAAAAACTCAACACACTGAAAACGAATATATTTTAGGTTTCGAAGTCGAGTGGGCGGGGCTTCAGCGACGCGCGTACTGCCCGCCGGAGGTGCACACTCGACCGCGCATGCAACGAGGAAGCGGACTACAAAATGTTGTCGTTGCATTACTGTAATAAACATTTTGCTTAATTGCTGTTCCCCCTTTCATACTAATATTTACTATGGTGTCTGTCTGTCTGTCTGTCTGTCTGTCTGTCCTTCCGGAGAGATATCTCTTTTCAAAGTCTACTCTAACTACTCATTTTTTCTAGAAAGTTTCTTCATTACCCGAGAACGCAAAATTCCAAATATCTCGTCAATAGCGATCTCCTAATCATAGTTATCACCTAATCTCTTAACTATGGAGAAAAATTTCAAAATACTTCAATTAGAACGAAATTTGGAGGGTAGGTGAATCGACCTAGAAAAAAATCGATAGCCGCGATACCAGCCGGCTGTGACCTCATCTTCATGCCCAAATAGGCGAAAGTACCCAAAATGCACCCAAAATTCATGATCTTCGATTTCTATAAAAATTGAATACAAGAAAGATTACGTATGATAGATTATAGAAACTTGTTTCCTTTTTTGAAAAGTCATCAAATATGGCGAATATGATCGACTTTTCGTACAGACGAGATAGAGGGTCCAATTTGTAAACTTAAGCTTTTATGGGCAAAAAAACCCTTCTGTCAAAGTTTCAGATCGATCGGACTTTGTCTTCATACAGTATTAGACATTTTCTGAGCGCGCGTTACTTGCTGGGGTCGCGCCCACCGGATTGCTCGCTACCAGCAGCCAGGTCAAGCGATCGATATCGAATAGTTGGCATTCGTAATCTCTGATCCATAGCCACTTAGTTGTGTCTTTTTTGATAGGAATGTGTCTAAATATAACATTAATGGATTGAGTCAGTTGAAAAAAAAAGACAAAATTTGTAGCTTCAACTAATAATTTCCACGAAACGACGATTTTGAGGTTCTAAAAGACAAGGAAAGAGTTTCATGACAAGTTCAGTCAATATATTATGTTTTGTGAAGATCAATCCAATTTCAAACTCTATCAAGTTACTTCAGACATGCGCACAACGAGTTAAGGCGCGCCAGCCGGCTTATTTTCTTTCAGCTGTGTCATCTCGAAGTCATTGTAGACGTGATAAAGAAATATGGACTGTTTTCTTCTTTTCTTTTTGTTAGTTGAAACTACATAAGTTTTGAGTACATTACTTGAACAAATTGAGCCTGAAATTCCGCATATTGATGCAGTACAGTGTCGAGTGGAAGTGAGGTGAGGTGAGAATCGAGTTCACCTTACATGTCATTTGGCAAGCACAGGCGGTCGAATTATATTTTTTTAGAACGTGAGAGAGTAGACAGAAGGGAGAGTAGACAGTAGACAGAAGAGAGTAGTAGTAAAAAGTTGTTTTCACATAACTGTCTCTCGAAAGTCGCAGTGACTGCTGCAGACGTGAGAGTAGAATAGTAGATAAAAGGTGTCATAGTACTGTCTCTAAAAAAAATGTTGTCACCGATGCGGTGACGTGAGAATAGACAAGAAAAAGACAGAGAGACAGAAAGAGAGAGACAGAAAGAGAGAGAGAGAGAGAGAGAGAGAGAGAGAAGAGAGAGAGAGAGAGAAGGAGAGAGGAGGGAGAGTAGACATAACTGTCTATTGAAAGTGGCAGTGACTGCTGCAGACGTGAGAGAAGAAGAGTAGATAAAAGGTGCCATA
The DNA here is from genome assembly GCA_963966185.1 of Rhabditoides inermis. NCBI lineage: Eukaryota > Metazoa > Nematoda > Chromadorea > Rhabditida > Rhabditidae > Rhabditoides > Rhabditoides inermis. The sequence continues at coordinate 192,737 of CAWZYM010000343.1, read as the reverse complement.
GTACTGTCTCTAAAAAATTGTTGTCACCGATGCGGTGACGTGAGAATAGACAAGAAAAAGACAGAGAGACAGAACGAGAGAGACAGAAAGAGAGAGAGAGAGAGAGAGAAGAGAGAGAGAGAGAGAGAAGGAGAGAGGAGGGAGAGTAGACATAACTGTCTATTGAAAGTGGCAGTGACTGCTGCAGACGTGACAGAAGAAGAGTAGATAAAAGGTGCCATAGTACTGTCTCTAGAAAATTGTTGTCACCGATGAGGTGACGTGAGAATAGACAAGAAAAAGACAGAGAGACAGAAAGAGAGAGAGAGAGAGAGAGAGAGAGAGAGAGAGAAGAGAGAGAAGGAGAGAGGAGGGAGAGTAGACATAACTGTCTATTGAAAGTGGCAGTGACTGCTGCAGACGTGAGAGTAGAAGAGTAGATAAAATAAGACATAGTTCTGTGACTAGATAATTGTTGTCACCGATGCAGAGACGTGAGAATAGACAAGAGAGTGAGAGAGAGAAAGAGAGAAGGATGAGAAAGAAAGGGAGAGAAAGAGAGAAAGGGAGAGAGAGGGAGAAGATAGGAGAGAGGAAGGAGAGGAGATATAACTGTCTCTCCATAGTCGGTGAATGCTGCAGACGTGAGAATAGAAGAGTAGACAGAAGGTGCTATAGTACTGTCTCTAGAATTTTGTTGTAACCGCTGCGGAGACGTGAGAATAGAAATAAAAGATAGTGAAAAAGAGAGAGACGGAGGTGGAGAGAGGAAGGAGGGTAGAGAGGGAGAGGGAGAGGGGGGGAAGAGGTAGGGGAGAGATAAGGAGGAAGAGGAAGTAATGAGTTGAAAATAGAGAAAACTAGATAGAAAACAGAAGAAAAAAGTAGGTGAGAGATAGTTGAAACAGACAGAACTTGAAAGATATACATGTTTCTACGCAAAAAGCAACTATTTTTTTCTATTTTGTCTATTTTGGTATCTTGTATGCCTAGTGCGTAGGCGCGCGACAGCGCGCCGGAGCGCTAGTCTTGATCTTGATACAGTAGCACGACGGTGCTACACGAGTGACATATCAAAGGCATTTTTGCAAATTAGACTTCAACAAAATGATAAAGACGCAGTGCGGTTTCTGTGGTTTAAGGATCCAGAAAAAAGGGAATTCGATCCCACTAATATCATAGAGCATCGATTTCTGAGATTACCGTTCGGGGTTGCACCCAGCCCATTCTTGCTCTCTAAAAGCATATTACACTATCTAAAGTCATCGCAAAACGAACTAGGCGCGGAGATAGCTAGAAATTTGTATGTAGATGACGCAGCGTTAACGGCACGTACGCCACAAGAAGCCATCGAAAAGGTGCGCGTGCTGAAGCGAGCATGCGCGGATATACAACTAGATATGCGCGCTTTCGCATCAAACTGCAAAACTACGCTTCAATCAATCGATGAGAAAGATCGCAGTAAAAACAAAGTGCAACAGAAAGTATTAGGCGTTGCATGGGATACAAATAATGATCACTACACTATAAACACAACCATAAAAATGCCAGCTAATCTTACAAAACGCAATTTAGTCGCCTCTTTAGCTGCTGTTTACGACCCATTGGGTATAGCACTTCCGTTGATGGTGAATGCAAAACTGTTCATACAGTCATTATGGCAAAAAGAGTTGAAATGGGATAGATTGATACCTGGAGAGGCAGGAAGAGAGTGGAACGACATAGCGTCGAAAGTCCCCTTTTCGGTGTGCGTACGCAGGACGAATCTGCAAAACAGTGTTAACAGCAAGTACACGCTTGTAACGCTAGTCGACGCGTCCAACAAGGCATACGGCGCGGTTACATACATTGTGGAAACAACAGGCGAGCTCAGAAGGACCCAAATCATGTTCGCAAAAAACAGACTGTGCCCTATAAAAAGGAGAAAAGGAGAAGAAACGATGAAAGCAAACATGACAATTCCTCGCATGGAGCTGCTAGCTAATCTAGTTGGAATAAACATGACGCTCTTTGTAGCACGAGAACTGTACGGCATCATTAGTGTAGACAGCGCGCACCTATTCACAGATAGTACAGCGTGTTTGGGGTGGTTGTCCGGCGATGCGAACGCACCACGGCTAGACACCTTTGTACGCAATCGTTTACTAGCAATACAAGATGCCGAAAAGAAAATAGAAAAACTGTTGAATCATGACGTGCAGACGCGATACATAAAAACAAGCGAAAACACAGCTGACTATTTGACAAAACCTGTGCTCAATGCGCGCAATTTTGAAGAATCCAACTGGCTCTTTGGTCCACCACTCTTGCGCAGATCGATGGACGAGTGGGGAGAGCCAATCAAAAAGCAAGAGTGCAGAGAGGAGCGCGCTCTCACAACGCAGCAGTCACATATAGAACACAGCCACATAGACATCACCCGCTATTCATCTCTCGACAAAACGATTCATATCTATGCAAGAGTGAAACAATATTGCGAACGAATACGACACCCGGATAAACGGGACGGGTCAATTGATTGGCTAACAGAACAGATAACCGTAGAACAATACAGATATATAGAGCAGTTGATAATAAAGCAACATCAAGAACGGCACATGATCTCGCCAGATAATAAGACCATTTCACGGTTGTTCCCCGCGCGGTCAGCCGATAAGATAACAAGGTCAATGGGCAGAATGGAAAATGCATCACATCTGTCAGAGAGTGAGCGAGCTCCCATAATCATAGAAGGAAAATCTCATCTAGCAAAACTGATAATAGAGCGAACACATAAAGTTAATCTTCACACAGGAGAGAATGCTACACTCGCAGCTGTTCGCAGACGATTTTGGCTAACAAAAGGTAGAGCAGCCATTAGAAGCGTATTAGGTAAATGCATTTCATGCAAAAGGATGAACAGCCTTCCATTCCAATACCCGACCATGCCGCCCTTGCCAAACAATAGGGTCAGCTACAGCAAACCATTTGAACACACCGGGTGTGACTACGCTGGCTATTTTACAGATCAATCAGGCACTAAGAAAATGTGGTTCTTGCTATTCACATGTTTCGCAACCAGAGCGGTGCACATAGAGCTGGCAACTGACCTCACTGCATATGAGTTCATCTCCTGCCTAAAACGATTCATCGCAAGACGAGGCAAGCCAGCACGATTATTGTCTGACAATCAGAGTACATTCAAACTTGCAAAGCAACTATTGCAAAGAGAGAAGCAAATTAACGATTTCTTAGTTCATAATCAGATTAAGTGGGATATGATTACGCCACTATCGCCGTGGAAAGGTACCGTTTATGAAAGATTAATGCGCAGTACCAAAGCCGCTATGAATAAGACAATCGGAAGAGCAAAATTATCACAAAGAGGTTTCGAACTGCTACTCATAGAAATTGAAGCTATACTCAATGACAGGCCGATCACCTTTGTAAATGCGAATGATACGAATGCGCGAATTTTGCGACCAGTAGACTTCCTACAAGTCGGAATAAACACGACACCTCTTGAATTTGATATAGAAGAAGATGATGAAGAGTACAATCCAGATGAATCAGAGGCCTATATGAAGACTGTATCACAATTGGCTAAAACACAATCAGTCAGAAACAAATTCTGGAAATTGTGGAAGGAACAATATCTCGCCGAATTGAGGGAGAAACACAGGGCAAAGATTAATCGTAAAAGAGGGTCTATCTCCAATCCACGCGTAGGAGACATAGTTCTTGTCAGTGACGAAGAAGTGAAAAGAACGTGCTGGCCAATGGCACGTATTTTAGAGCTCATAGAAAGCGAAGACGGAGAAATAAGAACAGCGAAATTATTAATGAAAGGCAAAGAAAGACTGAGAGCAATAATTATGTTATATTCCTTAGAGTTGAACCCAGACGCATGTCCGCCCATGGAGGTGAAAGCGTAGAGATGAAGTAAAAGGGCGCGAAAGCGAAAACTGCAACGAACAGCTGAGAATACTCGACTACGCAATACGAGTGACATACCTCTGAGTAATTTGAATTTTGAGGAATTGATGTGCATTAAGTACCGTAATACAACCATTCTTAAAAAAGGGAGAAATTTTCATCCTAAAACTTTCCTTGCGAAAATTTCTGAAAACATTGAGATGCTGTCGACATTTTTTATGCTGTATGTTTTTTTTTCAATTGGTTCTTTTTGCACAACTCATTCAAGATTTGAGCTTAAACTTGTAGAAGTGCCAAGATGTCGCAAAACAGTGATGACATGACTACCGACCCGCCGGCGGACGAGATGTCTGCTCTTCAGCTGATACTCGAGAGGCTCGACAAGCTCACCCTGGCGGACAAGGACCGCGAGGTAGCAACATCTTATGATAAATTATGAGATTATGAATTAATCACGTTTTAGCAATTGCACTGTCCCTGTAACGAGATGATCTCTACTGTGTGCATGGCCATTGCGAACCTGAGCAAGGCAAGCGAGAAGGCGTCTACCGCCGCTATTGAGGTCTCCAACACGACCAAGGACGCTCTGAACATATTCATGAATTACATGGAGAGGAAGGTCGGTGTGTGCACGAAATTGCTAATATGTTATGATGATATGTCAGGAGAACGACATGACTGCAAGCACTAAGACGTGTGCCACGCTCCTGAAAAGACCGTATGAGGACGACTCGTCGAGCCCGCTGAAGGTGCAACGCTTGAACGACGGCTTCAACACTCCCCAGAAGATGCTCAACCTGCAGAAGGAGCCCCTCGCGCGTATGATACAGTGAGTTTTATTGCTAATGTTAGATTTGATGCTATTGTTGATTCAATGTTGCATGTGTAAAATATATAAAAAGGAAAAAAAATGACTCTTACAGAGCGGAGAACCGAGCTGTCAACATTGGATGTCTGTTTTGTGAGCAAGAGACGCATCGTGCCGTGCGATGCCCGGTGGCCACTACCCTGGAAGAGCGCATGCGTGCTCTAAAAGACAAGAACATCTGCTACATCTGCATCAAGAGACACAGCGGGAGCTGCACTAACCTTCGCAGGTGCCAGCTCTGCGGAGACCGCCATGATCCCATGGTGTGTCCGCTGTTGTTCGCCGAGTAGAACTACGATACCTATCGCGTTATGACTTGACTATTGCGTTGTGAATAATATTAACCATTGTTGTGAAGGATTAGCCACGTGCTCGTATTTTAAGGACTGCATAGTATATATATACACCGCGTGCCGCAATTCCCCCGCATGCCTTGTATCTATGTCATTGTGTCTAAGTTTGTTCATGAATAAAGTTGCCCGACTGTGGACCCAAATCTTGTAAATAAGATGCAGGATTGTGAGTCAACTTACTCTGGTGTATTACTGCTTAAGAAACATTCGCTTGCTAAATTGTGGACCCAACCTCCTCTTGTATGCGATTACTTGGGAGATGCATTCGCTTGCTAAATTGTGGACCCAACCTCCTCTTGTATGCGATTACTTGGGAGATGCATTCGCTTGCTAAAGTGTGGAACCCAATATTTGTTGAAAATCAATTGCTCAACGTCTTGTTGAGGGGGGAGTGTAGCACCGTCGTGCTACTGTATCAAGATCAAGAACAGCAATTAAGCAAAATGTTTATTACAGTAATGCAACGACAACATTTTGTAGTCCGCTTCCTCGTTGCATGCGCGGTCGAGTGTGCACCTCCGGCGGGCAGTACGCGCGTCGCTGAAGCCCCGCCCACAAAACGAATATATTTTAGGTTTCGAAGTGGAGTGGGCGGGGCTTCAGCGACGCGCGTACTGCCCGCCGGAGGTGCACACTCGACCGCGCATGCAACGAGGAAGCGGACTACAAAATGTTGTCGTTGCATTACTGTAATAAACATTTTGCTTAATTGCTGTTCTTGATCTTGATACAGTAGCACGACGGTGCTACAACTCGTAATCATTATTGGATTTAACCTTGTTCGCAATAATATGCCGCAGAGCGAAGGCAAGAGGGATGGGCCTGCATACAGTGACTCATTGAGCGACTGTTCGCCTCGCTGTTTTGCCGATGCATCGAATACTATTCTCAGTTTTGTCGATAAGGAGTCCGGTCTCTCTACTCCTCTATGGGGCATAAAGTATGTGCGGCCCCACGTGCGCTCGCTCGGCGCGATTTCAATAATATTGTTTTCTAACTGCTCTTGTATGATTGCATTATATGCATCCCAATAATCTTTATTTGAAGCATATTTCGCGTGCAACGATTTCAATCGTTGATATGCGACTGCATAATTGTCTGCTAGTTTGGGTGTTTTATCTCGCCATGGGAATTGCACGTGCACTCCCTCACTATCGATTATTACTGTGCTTTCGAACCATCTCTCTATCATGTCATTTTCCTGCGACTTGCTTTGTGTTTCTTCCTTGCTAGTTATGCCTATTCCTTCTAGATTCCAATATTGTTCTAAATCAAGCAGCATTACTTGATTAGTTTCCGCCTCGACTATTGAGTTTGTTTGCACTTTCTCCAATTTTGCTCCGGAGATTACATTTCCAAGTATGGTATGCGTGATCCGTAAACCTGAGGGAAGGTCAATTGGAGCTTCCGCAGGGCAAATTAGATTCCAGTAATTCTGACCAATCAATATATCTGCGTTGCCATATTCACAATCTGATTTCAAAATATCGATTTTATTGTTGCGCATAAATTCCCTGTCATTGTTGTTTATTTTGCATAACTTTATATTGCTTGCTATGTTGCTAATTGTTTTCAATTGCAGGACGGTGTGCGACCTGTGCGCTTCTTCCCTCTTCTCCCCAACCGCACGTGTTCGGCAAGGCGCAGACGACGGACAACTCGCACTCATGGGTGAGAGAGTTACTTCTACAATTTCGCTTTTCTCGATGTGTTTCTTATCATTCAGCAATGCATAGACGCTTGTAAATGTTTGCAACGTTTGTAATTGTAGCACGTTTGCAAGGCGTTCAGTTATGAGAGATGTGGTAGCGCCTGAATCGAGCAGTATGTTTATTTGCTGGTAAATGTTGTTTTTTTGAGTTTTTGGCGGTAGCTGGAATGACCATTAAATAAGCTTGTGTCGTAAGCGTTCGGTGAGAAAGCACTATCTCGTCAATAGTTTTTTGTTGATCATTCGTTATCGCGAAAGCAGTCACCTCCTTCTTCATTGTAAGGATATTCGGCGGTTTCAAGCGGCCGCTCTCCATCTGGGTTGGGGGCCGGTAGCATGGCAAATTCGAAATCTGCGTCTTCATCTTCCTCGTTACAGATATTCACGCGGTTCACTTGTCTCGCGTACTGTTGATGACCTGTAGTGCGCTGGTGTTGCGGAGTAGGCTTTTGGAACTGCGTGATTCGCTGGAAGCAAATATTCACGTTGTGCATACCACCGCACTGTGCGCAGTTGGGTGCGTGGCAGTCTTTCACTGTATGTGTGTCGCTGTAACATTTCAGACAAGCACGAGTTAGCCGGGCAATTTGCGCATTTGCGTACTCGATGTTTTTATTGTTGCACTGTTTCGCTTGATGAGTTTTGCTGTTGCAGAGTCGGCATCGGTCAGGGCGAGCGGCGGTGTGCACGGACTGGCGCTGTGGCTGAGGGTGCGACATCGGCGGGCGCGAGCCGTACGCGCTGTTCGGAGCGTGCGCGAGAAGCAGCGTTTCGTGTGAGTCGCCATTTGTTTTCCTCACTTGTAGCACATCTTCTTCAATGCGTATCTGTCTGTTGATCTCTTCCAGTGTCTCCTCTATCGTAAGCACCGCTGCTTTCTCGCTCTTCTTGTGTATTGCCTTAGCTACTTGCAGTTGAATGCTGTCTCCGAATTTAGGCAAAATCAGTCTCTGAGTCATTGTAGCAATAGCTGGGTCGTTGCTCGCATTTTGCATCGTTGAGCTATTGCGTTTTATTGCGGAGATGAGATTTTTGCATTCTTCATAGTTTTTTTCGGTTGGCAGTGGTGTCTTTATTTGCGGCAGGCTGTACGCTCTCGATACGCTTCCACAATCTGTGTTGCACTTCGACTGGGTTTTGGAATTGTGCTTTTAGGTTCGCAATAGTTGTATCGTAATCGTCAGCAGAACGGCTGATACTGGCTCGCAGCGTTGCATTTTCACATTTGTTTATCAGAAATAGTAGCTTCTCCATAGGCTTGATGTCATCGTTCTCGTGTATGATTGTCTTAAATACTGGCCAGAATTGCTCGAAACCCTCGGGGGTTCCGTCGAATGCAGGTAGCTCTATTCCGCGGTTGCTTATATTCAATTTGCGCTGTGAATGATTTGCGGGGACAGCGGGCTTTAGTGCGGCAGTGGCGAGTTGTTGGGCAAGCAGCGCGGTTTGCTGTTCGAAAAGGGATGATTCGCGCTCTCTCTTTAGCTCTTCTTCGTTCGTTTTTTGCAAGGCTTTTACTTGCGTGACGCTCTCATCTGCTTGATCGGTCAGCTCAATGTATTTCTCATCATCGATCAGCTTTTCCCATTCATCAACCGCTTCTTTGTCTTGCTCTCCCATATCATTCGTTGCGTAAGCATATTCATCTACTTTGTCATACTGGCATACTAGTTTCTCGCGCGTCTTTTCAACATCCATCATTGCAGCATTATATTGGTTGGCGGTTGCATTGTTGTCATTCATTGTTTGCATTAGCGTATGCATTTTTGTCAGCAGTTGATTTTTGTATCGCGTTAGCGATGCCTTATCGGCAGGTTTCAACCGCATTTGATTTCAGGATCGTCTCGATGGACTGGTGATGGACGGCAAGTGATTCGACGCGGGCAGCACGAATGGAAACAGGTGAGACGGGGTGATGGCCTAGGTTATGCTCCACAGACCGATGCACCATAAATTGCCCTCACACACGGATATCACCCCTCGCTCTCACTCGCGATCGATAGCCAATCGATAATCAATCGATACCCAATAGCAGTGGGTTTAGCCAGCAAAGTATGATCTTAGCACAGATCTATTCACAATTCAATTCTCAGTTGCACCGCTTGCTCGTGTGGGTGCAACTGGCCAGTTAGCGATGGGCACAGATTATATCAACAATTTATTATACGTTATAATCAAACACACACAAACAACAAGAACTATATCAGATCACTCAAATCACTCAAAACACTCGAGACACACCACTCAATACGCAAGAAGGGGAAAAACTCAACACACTGAAAACGAATATATTTTAGGTTTCGAAGTGGAGTGGGCGGGGCTTCAGCGACGCGCGTACTGCCCGCCGGAGGTGCACACTCGACCGCGCATGCAACGAGGAAGCGGACTACAAAATGTTGTCGTTGCATTACTGTAATAAACATTTTGCTTATTTGCTGTTCTTGATCTTGATACAGTAGCACGACGGTGCTACAAGACTAGAGCTGCGGCGTGCTACCGCGCGCCTTCGCACTATGTAGTTTATGGAAGGATAGAAAATAGTTCAGGTTTAGAGGCGTAGTTGCGTGGTGGAATACACTCTCATTACGAGAGAACAGAAAACGTGATAGTGCAGTCACAGCAATTTTCTAGAGACAGTACTATTCTCTCTTCTGTCTACTCTCACGTCTCCGCATCGAGCGCAACACTTTTCTAGAGACACAAATTACGATAAAGACAGGGAGAAAGAGAGAAAGAGGAGACAGAGAGGGAAGAGATGGAGAGAGAAGGAAGGAAGAGAGAGAGAGAGAGATAATGAGAGAATAAGAGAGATTCGGTCTTTGAACCCACTTGCAGTCAGCCTATCCACTTTTCACGAAAATGTTTCCACCCCACAAAACAGAAACCGACACAAACACCAACATAATCGACTTTTCCGGGAGGTTTCCTGATTTCCATATGACACGCGCGATCGAGCGCACTTCCGGTGCTCCGAAATATCCACTCACTACCTGGTTACCACTCACTACACTCTCCCCTGACGTGAGGCCCCCCTACCTGACCTATATTTTTTTTGTAAATCTCGAGAATGTCGCATACCAACCCAGAAATGTCGACTATGCTGTTGGCTGCCAGCCAAGTCGCCAATTCGCTAAGCAGTCTCAAATCGAGGTTATTTTTTAATATGTTTTTTTTTCTTCTAAATGATTTCAGGTACATAAAATACCTCGAAACTCTGTGCAACGCGAATGGAATCGACATATCATCGCTCAAGGTTGAAATATTATTGATTAATTGATTAATCATTGATTTTAGACCGAAGGGAGCAAGCACCAAAGATTAGAGATATTCTTCGGAGGCCTGCCGGTTTTGGTCGGACTCAAGTATTTCGAGAATCTGCGAGTATTGAAAGTCTTTGCACAGGTATAATACATACAATTAGTGTTGTTATAAAGTATAGATAGCCGCACAGCTTTTAAAACCTGCACATAAGTTACTAGTTAAAGGAACAGTGGCAACTTATTTTCGACTTGGAGTATTATTAAAAATCATATTAACCTAACACATTTGCATTTTTTCGCGAAAGAACGACGATTCTGCGTTACTTTCGATTCTGCCAATGCCGAGAATGCAGCTCAAAATTTGAATTTTCCGCCAACGCTTTTTTTCCCAAAAACTGGGGTCGGAGACATAAGCGCAAATGAACAGCGCCTGGCCACATGCTTCATGGTTCAGTGCATGTGCGCTGCGTTGTGGTCCTAATATTCGCTGGTTCGATTTCTGTCGCCGCCAAATGCTTTGCTCGTGTGAAAATGAGGAGTTGTGGCAGGTTGTGGCAGAAATAAGTCGCTACTGTTCCTTTAACATATTCTTCCACACATACATAACATGAATGTTTCACTTCATATATACATCAGATATGACGCTAGTAGACATACAAAAAAATTTGCGATTCAAAAACGATCTATACAATATTGGAAATTAAGAGTTAAAGAAGTGGATTTGCAACGTGCAATTGGTCAGACGAAGCTTGAAGCATAACAAGTTTTCTCCAGAGGCAAATAGAGAAACTGCTGTTCTTTTTCCCGAGAAGCCATAAGACCTAGAGACGATAATCAGTATTTGCTGCACTGATAACACAACGTCATTAATAAATAAATCCATATTTTAGGACATTGTGTGTCTGAAACCACTAGCCGAAGTGGCAAACACTCTGGAAGAACTGTGGGTGTGCGAAGGAGTATTACGGGTGAGAAGTGTGGTGTTTGGTGGTGCACAAAGCTGATCACCACTCTACAAAACACTACGAAATCTCTTTTCTTTTCAATGCAAATGAGAGACATTAAGAAAAGAGAGAAAGGTTCATTACTTGAGAGAAGGAGAGACAGAGACGGACATAGAGGGAGAGAGAGAGAGATAGGGGAAGGAAGAAAGAGAGAGAGAGAGAGAGAGAGCCTGAAATGAGACTGGCCCTTTTTATGCAAATTAACGTTGCAGACACTGGCTGGAATAGAGGGATGCCGGAAGCTGAAACGACTATATTTGTACGATAACCAAGTAAATACGGTTTTGTGAATGAATATCTGTTTTGATGTATAGATCGAAGACGGAACTCCGCTTGCCGGTCTATCGAACCTGACTCTTCTCAACATGGCTAATAACCCTCTAAGAAGTCTCGCTTTCATCGCTGAACTACCGTATCTCACTACTCTCAACATCGCTGGGTGCAATTTAACAGATGAAGGTGAGCGAAAACCGGAATATTCTAGCAATTGTCTACTCACGAACAATGCAGTACTCTTTACCGTACTCTTACAGTACTCTTCACGGCTCACCAGTGGCCGCGAAAACTGCAATCAGTCGATATTTCAGGAAACTCGATAACCACTTTTAGAGTAAGTTCACCATTACTGATGTCAAACAGTTATTCAGTTATTTTTAGAGTCTCTTTCCTCTTTCATCGTGCGATGTTCTACGGAAACTCTGTGTCTCTGCCTCCGACTACAAACCAACTCCACTCACGATCGACGAAAAGTTCCTCGGATGGGTGGCCTATCATTTCAGGTGAGTCCACTCTCGCCGTCTGCGCTCTGACCTCGTTTCAGATTCATCGAAATCCTGGACGGCGATAGAGTGCAAGAGAAGTTTATCTCCATGTACCTGGTAGTAAATTGGAGCATTCGATAATCAATAATCAATCAATACCAGCCTCCGGCGGAAAATCGACTTGTCGACACTCTCAATGCATCTCTGAAGGACGAGGAACGGTTCGCCAAAGGACACAAGGTATCAATCGATATTGATTGATAGTTAATTGATTATCGATTTCCGGTGGTTGACAAGAACTGTCATCGAGTGGAGTCCAAACTTTTCTCATTCAACTATGCTCTGGAGAGACTGAAAGAATTTCTTCCGAACAGAGACCATAAGAAGGTGACACTATTGAATTCTATAATTTGCCAATATTATCCAAATACTTTGATTCTTTAATATTATCCAACTACCAAACGTTCTACTGCATAAGTACATAGACGGTGAGCATATTGAAATATTGCAGTCGTTGATTGGATTGTTTGAAACTCTTCTTTGAAAAGACTATTTTCACAGGAGGTAGTCCGTCGGGCGCTTGACTATAGTCAGCACAATCTAGCTTCGGTGGCAACACTCAAGAGTGAGTATGTACATATGTTCGATCTGCATGTGAATCGGACCTATGCTTCGGTGATAATTCACGATTAAGAATTGCACACTATGCTCTAACTTTGAAGAGACTCTGAATCTAAAACGTCTTCATTTTCAGAAAACTGGAAGATCCTGAACAAGTTTCTGTTCGACGTGAATCGCTATTTGATGGCAGGTAAATCTCTCTCTCTCTCTCTCTCTCTCTCTCTCTCTCTCTCTCTATGTCTAACAGTCGGAGTCGCGCCTACGGCGCTCCTCCTCCTGGTTGTAATGGGCGGGGCTTAAGAATAGTGCAAACCCGGCGCGTCTCACATGCTAGCTGAAGAGAACGCCGCATCAGCGTCACTTTCTGATAGACGTACGGACAGGCCATTTTCTATATATCAGGATCTCTCTCTCTCTCTCTTCTCTCTTTCTCTCCCTATCTCTCACACACATACACTCTCTCTCCAGCCGACCTGGAATCCTCCGGCAAGTGTGGTCTCTCTCCCCCAACCGAGAATGAAGAGAAGATCCTCACCCAGTTCCTCAACTTCAACTGCACTGCCAAGAACAACTACGAGGTGTGTTGTTTCATTGTTTCGGTTCAGGTACGTTTTACTGGGATGATATCGATGGAAACACTGAAATGATACAATTTCAAGTTTTTTTGTTGTGACTGTAATTTGTTGCAATAAAACATTTCATTGTACAAACATCACTCACAAAAGGAACTGATGAAGTATAGAAAAAGCAGCTTTCTTGCTTCCGGGGATGTTGGTGAATTGAATCGGTGTTTTAGTTGCTGCTCAAATGGTGTCGCATGTCCCATCCACTCACTAGAGGAGACTCGGAGAAGCTATTCATGGTAGATAAAGATGCCAGTACCAGGTATGTGAAACGGAACTATGCATATGAAACTACAAAGCCTACATCACACAAATCCAAATTAAAAAAATTGTACTATGGAGATGCAAATATGTAGCGTGCATGTGGGCGTTGTTGTAAAAAAAAGCTCTGTGTCATTGTCTTTTATGTCTTCGTGAGAGTTGTCTTCGAAAATTTGAAAAATTCATACATGTTGTTCTAATCAATCGTATTTTAATTACCTTGAAGGTACACTGGCGACTTATTTTTGACTCGGAATGTTTGCAAGAATCATATTAACCTAAATCTTATTCGATTTGTGTGAAAAAACAACGATTATCGATGATTTCAAATGTTGCAACTCGTTGTTGCAACAATTTATTCCAAACTCAAATTTGGTTCCGCCACGACTTTCATTCTGTTGAACTCTTCAATACTGCAGAAATGCGAAAGAAGATGTAACCTCAGATGAAAGAAGCCCGTTCACGTACTATGCGTTTGTGCGCCGTTATCGCGCTGAACTCGCCGGTTCTAGTCCTGTCTACGGCAAATGTTTTGCATGCATGAGTGCTAATACGCGTTCAAGAGAGCTAGTTGCAGAATTAAAGGAACAGGGGCGTTTAGTGGATGCCTTGGGTAACAGAAACTTTGAAATTTGCGCGTTGCTTTCACATATGGATGTCAGATCGTGAAGGTCTTCACCTTGTATGTTTCAGACAAAGTTGCAAACAGGAATCGAACTGGCGACCGCGAGAGTGGTAGCCCACTTTCTTATCCACTACGCCACACCACTCCTTGGGTCAGAGCGCACAGAGACCGCTCTGTTACCCGAGAGGGTGACAGAAGCGTGAGGAAGTGGATGAACTATCGATCGATCAAATGTGTGCATCGCAATATCACATGGCGCGTTTTCGCGCCTCTTTTTTTGCGGTTCGCGCCACTTTCCCCATTTGAACGATAAATTACCCAACACGCTTGGGTAATTGACTGGGTAACGCGGTAACGGACTTGTATCGTTCAATTTTTGTATATCTTACATTTCAATGTGTCAACTATCGCCCTGGAGGTTAAAATTATGCGCCACTGTACCTTTAAGTCGCCGCTGTTCCTTTAAACTACTCGTTCATCACGCATTAATATTTATAATAAAACGAGCTTTATCAAAACATATTGAAACGTACGTTGCTAATCACGCATTTCAATAACTCTGGATAGAAATTGAGTTGTACAAATTTGACTGTTATGTTTTAAAAACCGTGTTCGAAAAAAGTAAAATGGGAAATTACAAACTCACTTTATAGTTAATTATTTATAGAACACTATCAGGCTATTCGACACCCGTTCCCTTCTCGAACTCGTTGATCGACATCTGAGCGACGACTTCCGACGACCACCCATCAGGGTGTACCGGTGAGATTATGAAAGTATTCAAAGATACAGGGGCTCATTTCTGATGATTTTCAACCGTTTATGCGTCACGAAGCGGTTGTTCAAGTACCGGTTAAACGAAAGACCTATATGTGAATGAATAACCGCGCGGTGATCAGGAACGATCAGACCGCTCTGAACGTATACTTTCGGACACAATACTTATGTGCTAGCAAAGTACTTGAAACTTGGAATGCCAGAACGAAATGAATTGTTCATTACTGATATCACATCTGATCCCTCATTGCAGTGACTTCGAACTGATGCGAAAGGAGGCTGGCGAGAAGGTTTGACTTGCAAAATACTCGAAATCTAACAGTTTGCTGCAGAGTGATTACTGAAAACTATCTGGAATATAGTTTCATATAGTGGATGAAACGTATCAGTCGGTTTCTTTTCAGACCCGCATTTTCACGTTTCCCATCGTCGTGTGTCGAACGGTCGCCGCTACTCGATTCACGAAGAAAGAGGAGCAGGAGGAGGGGGAGGACAGTGGGTGATCCCTCTCTCTCTCTCTCTCTCTCTCTCTCTCTCTCTCTTTCTCTCTCTCTCTTTCTCCCCATTCATCTATCTATCTTCATCTCTCTCTCTCTCTCTCTCTCTCTTTCTCTCTCTTTCTCTCTCTCTCTCTTTCTCTCTCTCTTTCTCTTTCTCTCTATCTATCTATCTCTCTCTCCTATCTCACACCCCCTTCAGCCACATCCTCATCCGAAGACGCAGTTTCTTGGCGCGAGTTGTCCCTGGTTAGTTTTGCGTACGTTTCACTCTATTCTATACTGAAAATGCGTAGATTATACTTGTTGAACAATCGCGTGATATTGTAGAACCATCTTTACATAATAATCATAATAACATGAAAAACGTTATTGAAGGTTGCCGTTTGTGCTGTGGAAACGGTCTCAACCGGTCATCTACAACTGGATGATGTGAGGTGAGTATACTTTTTCGCGAACTCAATTACGCTGTTTTATACATTCCATTCTATAACGGTTTTCACCCGTGCAACTTTCAGACACCCAGAGTTATTCGATGCGAAGTATGAGAAGCAGTTGGAGAAGTTGAAAGACATCAACATTGTCGTGGATTTGAAGGTGGGCTTCAAATCGTTCTCCTACGGTAACCCTTAATGTAAGCAAATGGAGTTGCTCAAATTACTCCCCTATCGAAAATCCAAGCGAGTGGAGTAGCTCAAATTATTCGCCTATCGTAATCCCAAGCGAGTGGAGTAGATCAAATTATTCGCCTATCGTAACCATTAGCAAGTGAAGTAGCTCAATTTATTCGCCTATCGTAACCCTTAGCGAGTGGAGTAGATCAAATTATTCTCCTATCGTAATCCTAAGCGAGTGGAGTAGATCAAATTATTCTCCTATCGTAACCCTAAGCGAGTGGAGTAGCTCAAACTATTTGCCTATCGTAATCCTAAGCGAGAGGAGTAGATTATTCCCTTTCGTTCTTCTTTCGTTCTTTCGATCATTCCCTTTCGTTCTTCTCTCGTGGCCGGTCGCCTCCCGTGGCCGTCGTCTATCTACGATGGCGGGCAATGAAGTCACAGTCGACGCCCAACAATATCAGATGATGACGGACCTGATCGCAAAGCAGCAGGAGACGATCACCGCTCAACATGGTACGATTACTGGTCAGCAGGCTATGCTCGCCAAGCTGACATCAATGCTCGAAGCCAAGATCGATAATCAATCGATATCAACGGCACCAGTGCAGCAGCGCATCAACAAGTACGACCCGTTCAATCTGGAGGAGGTCAAGAAGCGCATTCCGCGCGACGTCAAGTTCGAGGAGTACGTGCAGTCTGGGAAGCTGAAGGAGGAGCGTGACAAGGAAGGCAAGGATGCTCGTTGCGTTATTATTGGACTCGAAGAGAAGGAAGGAGAAACGGAGGAGACGCTCACCGCGCTAGTCAAGAAGACCGTCATTGAAGCTGGACTTGGAGAGGACCTCGTGCTCAAGGCATTCCGCCCGGATGTCAAGATTGGACCCGGATATCGGCCGGTGAAGGTGTCGCTGAGAGACGCGGATGCGACTCGCCGTGTTCGTGCAGCTCTCGGACGTGCAGGGGTCGGACGATTCGTGCGTGCTGATCTCACTTGGATGGAGAGGCAGCGGGATAAGCAGCTTAGACATTATGTTTCTATTGTGAATTAGAGAGGGCGCGCCAGCGCCCTCTCGTTTGTACTGGATGTCCCCGCGCGCTAGAATGCTCAAAAACGACTTTTCCCGGATGAAGCACTTTTCCTCATTTTGAAGTGATTTCCACTGTTACATTGCATTCACATCTCTATTCGATAGAGTTATAGAAAGTTGTATTGAGTTTGATTGAATTTGAAGCGAGATACGGAGAGTCCGCATTCGAGTGCGGATTGAGATTGGTGTCGGTCGCTCGGGCGGGCGGGCGCTCGGGCGGGCGGGCGTCGGACAATCGCTTTCGCCCCGCCCCTCTGTGTGTGAGTGAGAGAGAGAGAGATAGGCGAATAGCGGGTGCGCGTCGGTATCCTCGCAGCGAATCGCGAACGTGTATGAAAATGTAATTTTGTGAAACAAAACTTAAGAAAAGAACAGATATTATCTTTCAAAAGTACTTCCAAGTAAAAGTAGTTGGTTTGTACCGTTGTCTCAGTTGAGCAAAAGGACTGACATGTTTTCAACGGAGACATGTGCCAACAGGCTCTCAGCATTATTCGACGTATTAATGAACGAATATTATTGCCAAAAATGTCATATCCCCACCGTTTATCTGAACTATCTCTCGAAACATTGTGGTGCAGACGAATCAAAACGGATCTGCGTATAGTACACCGTTACCTGTATGGTTATATGAATACGCAGCACATGCCTTTCACACTAGTTCCCCGAAATTCACGAGCTGCATCACTACGTTCTAATGGACTTAAAATAACCTATACTGCCTCTGGCTCTGAGCCAACTTTTGTTTCCTCCCGAGTAGTAAACTATTGGAATAAGCTGGACCGATCTACCGTTTGTTTATACAGTAAGAAAGAATTTAAGTTATCCCTCAATAGATTCCTTTTGCTTCACCCACTAGACGACCCCACTAGGCTTTAGTATATCGCGTGAGTACTATCATTGACTGTAGTGTCTCGTAGCAGGCTTTTCCTGCTCTCATCTTTCAGCCTGCTTCCTACCGGGAGCGCGTGTCTCACACAAGCACTTTGTACCTCTGAGGGGCGCGCTGCAGTCTCGCCTTGCGGTGTGTGGACTTGGATTGCTCGACACATCGACCGACCAAACCATCCCCACTATCCTCTTTCAGTGCCTGACTGTTTTATGGATAAACAATTATTATTATTATTATTAAATTATTTTCCTATCGTAACCCTAAGCGAGTGGAGTAGATCAAACTATTCTCCTATCGTAATCCTAAGCGAGTGGAGTAGATCAAATTATTCTCCTATCGTAATCCTAAGCGAGTGGAGTAGATCAAATTATTCTCCTATCGTAACCCTAAGCGAGTGGAGTAGCTCAAACTATTCTCCTATCGTAATTCTAAGCGAGTGGAGTAGATTAAATTATTCTCCTATCGTAATCCTAAGCGAGTGGAGTAGATCAAATTATTCTCCTATCGTAACCCTTAAGCGAGTGGAGTAGCTCAAACTATTCTCCTATCGTAATCCTAAGCGAGTGGAGTAGATCAAATTATTCTCCTATCGTAACCCTAAGCGAGTGGAGTAGCTCAAACTATTCTCCTATCGTAATCCTAAGCGAGTGGAGTAGATCAAATTATTCTCCTATCGTAATCCTAAGCGAGTGGAGTAGATCAAATTGTTCTCCTATCGTAACCCTAAGCGAGTGGAGTAGCTCAAACTATTTGCCTATCGTAATTCTATGCGAGAGGAGTAGATCAAATTATTCTCCTATCGTAACCCTAAGCGAGTGGAGTAGCTCAAACTATTTGCCTATCGTAATCCTAAGCGAGTGGAGTAGATCAAACTATTCTCATATGGTAATCCTAAGCGAGTGGAGTAGATCAAATTATTCTCTTATCGTAATCCTAAGCGAGTGGAGTAGATCAAATTATTCTCCTATCGTAATCCTAAGCGAGTGGAGTAGATCAAATTATTATCCTACTACCGTTTTCCAGGAGGACAAGATGCCCCGCCCTCCCGAGAAAGAGGACACTTCGGTGGCGGTTCTAGAAGCGGCAGCTGGTAAACCACAGTGAGTATTGGATTAATGATTGATGTCTCATAATTTAGTCTATTCTCATCGAACATGATATCATGCAACAAGTCAAGAAACGATGTAGAAGTACCAGATTTTTTCCCTAACAGCAGACGCTTTACAATTTGAGAAAATGTGTTTCAGAAAAATGAAAAAGACACGTGACCTTCTCAGTGTTAATTTTCTACGCAGAAGGTGGAGTAAGGTGAGTTGAAAAACGCATTAGCAAAAGGTAACATTGTATTCACCTAAACAATGATTTAGGAACCTTCCTATGGTACCGTCCTATCGATCCGCAGTTCATTGGAACTCGTATTTGCATATGCTAGAACCAACATTCTTATCGATATGATCGATTTCGCGGTGAGAGAGAGAGGAAGAGAGCAAGAGAGAGAGAGAGAGAGAGAGAGAGAGAGAGAGAGAGAGAGAGAGAGAGAGAGAGAGAGAGAGAGAGAGAGAGAGATTCTCTTCCAGAACACAGTGACAACCCTCGATCTCTCTGGACAGAAGCTCACAAAGCTGGGTGGAATAGGTAAGAAGTGAATGGATTTGAAGACATTTGAATCTCCTGTTTTCAGAAGAGTGCTGTCAGCTGCAACAGCTATCACTGCGGCAGAATAGACTGACTAGCATAAAGAAGGTATTGCAGTAATGCAGCTACAGAATAACAGAATCACATCACAACATATTGTAAATACATTCACTTTCCATTAATATAACATATATAATGTTCATAAAAAGTGTATGATATATGCAGGCTTGAAAAGTACTTACTATACTCTCAGCTCCGTCATTTGACGAATCTCGTTTTTCTGGATGCCTCGCACAATTTCATCCACAAAATTGGTGAGTTGGAATTAAGGTGAGAGAGGGTTAAGAACCTCGCCCTCGTCCAATTAGGCTATTTGGACAAAGGAATCGTAATAAATAATTTCAAAAACTTTTTTGAAACGTTTCACAATTTTCATTGCCAGAATCGTGTTCCTTAGTATCATTTTGCCCCTTTTGAGCGGCATTCCTATTTTCCCCTTTTTTGGAGGGTTGAGAAGAGAGCAGAGTTGTACAATCATAGGATAGGCTACATATTGAGCGTATTAATCACTTAATACCATCTACATACCATGAGATTGCTCAGTTACGGAATTACGCCGCAATTGTCAAGTATCCAGCCGCCGCAATTAA
This sequence comes from Rhabditoides inermis, assembly GCA_963966185.1. Lineage (NCBI taxonomy): Eukaryota > Metazoa > Nematoda > Chromadorea > Rhabditida > Rhabditidae > Rhabditoides > Rhabditoides inermis. The sequence continues at coordinate 172,597 of CAWZYM010000343.1, read as the reverse complement.
GTTTTACATAATTATTGGAACGTAATATCAACAAAACTTTCGTGAGAGCTACGTTTTTGAAGGTGAATATGGTATTGATCGAAGGAGAGAGAGAGGGGGAAGAAGGAGAGAGAAGAGAGAAGAGAGACGATAAATGCAAATCTACAGAAAGCCTTCCGGAGACGCTTTGCGAACTGAATCTGTCCGACAATCGAATTGCTGGACTGCAGTTTTGCGCAAACCTGCAGGTAAAATTCTAATTAGTTTAGTTTTATACACTACACTACTGTTTTCAGCTGCTTCACACTCTCAACCTCCAGCGCAATCTACTCAAGTCGATAAAAGTTTGTAATACTTCCATATAAAAAAACAAAGGTTGATCATAATTCACAACATACAGTCCCTATAGTATATCAGTGAGACGTACACCTTTTATATTTATTTGAACATCATCACAATCATAAATACGTTTCAGAGTTTGGAATCTTGCCAGCTGTTACAGTACCTTTTTCTCGGCAGCAATCATCTGTCGGAGAAACACGAAATCGAAATGTTCAAGGTGAAAAATGGAAAAAGATAAAGAGATTATCATAAGAATTCCTTTTCAGAACTTTCCGAAACTCTTTTTCCTCGACATCACTGGAAATCCAATGTGCACTTTTGATGGATACAGGTGTTTTTTCATTGTCATTTTCTTTTTTATTGTCATTTTAGAAAGAAAATCTTGCTGCAAGCACCGTATCTACTGTCTCTCGATAGAGAAAAGGTGAGTGGTTGAGTGTTGATGTTCGTTATGTAGGCATACTTTCAGGTTCCAATCGAGGAGCGGAGTGCTGCGACAGCGTCCAACACCGGACGGGCACTGACTATAGATGTAATTAGAAACAAGTACGTTACAGACATTTTTTCACATCTTTCCGAAACTCTTTTTCCTCGACATCACTGGAAATCCAATGTGCACTTTTGATGGATGGTTGAGTGTTGATCTTCGTCTATCCACTGAGCCGCGCCCCCGGATTCAACCGGCTAAACAAAACAAAAATCCATCTCATAACTGAAATTCATCTTGTTCACGTTTAATCGTTTCCCTAAATAAGATCAATAGGTATTATGATGCATAAATTCGGACGAGAAGGTGTGAGCGAGAGAAAGAGAAAGGGGCAGGGAGAAACGGAGAGAGATAGAGATAGGGGAGAGAGAAAGAGAGAAAGAGAGAGAGAGAGAGAGAGAGAGAGAGAGGGGAAGAGAGAGAGAGAGAGAAAGAGAGAGAGAGAGAAAGAGAGAGAGATAGAGAGAGAGCCTTCTCTCTTCCAGGTACCCCACTCTGTCCACCACTCGCCGTCTTCTCTTGGCCGAACAGAAATTTGAGATGATAGCCATAGACAGCGGATGTGTAGATGAGTGAGTGATTGTTACTGTTGCTTTTATATGCAAAAAAGGTTGGTTCACAAGTTCGCATTTTCCGTTTGCGTTATTCAACAATTTTCCGTTTGCGTTATTCAACATAATAACACGTGAAAAAAAGAAAAAAATATGATACAACAAAACAAAGTTAAATGGGGAGCCACCGTTTGAAAGCAGCAGGGGAAGCCGCCCCCAGGGGAGCGGCAGACGGGGTCGTTGAGGTAGGACATCTATTATGATACAGCGAAACAAGAGAGAAGGATTTACAGACTCGCACGTTCCAAACGCGCTCTCTGATTGATAGCCTAAATTTAGGAAGAACGAGCTTGGGAGCACCGAACCTATCAGTATAAGAATTCCCGTAAATACATTACCTTGATAGCTGCATTATGTTTCAATAAAAACATATAAGCAGCTTATAGATTTTCGCCAATCAATCGCATCAGTTTTGCAGTTTTGCTAATAAACATTCTTTTATCAGGGTATCTACAGTGGAGGAAATTGATTTGGCTGGAAACAGACTGCAGAGGTCAGCCGATCGATAATTCGATAATCGATCATTCAATATTTTTAGAGCAGACGAGTTGGCGATGCTTCCCAACCTCAGGAAACTGCTGCTCGCAAACAACCAGATGATCATTCTTTGCCAACCGAACAACAAATATGCAGTAGGTATTCTCCATCCCTTTCTCTAGGCTCTAGTACTCTCTCTCTCTCTCTCTCTCTCTCTCTCTTTCTCTCTCTCTCTCTCCACCATCTCTCTCAAGTTTCCACAAAGAGAGATGTGCTCTAGGAAAACCAGTGTAGTTGGAAACTGAGAGAGGAAGAGAGAGAGAGAGAGAGAGAGAGAGAGAGAGAATTGACCAACTCTTTTTCGGCAATATGGAGTTCACACCACCACACCACCACACCACCACACCACCACACCACCACACCATCACACAACCACACCCCCACGACTTAACTTAACACAACCACACTATTCTCTACGACTGATTATGTTGATGGTGTGGTGGTATGGTGGTGTGGGTTGTGTGAGTGGTGTGGTGGTGTGATGGTGTGGTGGTGTGATTTCCTATATGTGGTGTGGGTGGTGTGGTGGTGTACAGGAGTGGAGGTGTGGGTTGTGTGAGTGGTATGATGGTGTGATGGTGTGGTGGTGTGATGGTGTGATTTCCTATTCGCCCTCTTTTTCAGTCGTTCCTTTGCCTCTCCCATGTCGACCTCTCTTCCAATACCCTCTCTTCCTCCTCCATTCCTCGACTTGGATTGACACATCTCACTGCACTCACTACACTCGATTTGAGAGGAAATGAGCTCATCAAGTGAGTTGTGGATATGTTTCACAATGTTTATATGATCCTAAGACTTTATGATGTTCACTTATACCACAATATCCTCATTCACTCATCATAATCAAATCCCATGTGTCTGAAGAAGAAAAAAATATGAGATAGAATGAATCCGAATGTGAACAACGGACCTGTTCCAAGTGAAAACAAGTATTGGAGAACATCACAAGTGTTTAGTGGCACACATATTTTTATACAACATTGCTGAAGGCAAAAAGAGAAGCAAGTATGTACATGGTGCGTCGCTGAACTTAATTCTATTACTTTTCAATGCTGTTCTATAGCGAGTGTGCTCACAGTTCGTACAACCTTTATTAGAAAACACTGTTCCGTAACTATTGTCCATAAAACAAAAATGAAAAACCACGTTTCGCACGCATTTTAGATTCGATTGCTTCGCATTCGATCTTCCCTCGCTCACATCACTCGATCTCAGCGAGAACCAGATAAAGACAATCAGGAAGAAGACGTTGCAGAATCTCAAGTAAGGTTGAGTGTTGAGTGAGGAGATAGTGAAGGGGAATGAGAGAGAGAGAGAGGGAGAGAGAGAGAGAGAGGGCGGGAGAGAGAGAGAGAGAGAGAGAGAGAGAGAGATTGCAGGGAGCTGCGCCTCCGGGACAATAGGTTGAAGGACATCGATGGTCTCTCCACCCCCAATCTCACTTATCTCGATGTGTCTGGCAACAAGTGAGTTGAGAATTCTCTTTAAAAAGTACAAGCGTAAAGCACCTCTGTTTTGGTCTATCTCAATTCAACAAAAGCACATGCATAAAACTATTTTTTCTACACTAAACTATAAACACAAACCTGCTCTCTCAAACGATATGTGGAAACGTATACTTTATCGCTAATTTATCAACAGGGGCTATGTCTATGTATATAATAAACTTTCTCATTGCTCATGAAAGCATTGTGAGAATAATTGAACAGCTATAGAACAATCGTTTAGTTTACAATGATTTTTTTTTCTTTTTTTTTCGAATGTATACAAATACAAGAGCTTTTTGATATATGATAGATGACTCATTTGATGAACGGGTTGATAGAATGTGAGTATATAATGTGTGTGCTATAGCATCTTTGCAATTTATTGTCAATGCATTTGTGATCGTTTCGAGAGAGCAGGTTTGTGTTTATAGTTTAGTGTAGAAATAATAGTTTTATGCATGTGCTTTTGTTGAATTGAGATAGACCAAAACAGAGGTGCTTTACGCTTGTACTTTTTAAAAGAGAATGAATGTCCTTTTGTTGAATTTCGAAGAAATTTTCTTTTTCTCAACGTTAATGTATTTTAAACAACAAAAATAACAACAACAATACAACGCGCGTGAACGACGACGCAAATCACAAACAGTGGCCACATTTATCGCGCTCTCCCGCACACATTCCGCATCACGAACCAATGAGCGCGCGGGGGCGGGGCTAGTTAGCGGGTCTTTCAGCGAATCAGCGACCAGCAGCATACCTCACAGACGTGCAGACGTAACCAGCGAACATATTTTTGGTTCTTAAACTATTGTTTTATGTTTTGTTTTGGTTTATAGTTGTTTAACGGACGATTTAGAGACAATATCATGATAAAATACTAAAACATTTATTTTTTGAATGACTTGCAAGCGATTTTGGCGGCCATGCGGGCCGAGCGGCTTTGCGCGCCGCTGGATAAGACCCAAACGATCGGCGCTTCGCGCCGCTTCTAATTGGGAAACTTTTTGACTGCAGTGAAATGTATATCATACCGAATATTGGTGAAAATTGTATCCATTGTAATCATCAAACATTCGTATTACAATGAAAAACAATAATCGTTGCAGCAAGAGCTCTGCTCATGCTATGTAGATTATGAAATAAAAAAAACGTATTACTTAACCACAGCTCAATGGATTTTTTTGCAAATTTCAGCGAAATTGCTTCTCAGAACTCTGAAAAAACATTTTACTTCATGATTGAAACGTACAACACAACACAACAACTCGAAAATTTGTTCCATTATTATAAATAAATGTATGTTATATAACGGCAACCATGTTTTTTCAGAAAGTTTACATATTACTTCAGGACGCAGTCCACTTCGTGATTACTCTCCAATTACACTCATTGCCTATATTTCGAAGAAAAACCACGACAGTAATCTTTTTTTTTTTTGCTGTTCGCAGTGAACGTGTCTCATCTAAGAAACATCTTCGCTTCTTTTTCCGTAAATACGTTCAACAAATAGTTTCAACAAAAAGAGCGTACCTGCCAAATTCAGCGTTATTGGTTACGGTGTGAGGAACATATTGTCCAATCATCAAAAGATGCGCGCGCCCTCGCATTTCTTTACGATTTTGATTAGTTCCGCGTTCACGACTTGATTCATACTAAACCAATTTGTATGAAACTTTGCAGATAGTTGAGTTTACGTCCTCGGCTGTAGTCCACCTCCTCAATTTTGCTTTCAGTATCCGGTTAAAAAAACATCAAAATCTCGCTGTCCGGCAGCGGAAGCTCCATGTCCAAGCAAAAGTTTTACTTCAATCTCTAAAAATGCATTGACAAAGAACGGAGAGAGAGAGAGAGGGAGAGAGGAAAAGTTAGAGAGAAGCATATAGATATATATATATAGAGAAAGGCAGCGGAAAAAGAGGAAGAGGGAAAAAAGGAAGAGTAAGATAAAAAAGGGAAGGGAGAGATAGAGAGAGACAGAGAGAGAAAGAGAGAGAGAGAATGCGAGAATAAAAGAGGGCGAGAGGTTGCAGTAGCAAAGCTCGTAGCATTAAAACTAAAAGAAATACGAAGAGAAAGAGAGAGAAAGAAAGAGAAAAAACTGGTGGTTACTGGTGAATCATTGGAGACCGTTGCTAATAGAGAGATAGAGTAAGGAATGAGAGAAAGAAAGAAAGAAAGAGAGAGAGAGAGAGAGAGAGAGAGAGAGAGAGAGCACGAAAGATTGTCATGATAACTAACAAGCACAGATGGCTCAAACCGCGAAAACAGAATAATAAGAAACGAACGAATGATGCGAGTAAATGCATTATGTGTGTTGTGCTCGCATAAACAGAAGGGAACTTGTACTAACAGGATTGGTCTGAGACTAAATATGAATGGCTAGGGAGTGAAAGAGAAAGGGACGGAGAGAGAGAGAGAGAGAGAGATAGAGATAGATAGAGAGAGAGAGAGAGAGCGAGAGAAGGTGAGAGAGAGAGATAAAGAGAGAAAGGGGTAAGGGAGAGATAGAGATAGAGATAGAGACGCACGTGGTTCATTTCTTTCACAGGGAAGTTCTGCATATGGCAGTTCTTATGCAACCTGCAACTTGATAAAAAGAATTCTATTAACAGCGGGTGACACGATTATTTACAGTGAAACGCATTACGAATGTGAATACAAAATAAGTAGCATGCGAAAGCATTCACTCTGCTGAAATCGATAAGGAATGCGGGAACTTCTCATAGCTATAATCTCTGTTTCATCGCCTCTCTCTCTCTCTCTCTCTCTCTCTCTCACACCTACCTGTCTCTCTCCGTTCGCTCAGAGAGCTGCTCTGTCGATATTTTATATAATCCCTAATATGTAATCCCGAATATGTCAACAAACCCACAGAAGCGAGAAAAAATAAACTTTCTCCATCGTTTTCGATTTTCCTTTAGTAGCACATCTTCGAGGGGATGATAGTGATATTTACAAACAAAGAAATCCTATACAATATGTGCAATCTTTGGGGAAAAAATACCTTACCACTACGATGATAGAATAGATAAAAAGAGAATAGATAGATAAAAAGAAGTCACATGTTTGGCATATATTCAAGTACAAGGCATATGGTTCGCGGAACGGCGTGTCCAGAGAGTCAAGGAGTCACGGGATAGGAGAGAGAGAGAGAGAGAGAGGCTCCGATCCAGCTCGACAATGCCTCTAGAAGGCTCTTGAGCCGGCGTCAATTGGCTCAGATGACGTCAAACATTGAATGAAGGCACGTGGTGCGAATATTTGCAAAATTTTGCAGAAAAATGATGTGTGAAATATCTATCGTGATTGTCTCTATTAACAACAAACGACTTCATCAGATCATAGACATCATCACTCGGACATGCATTGGAGTGCGAGGGAGGGAGGAAGTAGAGAGAGAGAGAGGGAGAGAGAGAGAGAGAGAGAGAGAGAGAGAGAGAGAGAGAGAGAGCTGGAGGGTGCACCCCTATCAGTGTTTATCTGATACGGAGAGCAGCGCTTTTCTTCCATCTGGTCCAAAGTGAAACTAACACGATGTTCGATACTGCTACATCAATCTAGTAAGTAATCAAATGCGAAGGCCTCCAAAACACATGTAATATATTGATGAAAACGCTTAGCTGAACAAACATCGTGTTAGAGTCTTGCAGCGGCTTCAATGCAAGAAAGAGCCAAACTCGATGTAAAACAAAATAAAACAGTGAGATAAAAGGTTAGAACCGCGAAAAGTCTGTTAGAGGTCTTCTGACGTGTGAAGAGGGGCGCAAATTTGATTTATTTCTAGGATGAAGGGAAGACGCCTACAAAGAGAGTCTTTCTGAAGTCACAAAGCCAGACGCGATTCTTCAGCTCTAAGTGGATTCGAGATTTCTGTCGAGAGAGAGAGAGAGAGAGAGAGAGAGAGAGAGAGAGAGAGAGGTCGCAAATGCGCATCGATCATAGCCCGAGGGCATTTCGAGTGAGAGTATGAGTGTGTGTCTGCCTTATGATATGCAGATTCGCATATGACATAGTAAAGTAGGTTAGGTCGCGCTTTCACGCCTATTCCTCTCTCTCTCTCCCTCTCTTTCTCTCTCTCTCTCTCTCTCTCTCTCTCTCTCTCTCTCTCTTCTCTCTCTCTCTCTCTCTCTCTCGCTTCTTCCAGAATGAGCTACTTTCCCAACAAGGTCACCCCATTTACTTATATTACAATGACGTGAATAGAGTGAGTATCAATCGTGAGAGATTTGCAGTAAAGTGAGCAGTAAAAGAAGAAGAAGGAGAGAGAGAGAGAGAGAGAGAGAGAGAGAGTTAGGTAAGCAAAATAACACCCCTGGGAAATAGCAGAGGAAAATAGCGGCAGTGCGAGCGGAATTCTCCGTGTTGTTTAGATGGAAGGGCTTGCGATTCCTGATTCTATGATTTTATTATCACCGAATCGTCTGAGACTAAAGGAATTGTGACTGACCAGTGATCAACAAAGGACGGGCAACATCGTTATTCTGGAAAAGAAATCAGTTATTTAATTCGAACGAATAGATCACTAGGCAGTCCTTTCGTTAGATGGTCCTTAAAAAAGAGACTGACAACTTGCTTTGTAAAATACAATGACCGATAACCGAAACCGAGCTCGGACCATTACATGTTTCATGGATGGATTGGTATGGGAGAAATACAAGAGAGGAAGAGAGAAAGATAGAAAAGCGCGGTTCTTGAAAAAGAGAAGGAATAGGAATGCATTATTTTGCAATGAGGAAGAAAGGATACGATATGTGGACGTTGTAATTCGATCTCTCGAAAGTATCGGGAAAAGGAAAAAGGAACTTTATGGATAATGGACGATTGAGAATGTGAGATGTGACGAATAAAAGAGTGGAGTGGGAAGGAGGGGAGAGGGAAGGAGAGGAAGAGGGGAGAGGGGAGGCAGAGAGGGAGGGCAAGAGAGAAGGGAGCGAGACAGCGGAACACTTCTTGTGATACGTATACGTAGACTCGGCTATAATCTCGATTGTATGCCGCGATTGTGCATCGAACCAACTCGTGAATGTGAACTTCAACAATCATCTCTCCCCCCCCTCTCTATCTCTCTCTCTCTCTCTCTCTCTCTTTCTCTCTCTCTCACTCTCTCTCTCTCTCTCTATCTCTCTGTCGTTATCAAATCTCTCTCTCCCTCTTTCTCTCTTTCCTTGCCCTCGTCTCGTCTCGATTTGGTTAAAAAGAGATTGAAATCGCATTGCCACGTGAAGGACGATAAAGAAGGAGAAAAAGTGAAATCGACATATCATCGCTTAAGGTTGTTTTTTTATTGATTTATTGATTAGAGGAACAGTGACGAGTTATTTCTGCCACAACTTGCCACAACTCATTTTCACATTCGGCCGTTCGGCCGTAACCGGATTCGCCGTAACCGGAAACATTCGGCCGTAACAGGATTCGAACCCGCGAAGCTCGGGGGCCATAACGCAGCGCATTTGCACTGAGCCATGAAGCAAGTGAAAAGAGGTCTTTCGTTTGCGCTCATGCCCAACGTGCAGTAATGAAGCGTTGGCGGGTAATTCAAATTTTCGTCTGCATCCGTGGCAGTGGCAGATTAGAGTAACGCAGAATCGTCATTCTTCCGCCAAAAAAGAAAATGTGTTAGGTTAAAAAAAATTTTAATGATAATCCGAGCCAAAAATAAGTCGCCACTGTTCCTTTAAATGAAGTGTACCCTCTAGTTTTCAAAATTGAGTAAGCATTAGAATACTGAAATATGTCATAAATAGCGTACTTTCTCATAGAAAAAGTTATGCTCAAGTCGCCTTGAAATTTGTTTAATTTTACGATTACTCTTTTTCTATTATACAAGGTGTGCAGAAATGTGCAAAAGTGTGCAGAAATGTGCAAAAGTGTGCAGAAATGTGCACAAACGTGCACAGTTTATGGTGGTTTCTCCAACTTCCCGCCATTTGCGACATATATGGTCCAATTGACAAAAGTGTATCTTTTTTTAATGTATTTTCACATTCCGATGCTAACTCTTCAAAAACCAACTTTGAAAACCAGAGGGTACACTCTCTTCAATCATTGATTTTAGACTGAAGGAGGAAAACACCAAAGACTAGAGATATTATTCGGAGGTCTGCCGGTTTTGGTCGGACTCAAGTATTTCGAGAATCTGCGAGTATTGAAAGTCTTCGCCCAGGTACAATTAGTGTTGTTATATATATATATATATATATATATATATATATATATATATATATATATATTCAAAACCTACACATAAATAAGTAACTAAGTAACCTATTCTTCCACACATAACATGGATATTGCACTTTCCATGAATACATCACAAATGACGCTAGTAGGCATACCAAAATTTATTCTTTTCAAAAAAAAAACGATGTATGCAATAAGAAAAAAAAATGAAGAGGTGGATTTGCAACATGCAATTGGTCAGACAAAGCTTGAAAATAAAACATGAGAGGAGAACTCACGCTCTCAAACCCTATTCCCAATAGGCAATTTGAGAGACTGCTGTTCTTTTTCCCGAGAAGCCATAAGACCTAGAGACGATAATCAGTATTAGCTTCACTGATAACACAACGACTTTAATCAATAAATCAATGTTTCAGGACATTGTGTGTCTGAAACCACTAGCCGAAGTGGCAAATACTCTGGAAGAACTCTGGGAAAGCGTAGGAGTATTGCGGGTGAGAAGTGTGGTGTTTGGTGGCACACAGCTGATCACCACACTACAAAACACTACGAAATGGCTTTTCTTTTCAATGCAAATGACAGACATTAAGGAAAGGGAGAAAGGTTCATTACGTTGAGAGGCGGAATCGAGAGAACGATGTTTGTGGCATTGTGGCATTGTGGAGAGAAGGGAGAGAAAGAGAGGGAGAGGGAGAGAGAGGGAGAGAGAGAGAGAGAGAGAGAGAGAGTGCTTGAAATGAGACTGGCCCTTTTTATGCAAATTAACGTTGCAGACACTGGCTGGGATAGAGGGATGCCGAAAGCTGAAAACGACTATATTTGTACGATAACCAAGTAAACACAGTTTCGTGAACAAACAACAATTTCATTATTAGATCGAAGACGGCATTCCTCTTGCTGGTTTATCAAACTTGACCCTTTTGAATATGGCTAACAACCCTCTGTCTCGCCTTCTTAGCGGAACTACCGTACCTGACTACTCTCAACATTGCTAGATGCAAATTGATAGATGAAGGTGAGGGAAAACCGGAATAGTCCGGAAGTTGTTACAATAGTGACCTATTTACGATTACAGTACTCTTCACTGCTCACCAAGTCACCGCCGCCGCCGCTCGGAGATGAGATTTCATGAAGTATTGACTACATAATAAAAATGAAGCCGTTCACTGTGAGACGATAAGGCGACGCCAAAAAAGCCGGTGGAAGTGCATCCAGTCGGCGAAACGCGGATTCTTGCAGAAAAAGAAGGTACAAAGCGAAGGCGAATTAAAGAGCAACGGCGGCACCAGCGAACGGAAGAGAAGTATGCTAGTACTTCTCTTGAGAAGAATGCATACTATGCTGCTGTTATCGATCGAAATTCGAAGCCGTTCACTGTGAGACGATAAGAAAGAGTCAAATAAGCTTGTTGGAAGTGCACATAGTCGGTAACTCACGGATTTCTTGGATTTCGCAACATGATACAGATGTGGTCAGGCACACGGTCCAATGTTGCCGATGTTGCCATTGTTGCCACTTTTGGCAACATGGCTGTAACTCAGCTGAACGTTGAGTAATCGTCTCGTTATTGGACTCGATTGAAAGCTGGTGATGTCATATACTCGACTGTAATGTCTTTCATATCAATATCACTTTCTCAGATGGAGTCGAAATCCTCTGAAAGCGTCAATGAGACCGCTCACTGGCATTCGATTGCGCGCAATCAGCGCCTCTCCGCCGCTCTCGTCTATGCTATTTCGAGTGGCGCGCAGGGTGCGAACAAGGGTGTCGATCAGAGGATATCGATTTCATCTGAGAGTGTGATATTGATATTAAAGACATTATAGTCGAATAGATGACATCACTAGCTTTTATTCGAGCCATATAACGAGACGATTACTCAACTTTGAGCTAAGTTACAGCCATGTTGCCAAAAGTGGCAACAATGGCAACATCGGCAACATTGGGCCGTGTGCCTGGCTACATCTGTAGTGACAAATGAATTGACCGGAAGCAAGTATGCAAATGGACGCGATAAGTTCGAGAACGTTCGACGGTAGACGCAAGGTTGTCCATAAGGCTAACGCGTTCGAGGATGGATCAAAGCCGCATACTCTATATCGGATAAGAAGACGGATGTCTGGAGATGTGACTGGATTCCTCTCTCCGCATATGCTGTAATGCCAACAGTGTCTAGAGAAAGTGAAGCCCCGCGAATCGAATACAAACAGTTCCAAACCGTAGCTGTAGTATTTCATATTTCATATTTCGATTTGTGTGTATGTCATAACAACTTATGGAAAACTATTCTAATGAAAGTATACTCACTCTTGAGGCAATTAGGAATTCGCACCACGCATCACCGCACCACTACACCACCGCACCACCGCACCACTGCACCACTGCACCATCACACCATCACACCATCGCACCACATCCTATCGCACCACGCTTTATCGCACCACAGATCGCACCACTGCCCATGGGTTTTACAAGTATCTTTTCGTATTTTCGTAAGAATCATTTTGCTCATGCATTTTTGATATAAGTTCCGTTGAAAAATGCATGTTACTCTTTTTCAGAAGTAATATAGTTAATGTTGCTTGAAAAAATAATGATGTCATATCTGATAATCGCTAGACTTTTATTTGCATAGTAAGCTATTTGGTGATGGTGATGGTGATGGTGACGTGTCGTGTTGATTGGTATTCGCATTATCACATTCAGCGTTTACAGACAATTTTGATTTGATCTACAATTTCAATTTTGACAGAACAGTCTGACAGTTACAGAGCAGACTGCTATATAAATGATAGTTTTTTTTTCTGTCCGAGAAGGGATATAACGAGGGTTCAACGAAAAGAACTCATGTCACCCTGGGCACTATGCATGTAAAGAACTAGGTTTGCAAATGTATGACCAAATACTAACTGATGGTGATGTTGTGTTAAACGTATATGCGGCACGAAGCGGCATCCGGTATGACGAAAAAATATTCATGAAATACATAATTTTTAGCAAGTGGTGCGATAACTTAAGTGGTGGTGCGATGGTGCGGTAGTGCGATAACATGTGGTGCGATGGTGCGGTGGTGCGGTTAAATGTGGTGCGGTGGTGTAGTGGTGCGGTGGTGTGGTGCTGTGGTGGTGCGTGGTGCGATTTCCTAATAGCCCGGGTGAAACATACCAGTCGATACATTTTCAGACCCGCATCTTCACGTTTCCCATCGTTGTATGTCGAACAGTGGCAGCTACTCGAATCACAAAGAAAGAGGAAGTCTATCTTCATCTCTCTCTAAGTGAGTGGAGTAGCTCAAATTGTTCTCCCAACGTAATGCTTAGCGAGTGAAGTAGCTCAAATTTTTCTCCTATCGTAACCCTAAGCGAGTGGAGTAGATCAACCTATTCTCCTATCGTAATCCTAAGCGAATGGAGTAGATCAAAGTATTCTCCTATCGTAATCCTAAGCGAGTGGAGTAGCTCAAAGTATTCTCCTATCGTAACCCTTAGCGAGTGGAGAAGGTCAAAGTATTCTCCTATCGTAATCCTAAGCGAGTGGAGTAGCTCAAAGTATTCTCCTATCGTAACCCTTAGCGAGTGGAGTAGCTCAAATTGTTCTCCCAACGTAATGCTTAGCGAGTGAAGTAGCTCATTTTTTTCCTATCGTAACCCTAAGCGAGTGGAGTAGATCAAACTATTCTCCTATCGTAATCCTAAGCGAATGGAGTAGATCAAAGTATTCTCCTATCGTAATCCTAAGCGAGTGGAGTAGCTCAAAGTATTCTCCTATCGTAACCCTTAGCGAGTGGAGAAGGTCAAAGTATTCTCCTATCGTAATCCTAAGCGAGTGGAGTAGCTCAAAGTATTCTCCTATCGTAACCCTTAGCGAGTGGAGTAGATCAAATTATTCCCCTATCGTAATCTTAAGCGAGTGGAGTAGCTCAAAGTATTCTCCTATCGTAATCCTAAGCGAGTGGAGTAGATCAATTTATTCTCCTATCGTAACCCTAAGCGAGTGGAGTAGATCCAACTATTCTTCTGTCGTAATCCTAAGCGAGTGGAGAAGGTCAAAGTATTCTCCTATCGTAACCCTAAGTGAGTGGAGTAGCTCGAATTATTCTTCTATCGTAATCCTAACAGCGTCTTTTCTAATCACATATTCCAGGAAGACAATGCCGCGTCCTCCCAAGAAAGAGGACACTTCAGTTGCCGTTCTGGAGGCGGCAGCTGACAAACCACAGTGGGTATTTTGTTTGTTTTGTTTTTTTGTATGAAAGTACTGTAAAAGACAATATTTCGATGATATTAGATATTCACAGCATAGCAGTCGCTTAGTATATCAGTGAAACGTACAAACTTTTATTGGAACATCACAATCATAAATACGTTTCAGAGTCTGGAATCGTGCCCGCTGCTACAGTACCTTTTTCTTGGCAGCAATCATCTGGCGGAGAAACACGAGATCGAAATGTTCAAGTTGAAAAAAAATGTGGATGAGTATTCGTTTACTGATCATACCAGTTGTTTTCATAATTTCCCGAAACTCTTTTGACATCACTGGAAATCCAATGTGCATTTTTGCACTGATATAGGTACTGTTTTTTCATTGTCATTTTCTTTTTTATTGTCATTTTAGAAAGAAAATCCTGCTGCAAGCACCGTATCTACTGTCTTTCGACAGAGAAAAGGTAAAACAGGGTGCAATAATACATACATGATAACAATCAATTGCACACCATGATAACTTGATAATAAATAGTTAATAACCTAATAATAACAAGTTCATTCATCCAGGTTCCAATTGAGGAGCGGAGTGCTGCGACCGCGTCCAACACCGGACGGGCACTGACTATAGATGTGATTAGAAACAAGTATGCTTCAAACATCACATAACTGCTACTCAACCGGTTCACGTTTAATTGTATTTGATTATCAACTCGATAGATGTTATCGTTAACTCATGATTAAAAGAACAGTGGCGACTTATTTTCGACTCGGAGCATTATAAAAAAAATCATATTAACCTAACACATTAGCAGTTTTTGCGAAAGAACGACGATTCTGCGTTATTTTCGATTCTGCCACTGCCAAGAATGCAGCTCAAAATTTGAATTTCCCGCCAACGCTTCACTGCAAAAACTGAAGTCGGAGAACAACGTGTTGCCACTTGCTTCTTGGCTCATTGCAAGTGTGCTGCGTTATGGCCCTAATCTTCGCGGGTTCGATTCTTGTCACCGCCAAATATTTTGTTCGTTTGAAAATGAGGAGTTGTGGCAGGTTGTGGCAGAAACAAGTCGCCACTGTTCTTTTAAAAATTAACTCATGACCACGATATCAATCGAAAATACTGTGGGTACAGCATACTGCAGGCTACAGTAATCTGTCCTGACCACTTTTCCTCGCTGGAGCACGCAGACTGAACGGAGCAGCGGGCCGTCACAGACTCAGCTCGAACAGAGGCAACAGGAACGCGGCGGCCAAGCGGGCTCGGCAGGGCCTCCGCCTTCAGCCCGGCCCGATAGCAGCAGCGTCGATTCCGGAGTCCGGCAGACAAATTGATTTTTTTTTGTGTTTTTTTTTGTTCAGCCGGTTGAATCCGGGGTCCTCTTAGTCGAGAACAAGATAGGGTTCTTGGATTACGACGACGTCAGCAGAGGTAGTTAGGTTGGTTGGCGTCGGACGTCTTGAATTCCGTTCTCGAGTCCGTAGATGGTGCTGTCACGCCTTCTGGCTACCATGAGAGTGGATTGCCACACCACAGGAGCTTGGCGAATTTCGCAAGAATGGTTGACTCCGAGGGGGATCGAACCAGCGACCGTGAGATTGAGAGACGAACGCTCTATCCACTGAGCCGCGCCCCCGGCATTGATTCCGATTTTTCTATGGACGGTGTGACATTGTCAATTGCTTGTTGTGACATCAACTATCGATTGATTCTATGTGGAGTGATTACGGTAAGCTACATTATCCGAATACTGTACACACGGTATCCGTTCGCACTATATGAGTTCATCCTTCGACGTGCTAGCCAACATGGACTCGCTTATATTTTTACGCTTTATATTGGTCCCCTACTTGACCGTTGAAGAAAACTCTTGAAAACCATTCGCTCAACCCCATTAATCTGCAGACAGGAAATGAGAACACTTTAATAAAGAATGAAAAACAACGAAACAAGCCATACTCACCCATGTGAGCATGTCGAACGCGGATTCGATGCAGCAGAACGGGGAGTGTGGCACGCCGTCTTGTCACACTCTTCCTCGGCGTCTTCAAATACACGCGACCGTTATCACACCAGAAGTTGAATCCCTTGTTTGAACATTAAAACATATACTTATAAAGATAGTAACACTTCATGCTCACAGTAGTTGGAAACTCTTGGAGCAACCTGACAAGAAGATGAAGTGAATGGAAGTGCGAGCCTCGACAGAGTAGGGGCCGGCTCTTGCCGAGCTGAAAGCAATAACATTGGTTCACTTTGCATGATTGAGAGCAAGTGGGATGAGCTCGGTTCACCTGCGACTGTGCACTGTCGCCGGCCCGGTCAGCCACCCGGCGCACATGCACAGAACGATCGGAACGAAAGTACACTGTAACATAGACGTATCGAAAGTGAACAACAATCTGCCACACTGCCTGCACTATGCACACCCATTCCCACCCTTTTTTCCACCCTTAGCAGATTCAGAAATCTTGATGGTTTGGATGAAATTGAGTAAAATAATAACGTATTCCTAGAACTAACCGCAGCCGTGTATTTGAAAATCAGTAAAAAAAAAATCGATTACTTACTCGGCGAAATCTCTATGTTCGATGAACATGAATACAAATATACTGCCATATGAGGCTGACTCTTTTTCAACTTTAAAGAACTGCAAATTTCCAAAAAAAAAAAAGCCAGCTATGGCTGATCTGAGTGAGTGATTCAGGTGTGCGTGCACCTCTTCCAGCATCTCCTCTGGTGTGTGATCTCCCCCTGTGGAATTTATTTATTTATTGTATACATACGCAGTGTGTGTCGGGAGGAGTGAGATAGGCCACCGTCTGTGTTAAGCGGGTGTGACCTAGAGACCTAGAAGGAGTGAGGCACTGTCTGTGTACGCGGATGCGAGATCACTTGATAAGGATGAGGCGCGGACCGCCCCTGTCTGGCGCCGTCGACGCCCGCGAGCGTAATGGAAAGCATTAATTAATTGTTTTGCTTTTTCTTACGTTTTATTTGATTTGTTAATTTTCTGTCTACGGCCAAATTACGGAGATGTCGGAGTGAGTACGCGAAATAGAGTCGACCTCCTCGAAGAAGAACTCCGGGGAAAGAGTCACCTGCCCAAAACATTAGCGCGCCCGGAACTAGATTTTGGCAGGAAACCGCGAGTACGGCAGCGGTGGGCAGCGGAGTGAGGCTCCGCTCTCGTCCAATTAGGCTATTTGGACAAAGGAATCGTAATATATAATTCAAAAAAGTAACTTTTTGAAGCCTCTCAGAATTTTCATTGCCAGAATCGTGTTCCTAATTATCATTTTGCCCCTATTGACCGGCGTTCCTATTTTCCTCGAAGTTCTTTTTTGATCACGCCGCTATAGGACTGCAACGCGATATTTTCGCACAAAAAAGAACGGCTAGAAAGGTATTAAATTATTCTTTATTTGCTTTTTTATTACGTGTTATTTGATCTGTTAATTTTCTATCTACGGCCAATTTACGGAAAGAGCGGCTGCAGGGAACTCGCCTTTCACTCCACAACAGTCACCACATTACTTTGAAGCACCGACCAGCAAGAGCCACTTTTCATTTAAAGGAAAGTACCACTCTAAATTTTGTGTATAAACCACAATTGCCACGTGATAGAAGATGAGAAAACAATCACTTTTCATAAATAAACCATTCGACGCAAAGCTCTGAAAAACGTAGTGAGGAATACCGTTCTCGAGTGTATACGATCCTCTAGAGGGTATCGACGGTATATCTCACTACGAAATTAAACCTTCGCGGCGCGTTTTCTACAAGTTATATTCATTTTTTGCATTCTGTTTATTTATAAAAAAATTTGTTGTATTTTAATATTCTTTCATGTGGCACTCGTAGTTTATGTACGAAATTTAGAGTGGTCTGTTCCTTTAAAATGGGCCAACCGCGAGTTGATATGGCAAGGGGGGATCGACTACGCGGCATATGTTATGCCTATCTCTCAACAGTGAGTGAGAGAGACGCGGCGCGACCGCAAATCGAAATGGTGAGAGGGTTTATCGGGAAGCGGTGAGACGATAGGGCGCGGGGGGGGGGGTTCGACTACACCGCATATGTCTCGGCCTATCTCTCAATAAAGCGAGACACAAGGCGAGGAGCGGCTGCGATGTGAGGTTGCGTGAAAACTGGATGGAAATGGAGATGAGCCGGGAACAAGTGCACGTGTATGGGTGACTTGAGGGAGAATGTGATTGCATGTGCAACATGCTGGAACAAAACCCATGGAAGATGTACGGAGAGGACAAGGGAGGAGAGAAATAGGGTTGACTCTCCCTCCGCTCTCTGAAAACGACTTCTTGCAAATTGCAAATGTGAATAGTAGCGGAAAAGCCGAAAACATGCCCAAATTGCAGTTTTATCACGCAAATCAACTGGAGCATGAGCATTAAGAGACATAGGTATCATGGAATGATAAAATGTCAGGTGACGAGGAAAAGCCTTCGAATTTTCATTCTCTCTCCTCGCCTTTTCTCGTCTCGTCTTGATTTGGATAACAAGGTATTGAAAAAAAGATTGAAAACGCATTGCCACGCAAATCACGACAAAGAGAGAGAGAAAGGGAGAAAGAGAAGACAGAGAGAGAGAAAAGAGATGGAAAGAGAGAAGAAAAGGAGAGAGAGATAATGAGAGAATAAGAGAGATTCGGTCTTTGAACCCACTTGCAGTCAGCCTATCCACTTTTCACAAAAAAAATGTTTCCACTCCACAAAACAGAAATCGGCACAAACACAAACATAATCGACTTTTCCGGGAGGTTTCCTGATTTTCATATGACACGCGCGATCGAGCGCACTTCCGGTGCTCCGAAATATCCACTCACTACCTGGTTACCACTCACTACACTCTCCCCTGACGTGAGGCAGCCCTACCTGACTTATATATTCATGTAAATTTCGAAAATGTCGCATACCAACCCAGAAATGTCGACTATGCTACTGGCTGCCAGCCAAGTCGCCAATTCGCTAAGCAGTCTCAAATCGAGGTTATTTTTTATAATGTTTTTTCTTCTAAATGATTTCAGGTACATAAAATACCTCGAAACTCTGTGCAACGCGAATGGAATCGACATATCATCGCTCAAGGTTGAATTATTATTGATTTATCGATTAATCATTGATTTTAGACTGAAGGGAGCAAGCACCAGAGATTAGAGATATTCTTCGGAGGCCTGCCGGTTTTGGTCGGACTCAAGTATTTCGAGAATATGCGAGTATTGAAAGTCTTCGCACAGGTATTATACATACAATTAGTGTTGTTATAAAGTATAGATAGCCGCACAGCATTTAAAACCTACACATAAGTTACTAATTAACATATTCTTCCACACATGGATATTGCACTTCATAAATACATCAGATCTGACGCTAGTAGACATACTAAATTTTATGCGATTCAAAAACGATATGCAATATTAGAAAATTAAGAGTGGAAGAAGTATATTTGCAACATGCAATTGGTCATAAAAAGTTTTTTTTCCACAGGCAAATAGATAGACTGCTTTTCTTTTTCCAAAGAAGCCATAAGACCGAGAGACGATAATCAGTTTTTTCTGCACTGAAAACACAACGACTTTAGTCAATAAATCAATGTTTCAGGACATTGTGTGTCTGAAACCACTAGCCGAAGTGGCAAACACTCTTGAAGAACTCTGGGTGTGCGAAGGAGTATTGCGGGTGAGAAGTGTGGTGTTTGGTGGTGCACACAGCTGATCATCACACTACAAAACACTACGAAATGGCTTTTCTTTTAAATGCAATTGACAGACATTAAGGAAATGGAGAAAAGTTCATTACGTTGAGAGGCGGAATTGAGAGAGAAACGATGTTTGTGGCATTGTGGAGATAGAGAGAGGGGGAGAGAGAGGAGAGAGAGAGAGAGAGAGAGAGAGAGAGAGGAAGAGAGAGAGGAAGAGAGAGAGGAAGAGAGAGGAAGAGAAAGAGAGAAAGAGAGAGGGAGAGAAAACGCCTGAAATGAGAGAGGTTCCCTTTTTATGCAAATTAACGTTGCAGACACTGGCTGGAATAGAGGGATGCCGGAAGCTGAAACGACTATATTTGTACGATAACCAAGTAAACACAGTTTTGTGAACAAACAACAATTTCATTTTCTAGATTGAAGACGGAACTCCGCTTGCCGGTCTATCGAACCTGACTCTTCTCAACATGGCTAATAACCCTCTGAGAAGTCTCGCTTTCATCGCTGAACTACCGTATCTCACTACTCTGAACATTGCTGGATGCAATTTGACAGACGAAGGTGAGCGAAAACAGTAATAGTCTAGCAATTGTAAACCCACGAACATTATTCTAATAAGTTAAAAATTAAAAATTTATCACACCACGAGGATGGTTCACACAATTAAATGCCTGCGAACAATGACAATGGAGGGAATGCAGTAGAGTACTAGATGTTATGGTTCTAGAAAACCAGTATTAAGAATCCACGGTGACGGTGTGTTTTCTGGCTAGCGGCTGACAACGTGTCAGGGTGGTCGCCAACCCACCGCGGTAGCGGAACTTCTTTCGGTTCGCTAGCGGCATCGAACCAGCGACCTTTCGATTGATAGCCGCGCACACATTCACTGCGCTACCGCCGCGCAAGTTATAAAATGTTTTTCACAATTACAGTACTCTTCACCGCTCACCAGTGGCCGCGAAAACTGCAATCAGTCGATCTTTCAGGAAACTCGATAACCACTTTTAGAGTAAGTCCACCATTACTGGTTTTTTAATAGTTGTTCAGTTATTTTCAGAGTCTCTTTCCTCTTTCATCGTGCGATGTTCTACGGAAACTCTGCGTCTCTGCCGCCGACTACAAGCCAACTCCACTCGCGATCGACGAAAAGTTCCTCGGATGGGTGGCCTATCACTTCAGGTGAGTCCACTCTCGCCGTCTGCACTCTAACCTCGTTTCAGATTCATCGAAATCCTGGACGGCGATAGAGTTCAGGAGAAGTTTATCTCCATGTATCTGGTAAACTCCACCAATCAATAATCAATCAATAATCAATCAATAATTAAACAATATTAGCCTCCTGCGGAAAATCGACTAGTTGACACTCTCAATGCATCGCTGAAGGACGAAGAGCGGTTTGCTAAAGGACACAAGGTATCGATCAATATTAAATGATTAATGATTTATTGATTGCCGGTGGTGGACAAGAACTGTCATCGAGTGGAGTCAAAGCTGTTTTCTTTCAACCATGCTCTGGAGAGACTGAAAGAATCTCTGCCGAACAGAGACCATAAGAAGGTGAGTATATTGAAAATGTACAGTTTATCTTCGTAAAATTATTAAACTTTTTCGCATTTTCTGTTTGCAAGGCTGTCTGAAACGTATGAAATCTATGTATTAGTGAGTGTTGTGTTTTGGATGAAAACAATTGAGATCATGAGTCCATAAGGTAGAGAGGTGGTAGTTTGAGAAGTGGAGTGAGAAGAAACAATGTCAACGTGAATACTAGTAGTTCAAAATTCTGTGATACATATATCTCCTGACCTTCTTTACAGGAGGTAGTCCGCCGCGCGCTTGAATACAGTCAACACAACCTAGCCTCTGTGGCAGCGCTCAAAAGTGAGTATGTTTGATATTCTCTTTCGAAAAGTACGTAAGTAAAGAGAAGAGGTTTGTCTGGTTCTGATTCAACAAAAGCACATGCATAAAATCTCTTTGCAGCTGACTAAAATATCAAAACAAACCTGCTCTTTCGAATTTATGAAAATAGAACATAAATATTATGCATTATAATAATTTATTTACAGTGAATTATAATAAAAATTTGGCCTATTTCACAGTCACCTTAGATTATATTTTTAATGTTTAAAAACACATTTTAGAGTGATTCGAAAGAGCAGGTTTGTTTTGATATTTTAGTCAGCTGCAAAGAGATTTTATGCATGTGCTTTTGTTGAATCAGATCCAGACAAACCTCTTCTCTTTACTTACGTACTTTTCGAAAGAGAATGGATGTCCTTTTCTCAAATTTCGAAGAAATTTTTTTCACATTGGTGAATTACGAAAATAAAATATACATATTACAAACTCACTAGTCAGAATGTCATGATTGAAAATACAAATAACTTATACAACAATACTACAGAGTAATATTCACTGGTTTGAAATTATAAAATAGTTTCTGTGATTCCCGCTTTTTTGAAACTGATAGATCATGTGTTGCCGAACAATGTTGTGTTATATAACGAATGTATCTCAATTAGAAACCTTCGATATAGCTTGGTCCAATCGCTCACGCCTCTGCCGGTCGCTCATTGACGCGCGCTACACACGTTACAAATTTCTCTCTTCTTCCCTTCATCTCCTAAGCAGTTCCATTACCTAGCAAGTAACTAGCTAGTCGAAATGAAATTCTATTTGGATCAGATGACGTCACAGACTTCTGACTAGAGGCTCACGAAAGTTGTGAAGGTGGTCGTCACTCCACCGTGACTAGCGGTACATCATTGGCCGCCAAGAGGATTGAACTCGGGACCGCATGATAGCTGCGCGCACATATACTGCGCTAGCCACCCCATATTCTCAAAGAAGTTTCATCATGATGTGGAATAGCTCAAGTGGTAGGGTGAGGGCGTACTGGTACTAACCAGGCGCGTACGATCTTCATATCTGCCTGTTTGTTTTGCGAATGTTTTGCGAATGTTTGTAAATGGATTCGAATGTTGCTTTTAGAATCATTTATGTATGCACATACGTACATTAGATTTTGAGCCACAATGACTACAGAGTGCGGGTGAGGCGCGGGTGGGATGCGGGTGGGATGCGGGTGGCTGACGACTAGTTGACGGCCCGCGCCCCACCTGCACCCCACCCGCACTCTGTAGTCAGTGCACTAAAACCTCGGTCATGAATTGTAATTGCAGAGCCGAGTGCGTTAAACTGATCTTCCTTAATATATGTTAATGGCAGTATTACTGTTAGAATTGGGAAGTTGTGGCACAGAGATCAAAGCAGCCTCACCCGCACTGCTCTGCTCTTCCGCTATTCGCACGTTCTTTAACTGCCGAGCTCTCTCACTCGCCCTCTCCTCACCGATCGATCGATTTGATTTCAGGCCGGCTGCCCATTATGGCTCGCACGAGAAAGAGAGCGCGCGCAGAGAGCGTGCGCGAGTGAGAGAATCAGAGGTCAGAGAGAGAAAGAGAGTGGCTGATCGAAAAGCGGGGCATGCTCGGCTGGAAGAAGAGAGAGAGCGCGCAGAGAGCGTACGCTCGTGAGAGAGCCAAGAGGCCGGGATGTGAGAGTGGCTGAGCGAGAGGCGGGGCATGAGCGTTTGGCCAATCAGATTGCACTGACAGTGGGCCGAGCGACCAATGAGCGCAGAGTGCAGTGGGCGGGGCTTACGTGATGCACACCGTCGTCGTCGTCGTCGTAAACACGTTTAGTGGCAGAATGAGCGAAAAGTTGTTTTGGATATTTTGGAAGATGCAACCGATATTTATTTTTTATGTATCATACTCATAAGTCTTGTCAAATGATATTCTAACAAAAAAAACACATACTATGGAGTATATCGTATTGGGATAGAGAAAATTGAGTATGCCTTGGGGGTGACGCGCTGCGCGCGTCAAAGATCAAGACAAACGGGCGGCGCTGCGCGCCGCCCTCAATGATATATACATGTGATTAGGTTGTGTTAGGTATTGTTCTAACAAACATGCATTATGCTTTGGTAATAAATTTCGATTAATGAACGTAAATGGACAGTGAATTATTGATTTCACTGTGCACTAACCTTGAAGAGACCGTAAAACGTATCCACTTTCAGAAAACTGGAAGATCCTGAACAAGTTTCTGTTTGACGTGAATCGCTATTTGATGGCAGGTAAAGCAACGCCCCTCTCCTCTTTCTCTCTCTCTCTCTCTCTCTCTCTCTATTTCTCTCTCTTTCTCCCTTGCTCTATATATTTCTCTCTTTTCTCTCTCCCTCTCTCTGTTCTCTCTATTCTCTCTTTTCTCTCTCTCTCTCTCTATTCTCTCTATTCTCTCTTTCTCTCTCTCCTCTCTCCTCTCTCTCTATTTCTACTCCCTCTCCCACTCTCTATCCTCTCTCTTCCCCTCTCTCTCCCTCTCACTCTCTCCCCCCCTCTCTCTCCCTCTTTCCTCTCTCCTCTCTTCAGCCGACCTCGAATCCTCTGACAAGTGTGGTCTGACTCCTCCATCCGAGAACGAAGAGAAGATCCTCACTCAGTTTCTCAACTTCAACTGCACTGCCAAGAACAACTACGAGGTGTGTTTTATTACCTATAATGTATATAACCAATAATGTAAAATGTGTAAATTTTGTATATAAACAAGATAAACAATGTATATACACAAAGTATACAAACATTTTTAATCGTTTCGGTGCAAGTACGTTTCATTGATACGATATCAATACAAACACTGACATGTGGCAATACTCCTACATCTCCGTATGCGATGATTTATTTGAATCTTCCTAACTCACCTACAACAAAATGATGTACAAACATGATGGCATCGAACCTATCTCGTTCTCGCCTGGAATGACCCCGGATCAACCGGCTAATCTAAAGTTGAATTATGATGTAGCTTCGCTCTCTCAAACCCGCTTTTTAGTTGCTGGTCAAGTGGTGTCGCATGTCCCGCCCCCTCAGCAGAGGAGATTCGGAGAAGCTGTTCATGGTGGACAGGGATGCGAGTACAAGGTACAGAGGGTGGGCAAATCCGGCAAATCAGTTGCCGCCATCAGAGAGCGCAATAGTGAAGAGAGTGCGAGGCGGCTAGAAATCGATAGACATCGAGAGCACGCGATAAGATTCAAATTCGATTTTCAAATGCGGTGGTGTACGCGCGGAGTGGTGGCGGAACTAACTTTTTTCTTGGACTGTATGTGACTAGGCGACTTTTTTTAAAATTCATCACAAAAACTACGTCACAGAAAGCAAAATCACATGAAAATAACAGTTAAAAGCAATAAAATGGATAGAGAAATGCGAGAGGGTGCAGTTTGTACAGAGAGTGACGAGAATGAGAGAGTGCGAGAGTGCGAGAGAGTGCAGTTTGGGAACGGAGCTCGCTGGTCTGAGTCATGCGTTCAGCATCGACTATGTGGCAGATTTTGTTTTTAATATTCAAATATTATTTGCATGATAATCTATTCGGTTGTATTTTTTTTCTAAAAGTACTTTTCCAGCACACATTAATGTTTATAATGAAACTAGTCTTATCAGAACATATTGAAACGTACCAGCATTTCAAGTTTTAAAGTACTTTTTTATAAGTAACTCTGTATAGAATTTGATACCGTTTGTGCGGTGAGTTATAGTAAATTCACGTTCACCTCGCTATGTGGAAAATCATTTAAAAAGTGTTGCAAGTTGCACATACTTGCCAGGCTATTCGACACCCGTTCCCTTCTCGAACTCGTTGATCGACATCTGAGCGAGGACTTCCGACGACCGCCGATCAGGGTGTACCGGTGAGATTCGGTTCTTCATTGTGATAAGAACAGGAGTTTAACCGAACAAGTCGGTAAAAAGCAGGGCTTCACAAGGATCTAAGAAGAACTTACAAAGACCAAAAAATGTCTTATAGAAAATCAATCATACTTCACAAAAAGCTACAACCACCTACAAAGACCTACAAGAGTTTACAATTGCTTACAAGATCCTACAAGGCGCTAACGAGGAACTAACAAGGACCTAACAGAAACCTAACAAGCTAACAATGCGTGAGAACTGACTTCTTTTATTTCAGTGACTTCGAACTGATGCGCAAGGAGGCTGGCGAGAAGGTTGGTATTACTTAGAACCTCGATAGTTTCGTTTTTAACAGTCAGTTATTATCTTTTTAAAGTACTTGCAAAGGGACTGAAATTATTTCAGTATCTTTTTAAAGACAAGGTCTGTCTTTTTTTTATTATTCAATTCAATTTATCGCATATATGGGTGATTATAATATGCTAATTGCAGAAAAAACCAAAGACGTTATAATGATAATACGATCGTGGGGGGGGGGGGGTAAAACAGGATGAGCTACTACCGCGCCTTGCTCAAGGGTACTGGCGGAGACAAAGGCAAAATGAAACGTATGGAATGGGGACACAGATAGTGCAAAAGAGATGACGTGTGAGAGACGTCCAAACTCTCCAGTCATGATGCACGAATCCGAGACGACGGGAAACCGCCAGATCCAGCTCTGACAAGTTCCCTGAACCGCTCAGCACTTCTCACTCCCACCACATCAGAAGAAAGGCTATTCCAGTAAGTATAGGCTCTGTGAATGCTCGTGAGTAGTTTGTTCGCAGGATCAAAAGAAGGGATAATTCGCATGTTGTGTGAATGCCTTGTCGACGTTGGGATGATATTGAATATACCATCTGCATCAAACGGTGAAATATGGTGGGCAACCCTGAATAGGAAAGTGACGTCATTCAAGAATCTACGAGACTCAAGTGTCTCGAGACCCAGCAGGCGGAGTCTCTCAGAATATCCGAGAGAGAGGTGACCGGCTCGATGGCAGATGCGTCGCGTAAAGTAGCGTTGCACGCCCTCTAACAGGTTCACCATGCGCACGCTAGACGGGCTCCACACTTCTGTACAGTATTCAAGCTTACAGCGAATGTATGTTACATAAGCTTTACTAGAACAGTGAGATTTCGTGTCTGATATGCCCTCAGAAAGTTGTTCACAGACCAAAGCGCGGCATTGACAATGCGGGAGATGTGAGTTTCGAAGCACAGATTGTTAGTGATCCAGACACCAAGGTCCTTCACACAGTCTGTGGCTCGCAGAGGAGTATCGCCGGCAGTGTACACAGAACGTGGATTGTGCTTGCCCAGATGTAAGATGCATGTTTTAGAGATGGAAATGGTGAGACCCCACTTATGCGACCACTCGCTCACTGCATCGACTGCAGCTTGGAAGCGAGAGTTTTTCTTAAATTTTGTTTTACAAACGTCTATTTTCATACACTTCCTTATGTGCTGTAATGATACCGGCGCGCGCCCCTCTATTCTAGGGACCCCAAACGAAATTTGAGATTTCGAAATTTCGTTATCATTTTATCATGATAATATTACATCAGTTATGTAGTTTCGAAAGATATATAGATGTTGTATGCTTACTCGATACACGCGCCGCCATTCAGCGCAAAGCGCGCGCACCGAAGCGCGCGCTTTCAATGGGGCAATGCGACAGAGAGGGTGCTCCAACCAACGGGAATAATGACGTCATAATGTAGAATAATCGATTTTTCATATTGATACCGCGAATACTATGTTTTGAATGGAGCATGGTTGTAATCAGAATATTCGTCCGGAACTTTCTAGACTAATTAGAGCGCATAGTTTGTCCAGTATTGATAAGTTGATAACGATGACGGGATTTCGCCCGGAGCGCACAAATGTTTGTTGGGGTCCCTACCTCTATTCTCATCTCTCTGCATAGAGGGGGCGGGGATATTCAGAACAAAGAAGATAAATTATTGACATTTATCAAAAATTCTTTTCATATCGTGGATGAAACATACTTCATATTCAGACCCGCATCTTCACGTTTCCCATCGTCGTGTGTCGAACAGTGGCCGCCACTCGATTCACAAAGAAGGAGGAGCAGGAGGAGGGGGAGGACAGTGGGTGGAAAGTCTCTCTCTCTCTCTCTCTCTCTCTCTCTCTCTCTCTTTCTCTCTCCCATCTTTCTTTATCTGTCTCTCTCACTGTTTCCCTCTCTCTCTCCCCTCTCTCTCTATCTGTCTCTCTCTTACTGTTTCCCTCTCTCTCTTTCTGTATCTTTCTGTCTCTATCTGTCTCTCTCTGTCTCTCTCTCTTTTTCTCTCTATTTCCTTCCCTCTCTCTCCTTCTCTCTCTCCTTCTCTCTCTCTCTCCCCTCTCTCTCTATCTCTCTCTCTCTCTCTATTCCTCTCTCTTGCTCTCTCTCTCCTTCTCTCTCTATCTCTCTTCTCTCTCTCCTTCTCTCTCTCTCTCTCTCTCTCTCCATATCTCACCTCTTTCAGCCACTTCCGCCTCCGAAGACGCAGTTTCTTGGCGTGAATTGTCACTGGTAATTGTTGTTTACGTTTCAGTCTATTCTGAAAAGGAGTAAAGTAGATTCGTTAGTAATTTAATCAATAGCTGTAGTAAAAGTTTATAAAACAGTGCAATTGTACTTGTAGGTTGCGATTTGTTAGTAATTGTTTCATCAATTATAAAAGCTTATCAAAAAAAAACATTGCATTTCTATAGGTTGCGGTTTGTGCTGTGGAGACGGTCTCGACCGGTCATCTACAACTGGACGATGTCAGGTGAGCATACGTTACAGAAACTCGATCATGCAATATTCACCCTTTTTTCATCTGGGTATTCAGAAAAGCACAACTTTCAGACACCCTGAATTATTCGATGCTAAATACGAGAAGCAGTTGGAGAAGTTGAAGGACATCAACATTGTCGTGGATTTGAAGGTAGCTTACTTAAGCGGAGTAGCTCAAATAATTCTCCTACCGTAACCCTAAGCGAGTGGAGTATGTCAAATTATTCTCCTATCGTAATCTTAAGCGAGTGGAGTAGCTCAAATTATTTTCCTATCGTAATCCTATGCGAGTGGAGTAGATCAAATTATTCTCCTATCGTAATCCTAAGCGAGTGGAGTAGCTCAAATTATTCTCCCACCGTAATCCTAAGAGAGTGGAGTAGCTCAAATTATTCTTCTACCGTAATCCTAAGCGAGTGGAGGAGCTCAAATTATTCTCCTACCGTAATCCTAAGCGAGTGGAATAGCTCAAATTATTCTTCAACCGTAATCCTAAGCGAGTGGAGTAGCTCAAATTATTCTCCTATCGTAATCCTATGCGAGTGGAGTAGATCAAATTATTCTCCTATCGTAATCCTAAGCGAGTGGAGTAGCTCAAATTATTCTCCTACCGTAATCCTAAGCGAGTGGAATAGCTCAAATTATTCTTCAACCGTAATCCTAAGCGAGTGGAGTAGCTCAAATTATTCTCCTATCGTAATCCTATGCGAGTGGAGTAGATCAAATTATTCTCCTATCGTAATCCTAAGCGAGTGGAGTAGCTCAAATTATTCTCCCACCGTAATCCTAAGCGAGTGGAGTAGCTCAAATTATTCTTTTATCGTAACTATAAGCGATTGGAGTAACTC
Organism: Rhabditoides inermis; assembly: GCA_963966185.1. Lineage (NCBI taxonomy): Eukaryota > Metazoa > Nematoda > Chromadorea > Rhabditida > Rhabditidae > Rhabditoides > Rhabditoides inermis. The sequence goes on along the minus strand of CAWZYM010000343.1, from coordinate 143,611 downwards.
AAATTATTCTCCTATCGTAACCCTAAGCGAACGGAGTAGATCAAATTATTCTCCTATCGTAATCCTAAGCGAGTGGAGTAGCTCAAATTATTTTCGTACCGTAACCCTAAGCGAGTGGAGTAAATCAAATTGATCTCCTATCGTAATTATTAGCAAGTGGAGTAGCTCGTAAGCGAGTGGAATACAACTTAACATAAACTTAACTTACTACCATATTGTGCAGTTTGAGTGTTATTCAAGCCATAAATGTATCGTGTATATTCCTTCCTAACACCGTGTTCCAGGAGGACAAGATGCCGCGTCCTCCCGAGAAAGAGGACACTTCGGTAGCAGCTCTGGAGGCGGCAGCCGGCAAACCACAGTGGGTACTGGATTAATGTCTTTACTTTATGAAGATGTCATTGAATAACAAGGTATTGTATTAAGATATAATGCAACAAGTGAAACGTGATGTGTAAAGGCAAAGAATAGATGATCTTCGATTAACAGAAACTTTACAACTTAAAAAGCAAGAAAGTTTGTTTCAGGAAGTTGAAAAAGACGCGCGATCTTCTCAGTGTCAACTTTTTACGCAGAAGGTGGAGTAAGGTAAGTGAAAACAACGCAATAAGGAAAGGTAACACTAATCACTTACATAATGATTTAGGAACCTTCCTACGGAAACGTTCTATCTATTCGTAACCCATTGGAACTCATCTTTGCGTATGCTAGAACCAACATTCTTATCGATATGATTGACTTTGCGGTAAGAAAGAGAGAGTGAGAGAGAGAGAGCGAGAGAGAGCGCGAGAGAAAGAGAGAGAGAGAGAGAGAGAGAGAGAGAGAGAGAGAGATTCTCTTCCAGAACACAGTGACAACCCTCGATCTCTCTGGACAGAAGCTCACAAAGCTGGGTGGAATAGGTAAGAAGTGAATGGATTTGAAGACATTTGAATCTCCTGTTTTCAGAAGAATGCGGTCAGCTGCAACAGCTATCACTGCGGCAGAATAGACTGACAAGCATAAAGAAGGTATCGCAGTAGTGCAGCTACAGAATAACAGAATCACGTCACAACACATTGTAAATACATTCACGTTCCATTAATATAACTCATATATAATGTTCATGAAAGGTGTATGATATATGCAGGATTGAAAAGTACTTACTATACTCTCAGCTCCGTCATTTGACGAATCTCGTTTTTCTGGATGCCTCGCACAATTTCATCCACAAAATTGGTGAGTTGGAATTAAGGTGAGAGAGGGTTGAGAAGAGAACAGAGTTGTACAATCATGGGAAAGGCTACATATTGAGCGTATTAATCGTCGCTTAATACCATCTACATACCTCCATGAGATTGCTCATTTACGCCGCAATTATCAAGTATCAAGCCGCCGCAATTAAGTTTTACATAATTATTGGAACGTATTATCAAAAAAACTTTCGTGAGAGCTACGTTTTTGAAAGTGAATATGATATTGATCGAAGGAGAAAGAGAGAGGGGGGAGAAGGGGAGAGAAGAGAGAAAAGAGACGATAAATGCAAATCTGCAGAAAGCCTTCCGGAGACGCTCTGCGAACTGAATCTGTCCGACAATCGAATCGCTGGACTGCAGTTTTGCGCAAACCTGCAGGTAAGTAAAATTTTATTAGTTTTGTTTTATACACGACACCACTGTTTTCAGCTACTTCACACTCTCAACCTCCAGCGCAATCTACTCAAGTCGATAAAAGTTTGTTTGGAAGTATTACAAAGGTTGATCATATTAGATATTCACAACATACAGTCCCTATAGTATATCAGTGAGACGTACACCTTTTATATTTATTTGAACATCATCACAATCATAAATACGTTTCAGAGTTTGGAATCTTGCCAGCTGTTACAGTACCTTTTTCTCGGCAGCAATCATCTGTCGGAGAAACACGAAATCGAAATGTTCAAGGTGAAAAATGGAAAGAGATAAAGAGATTATCATAAGAATTCCTTTCAGAACTTTCCGAAACTCTTTTTCCTCGACATCACTGGAAATCCAATGTGCACTTTTGATGGATACAGGTATCACACTTCTTTCTGCAAGGTAAATTTTTGTTTAGAAAGAAAATCTTGCTGCAAGCACCGTATCTACTGTCTCTCGATAGAGAAAAGGTGAGTGGTTCAGTGTTGTTGTTCGTTATGTATGTATGCTTTCAGGTTCCGATTGAGGAGCGAAGTGCTGCGACCGCGTCCAACACCGGACGGGCACTGACTATAGATGTGATCAGAAACAAGTACGTCACATCCATCTCATAACTGAAATTCATATATTTCACGTTTAATCGTGTCCCTAAATAAGATCCATAGGTATTATGATGCATAAATTCGGACGAGAAGGTGTGAGCGAGACAGAGAGAGAGAAGAGGCAGAGAAAATTGGAGAGAGATAGAGATGGGGAAAGAGAAAGAGGAAGAGGAAGAGAGAGAGATAGAGATAATGGAGAGATAGAGATAGAGAGTGAGTGAGAGAGAGAGGGAAAGAGAGAGAGAGAGAGAGAGAGAGAGAGAGAGAGAGGGAAAGAAAGAGAGGGAGAGAGAGAGAAAGAGAAAGGGGCAGAGAGAAACGGATAGAGATAGAGATAGGAGAGTGAGAGAGAGAAAGGAAGAAAGATAGAGATAAGGGAGAGAGAGAAAGGAAAAGAAAGAGAAAGAGAAAGAGAAAGAGAAAGAGAAAGAGAAAGAGAAATAGAAAGAGAGAGCGAAAGAGAGAGAGAGAGAGAGAGAGAGAGAGAGATCCTTTACAGGTACCCCACTCTGTCCACCACTCGCCGTCTTCTCTTGGCCGAACAGAAATTCGAGATGATAGCCATAGACAGCGGATGTGTAGATGAGTGAGTGATTGTTACTGTTGTTTTTATATGCAAAAAGGTTGGTTCACAAGTTCGCATTTTCCGTTTGCGTTATTCCACAAGAAGAAGTTTTATAGGAATTCCCATATATACATGTTTCAATAAAAACATATAGGCAGCTTATAGATTTTCGCCAATCAATCGCATCAGTTTTGCAGTTTTGCTTATAAACATTCTTTTATCAGGTTATCTACAGTGGAGGAAATCGATTTGGCTGGAAACAGACTGCAGAGGTCAGCCGATAGATAATTCGATAATCGAAAACTCAATATTTTTAGAGCAGACGAGTTGGCAATGCTTCCCAACCTCAGGAAACTTCTGCTCGCAAACAATCAGATGATCATTCTTTGCCAACCGAACAACAAATACGCAGTAGGTATTCTCCATTACTTTCTCTAGGCTCTAGCACTCTCTCTCTCTCTCTCTCTCTCTCCACCATCTCTCTCAAGTTTTCACAAAGAGAGATGTGCTCTAGGAAAACCAGTGTAGTTGGAAAGAAGTGCAACTGACCTACTCTTTTCCAGTCGTTCCCTTCCCTCTCCCATGTCGACCTCTCTTCCAATACCCTCTCTTCCTCCTCCATTCCTCGACTTGGATTGACACATCTCACTGCACTCACTACACTCGATTTGAGAGGAAATGAGCTCATCAAGTGAGTTGTGGATATGTTTCACAATGTTTATATGATCCTAAGACTTTATGATGTTCACTTATACCACAATATCCTCATTCACTCATCATAATCAAATCCCATGTGTCTGAAGAAGAAAAAATTATGAGATAGAATGAATCCGAATGTGAACAACGGACCTGTTCCAAGTGAAAACAAGTATTGGAGAACATCACAAGTGTTTAGTGGCACACATATTTTTATACAACATTGCTGAAGGCAAAAAGAGAAGCAAGTATGTACATGGTGCGTCGCTGAACTTAATTCTATTACTTTTCAATGCTGTCCTATAGCGAGTGTGCTCACAGTTCGTACAACCTTTATTAGAAAACACTGTTCCGTAACTATTGTCCATAAAACAAAAATGAAAAACCACGTTTCGCACGCATTTTAGATTCGATTGCTTCGCATTCGATCTTCCCTCGCTCACATCACTCGATCTCAGCGAGAACCAGATAAAGACAATCAGGAAGAAGACGTTGCAGAATCTCAAGTAAGGTTGAGTGTTGAGTGAGGAGATAGTGAAGGGGAATGAGAGAGAGAGAGAGGGAGAGAGAGGGGGGAAGGAGAAGGAGAGAGAGAGGGAGAGAGAGAGAGAGATTGCAGGGAGCTGCGCCTCCGGGACAATAGGTTGAAGGACATCGATGGTCTCTCCACCCCCAATCTCACTTTTCTCGATGTGTCTGGCAACAAGTGAGTTTGGAATTGGGAATCTTTTCGGCTGCAGTGAAATATATATCATACCGAATAATGATGAAAGTTGAATCCATTGTAATCATCAAACAATTTTTTCTACAATGAAAAACAATAATCGTTGCAGCAAAGGCTCTGCTCATGCTAGATTATGAAGTAAAAATGTATTACTTAAAGGAACAGTGGCGACTTGTTTTTGACCTTGAGTATTATTAAAAATCATATTAACCTAACACAATTGTATTTTTTTGCGAAAGAACGGCGATTCTGCGTTACTTTCGAATCTGCATTGGCAAGAATGCAGCTGAAAATTTGAGTTCGAAATTGGTCCCATCACGATTAGCCTACCGCTCAAAGCTTCAATATGGCAAAAATTCGGTTCGGAGACATACGCGCAAATGATAGAAGGTTTTCACTTGCTTCATGGCTCAGTGCATGTGCGCTGCGTTGTGGCACCGAGCTCGCTGGTTCGATTATCGTTCGCGCCAAATGTTTTGCGCGTGTGAAAATGAGGGTGGCAGATTGTGGCAGAAATAAGTCGCCACTGTTCCTTTAACCACAGCTCAATGGAATTTTGCAAATTGCAGCGAAATTGCCTCTCAGAACTCTGAAAAACATTTTACTTCATGATTGAGTTATCTCATTTTGAACGTACAACACAACACAACAACTCGAAAATCTGATTCATTATTGTGAATAAATTTATGTTATATAACGGCAAACAAACATTATTTATTAGAGAACAAGAAACGTTCATGAGTGAGTTTGCAGAATCGGGACATGTGCTGCTCTGAAGTCTCTGTCAGACATGCCCTCTCTCACTCACCTACTCTGTATCGGAAATCCAGTCACAGAGAGGAGGGTGTATGGGGTATGTGAGAAATCAGGTAGGAAGAACATAACGTGAAATACGTTTCACATAATGAATAATGTTGTGCAGAAATTGTTTCCAACAACAATGAGAGTGATAAGTACAACTTTTTGAGAGCCTACCCTACCACTGTTAATCATCAATCAGAATTGTTAGAATTAAAGGGAGTGTACACTATGAACTTCGTTGAGTTAGCACCGGAATGTGAAAATATGTTGAAAATGATGTACTTTTGTCCATCCAACTATGTGTTGGAGATACCTATAAGTCGGTGAAAAACTCAGTTGAACATTGAAAATTGGCACCAATTGGCACCAATTCTCGCATTTTAAATCATTTTGCGCTCAATTTTCATCAATTTGCAGAGATTTTCAGCAAAAAGTTGTATTGACAAAACTGAATCGTTTTCATCATATTTTCACATCCCAATGCTAACTCAACTTCGGGTACACTTTCTTTAAGAGTGTGACGTCATTTCGTTACGAATCGCTCAGATCAAATCACTGACTCACTTGGACGGAGAGACAGTGTCGTCCTCATCGCATCTGGAAGTGAAGGAAACAGAGATGAGCAGAAGAAGGAGCAGTCTCTTCGACGATTCGTAGGTTTCTTTTCATTCTGTTCGCATTCTTAGAATCTTCATCTCACTTTTACTTTTCATGTTTTGTACCTTTTCAATCCATTTGTTTTGCTTCAGCTCGACCGATCTTTCCTTTTCTCGCTCACAGACATTTGGAGTGGTTGGACAGAACACAGAGTTCCTGTTGCCAGTACGTGAGTATGCGTTGTTCGTTTTTTTTTTGACAAGTGTTCTGATACGTATAGGTGTATGAATCTAGATCGTAGAAAACAGAAAACAATTGCTCACAGCACAGCGAAGATCTAAATGCTCTCGTTTGTGCTTGTTGTAATTTGTGCGAAAGCATGTCACTACTCACTTGATAGTTTATTTGCATTGCTTGTACTAAATCGGCCAGTCTCGGTGTTTACATGAATTATGTACTATGCCACGGCTCGATACAAGGTTCGGCACAATAATAGGAGACTGGAGCAAAGCTCCTACCGTAACCCAACCCTTGGCAAAGTGCCAAATCATAATATAAACGAAAAATAGCCCCCTCCCATCCCCTATGTTAACAAGTAACACCGGAATTTATAACATTTATCGCAAATAATACAACAACGCAAATGAGCAGTTTGACGTTCTTGAACTTGGACTTGATGTTGAGCTTGAGCTTGGTCTTAAGCCCTTCATCAAGCATTATCAAGCAAGAAAGTAACCTGAAAACATATATTAGATGAGAAGCATTGCATGAAACATACCTTTCTCTGGCGACGCAGCGAAGAGACAATGACGCCACATCTTAGATCAAATCACAATCACAGATAAGCACAGAGTGCTCGCATTCAAAAGCGAATCACAACCACACACAAAACACCGAAAACATTGAAAAGTTTTATTACATTGAACTATTCAAAATCATATAATCATCGAATAATATAACAACCACAATTCACAATGCACAATACAAACCAACTCACTGAAGATCTGAAACAAGAAATTGTAGATATAAAATAAAACAAAATTATGAGGAAAAAACTCGCGTAGCACATGCAAGTAAGGAAAATTTCACACTTTCATATCAATACATCGCATTTGCACACTCGGAATGCAACACAATTACATGAAACTAAGTAAAAACAACGCACAGAGATACACATTCAACAAAATAGAACGAAAATGGCAAAATCAAAACGAAACAATAAAATCGTAGTTCTCAGTGAAAATGCGAAATGACAAATATTCGTTAAAATGATAAAAGTAACCTGATTTGTCAGGCATAAAAAGAATTTCCTTTTGCAAAAATAAATGTTTCCCGCACGAATAAGAACCACTCTTATCGGTCGTTTTAATAGGGCGTATCGAGCCGTGTATGCATGTGAAAGAGACCCCGGAAATTGATCATTTCGAACACGCCTTTGTAGGCGTAATTTAAAATTACATGTTGAATAGTGCTAGCGGCATTTCAAAATTTCAAACCTGTAGGGAATAGAAGAACATTAAAAGTTCTAACTTTCGAGAGAATTTTCATTTTCAAAAATGCGTCTGCGAAAACTGTCTTTTTTAACTGAAACTAGCGATTACATTTCATACATCAATATCTGCTTTCTTTGAACCATCCTTTACAAGCACTTTCTCAAGCATCTCAAAATACATATCAACGAGTTTGCAAAGCGTCACTGATTATTTCATTGTTAGTCAGATTCCATCCAAATCACACATTAGTCCTTATTGAAAAGCATCAGACCTTCATTCATTCGAGTATTCGATCTAAAAACGATCGTCTAAGTCTATTCTTTCAAGTTCAATATAAAAACGCTTCACTTCACAATATTCAACTATCTTTTTTTTTTCGTCGCCCTATTCTCAAACGCGTCTCAGCCACAACACAAACGTTGATTCTCATTGCTGGTTTTCTGGAAACGCCACTACTTCTACCAGTTCACTTGTAACTGTATATACAATGTTTTCAGCGACACAGTCCAAGTCTCTGTTCGATATGGATGTCTCCCTCTCTCCCTCTCCTTCCTTCGGCAAATCCTCCCTCGCATCCGCCAGACTACCGCTGCCGACGAAGCCTACGCTCCGAAAAGTGAGATAATTCAAATGCATATATATATAGCTGACTGTGAGCGTAATTTAGTGTTAGTATGTAGCTTTGTATTAAGGGTTATGGATTTGAACCCAAGCGAATTACTGTGGCCGCTCTCTTTTTCCATTGTCTCTCGTTACTCCGACGAATAATATGAAGGTTGTGACGTCATGCTTCCAGCTACCCCCTCTCTCATACACATCAAATTCTTCGAGTTCGGCTAATGGAGGCGCCTTCCTGTTGACCGGAACGAAGTGAGAATCAGAGAGAGAGAGAGAGAGAGAGAGAGAGAGAGAGAGAGAGACAGAGACAGAGACAGAGACAGAGACAGAGACAGAGACAGAGACAGAGACAGAGACAGAGACAGAGTTTGGTACATACATATTTATCTATTACAGAGTCGTCAAGCATACAAAGATGTGAGACCGCAGAAGAATCTACAGGAACAAAAACATATTCATTGTACATATGTTTCACGTAATAAATATAGTTTCATCTTTGTGAATTTGGTGTAATAACTAATCCAAATCTATAGCGAAGATATGTCTATGATTTCTCAACCCTCCCACTTCCATCCTTGGCTCTGCCATTTCACTGACGTGCGCTGGCCGCGCCCGCCCGTCTCCGCCAGATGCCCCGCCCATCAAAGTCCCGCCCACCGCCGTCGCCACCGAGCGATCCCATGCACGCCGTCGAGAAGATCGGCAGCATGATCGATTCGGTATTGTACCAGCTTTAAAAGTACCGTAGTAAACGTTCACAATACCGTATAGGTGACGCAGGCTGCCGAGGAGATCATACTCAAGTTGGAGGCAGGAAATGTGCATGGAGACGCGCTTCGCTCGGTCGTTTCTCTCGCCCGCAACACTCGTCCTATCCAGACAGGATGTGCGTCTCTCTCTCTCTCTCTCTCTCTCTCTTTCTCTCTCTCTCTCTCTCTCGTTCTCGCTCTCTCTCTCTCTCTCTCTCTCGCTCTATCTCTCTCTCTCTCCCACAGTTTACTTGCAGTGACTCTCTCTGTCTCTTCTGCTCCCAGTGTCGCCTCTTCGCCCCGCGCACTCACCCAGGTATACGGTAGAGTACAGTATCCTGAACATGTGATGTGCAGGTTCCCTCGAACCAGCGCTGCTCGGAGACGTCGGTGACAACTTCGGACTTCAACTCTATCACCACGTCGACCCCCTCTCGCACTCACAGGTACGGTAGCTACCGTAATCGTGGTACTATTTCGTAGAACGCCTTATGTCGTCCCACCATTGCATCGCACCAAGCGTCGCAGGTATACTGTAGACACAGTAATCCAGGTACCCTACCGTAATCCAGGCGCACTCCCAATCAGAAGCGTCTAGAGCGGCTCGTGAACCCGCATCGCAGCATCTCCCGCTCACAAAAGGAGCTCACTCTCAAGACTGACTCTCCGGAGGTGAACCGGGTACAGTATTCGCGAGTTACATTCACAATACACTTTGAAATTTCCAGAAGAGCTTACGTGATCGTCTGGCTGCCGTGGACGTGGTTGAGAACACGCTGAACAATCGCCGTACAAAGGAGAAGTTGGAGGAGGAGCAGCGAGTGAGAGAAATGGAGCAGAAAGAGGCGGAGCGAGTGCGGGAGGCTATGGAGAAGAAGAAAAATAAAGAGAGAAAAGAGAGAAAGAAGCGAGAGAAGGAACAGAAGGAGAAGGAGGAGGCTGGACAAAAGAGGCGCAAGAAAAAAGAAAGAGCGAACAAAGAAGCGGAAGAGAGAGATAAACATGAGAAGATGATGCGCGCATCGAAGGAGCAGATTGAGAAGAACCGACGAGAGGTGGACAAGGAAAAGAAAGAACTGGAGAAGGATAAGAAAGAAATGGAGAAGGAGAAGGAGCAGTGAGAAGAGAGGTGGAGAAGAAGAAAGCTATCGCGAGCATTCTCGTCAGTGCAGAGCCGCCGCCATCAAGGAAACTCGCCTAGGACACCGACTCCTCTGTATCCTCCTACAGTCAGGTAATGTATACTGTAGCTACAGTATACCTCTCACCGTATTCAGACGAGCCATCTCGGATCCACCTGGAAGGTGCAAAAGAAACACGATCGCAGCAACCAGTCGTCGGTAATCGAATCGGTAGGTTACTGTACTTGCGGTGGTTACCGTAATTACAATTACAGTCTCGCATTTCGGACGCGCGAGGAGTCAACTTCTACATGCCCGGGCCAGACTCGTCGACAGGGTATGCATTATTGGCACGGGTCAGGATGCATTATTGGTTACAGGTCTTCCGCGCCACTGACAACTCTGCGATCCTCGTGCTGCGCGAGTATCAGAGCAGCGGCGAGAGGAGGTGGGACCGGATCGATAACCGATCGATAATCGATCGATGCCAGGGTCCTCCCGAACATCGACAACATGATTACATGTCTTCTTTCTTCGACCGACTACTTCACAGTCCACTGTCACCACTGATACGTCACTCAACAGCCGGTAGGCTACATACTCTCTTTCCCTCTCTCTTTATCTCTCTCTCTCTCTCTCTCTCTCTCTCGTTTCCGTATCACTGACATATTACAGCACTCCTACCGTCTCTTCCGATCAGACCTCGATGCGCACCACTTCCAACTCGACCATCACGGTATTCAGTTATGCTCCGCCCACTAAGGCCCCGCCCCTTTCAGTCGACTACCCGCACAGCCTCGTCGGCTCGCACAAGCGACTACGATCTGGAGCCGCACGTGCCGACGTGGGTTACTGTACCTACAGTAATCCGGTGATCGTCGTGATTCAAAGATCCCCGCCTGCTATCTCCAATCAACAAGCGCGAGCCGCCCAAACCGCGCTCTCCTGTCGCGGAACTGCCGCCAAGTCAGTCAGCTGGTATCGATCGAAAATGATTTAATGATTTGCAGGTTCAGCCGCGTGCGCGTCAACGGCAAGTCGTTCCTGATTTAACAAGCCGGCTCCTTACATGCTTACAAACCGTTTTCCTGCTTAGATACGCCCACTGATGCCCCTCCCTTTAGCCCCGCCTCTTGCCCTACCTCAAACACAGATCAGAGAAAACGGTGAATTAAACTCGCTTACAATTTACACGACGCGTGCGTCACTCACTTGCTCTTATAAACTGTTCGTTCCGAAGTACAATGTTTGAACAGTTCATTCCATAAACTTTGACGACACAACAACGACACAACACTTTGACGACACGCTCATTCGTAGATGGCGCACGCATCACAATGTGTTTTGTGTTGCAAGTGAGTTATATATATGAAATATAACTTTCCCTGCATATATATCCGCATATTTCCGGGTTGCAAGGAATTTCGACTTCGACCCGCTACGGCCCGGCCGTAGTGTCATTCATTTGTTCACTGAACGGTGAATCCAGACGCACGCTGTGCATGAATTTCACGTCGCGTTTGGCTCCAGCGATTTAACAAAACTTTGTGGCCGTCCGAGGAATTCAACCTGCGACCACTTGAGCTCTAGGCTCGCTTACTATCCACTACGCTATGAGACCATGTTCTACGGGGCTTAGAAACAGACAAAAATGATGGCTTGAACATCTTTAAGATGGAAGAGTGCCTGCTTTGCGTTGTGATGCGTGCGCAACCAACGAATGAGCGCGAGAAACAACAAATTCCTCACAGTCTATGAGTTTTATGAGTTTTCTATGAGTTTAATGAAATTATACTTTTCAACTTCATAATTTTAGAGTTTTTAAAAATACAGTGCGCCGAAAAAAAACGTAGAAGATCGATAACAAGGCGGAGCCATTCGGTTTGACCAATCGTAGCGGCGCCGCTGCAAAAATACGGGCGCCGATATTGGGGTTGACGAGTCTACGCTCGCATTTTTCTAGATTATTTTCGAAAAAGTACACCAGTACACCACATGACGTCATGTGGTGTACTCGTGACGTCATGTGCTGTACTTTTTGCGGCTGTACTGGTGTACGGCTGTACGGCTGAACGGCTTAACTTTCCAGGTTGCCAAAAACAAAACATACAGCAGAAACAGTGGCGGCCAAAAAGGTATCACCTTTTGCTTTTTGCTTTCTAAAACTATTCAATTGAAAGATAGAGCTCCAATCTTTTGCAAACCGTTTCTGGACTTCATTCGGCCCCAATAATATGCTCCATGTTGATCCCACTCTATTCTTCCGGTTACAGTAGGCGGATTACCGTATTTTTCACATAAGCTTATTTGACAGCAGATCAAGTGCAAGCCATTTGTAATGGTAGAAAGGCGGGTATGACGCAATCGGCACTCGCCACCCTATTCAATGTAGCAATAATGGCACGTATGATGTGGACGATCGGGTACAGTACCCGCTCATTGTCAATCCGCGTTTCAGACGCACCGACCGACGGACAAGCGGCGCAGTCTGCCCAGAGTGATCATAGAGGAGGGGGGGGGGGGGAATAGATATATATGATGATGAGCGGAGAGCTTTTCTAATGGATTATGAAAAGGAAATCGACTGATTATCGATCGGTCGTCGCGGCGGCACAGGGTGCGCCGCGGCGACCGCCGCGAATCTGCGCCGCACATCCTGTTTTCGCGGCGAAGGTGCGGCGCCGCGGCGACCGTCGCGACCGCCGCGAACTCGAGTCTGCTCCCGTTCAGAGTGTGCCATAAACCCGGCGTGAGTTTGCCGTGGCCGCCTCTTAACTGCTACTGTGCGATAGGTCGATCGCGTTCGGAAAAGCACATTCTTTTATAAGGATCTCGAGTCGAAAAGGACTTAAAATATAAAGTACATTTTGGAAGACACTAGTGCTGCTTACGCATCACATAAACTGTGTTGTCTCCATAATTTTTGTATTTGTTTTCGCATATATTAATGCGAACACGATGAAATTCCTTAAAATTATTTCCAATATTTACAACATCAAAAGTATAAAAATAACAAAGCAACAAAAAGTGAGTATCAGTACAAGAACACGTTTTCACATTTGCAAAGCATGACGTACAGCACACGGCTCCACGCTCCCCTCCCCTCCTAGTTCCAAATGTCCCGCTTGAATTCGAGGCCCGTGCTCGTCGTTGCCAACAGCTCCTCGTCGTCACTCACATCGTCCAACTCACCAATCGTCGACACCTCAAAACACAAACATACTCATAGGGAGGAGTACTCATAGCAAACTACGGTAAGCACCGCCCACTCACCCTCTCCATCGCGTCGATCATCTTCATGCGCTTCATCTTGAAGGGAAAGTGGCGGCGAAATGGGATCTCGACACGGGGAATGCGCTGAAACAACCACTCACCCTTCTCTCTCTCTCTCTCTCTCTCTCTCCCCTCTCTCTTCCTTCCTTCCTCCCCTCTCTCCCTCCCTCCCCTCTCCTCTCCCCCCTCTCTCTCTCCCTCCCTCCCCTCTCCTCCTCTCCTCTCCCTCTCCCCCCCTCTCCCTCCACTCACCCCCCTCGCCGTCACTCCAGGCATGACGACCCTCCCGCTGGCCTCGTTCACCTCGAACAACTCGTCCCCCACCTGCTGCAGCAGCACCTCCTCCATCACAGAGTGGTGCGGCTGGAAAACAAAACTTGAAACGTACAACGTACGAGTTCATGACCAAACGTACAAGGACAACTTGGATAACACGGCGCTCGCTACATGATAGTGCTCGCTACATGATAACACCACAAAGTGACCGGTAATTCGACATTAGTGCTACTGTGCCACAACGATAGGATAATCCACCGAGCACGAGTGCGAGTCGTCAAAATACAACACCACGCAGTGACAAAAACTAAAGTGTCAAGTGCAAAGAAAACTAATGCTGTGCAACTAGTACTGTTTTATAGTGCCACGAGAACTAGTACTTATAACTAGTACTTATGAGTACTAGATACTCGTACTCATAACTCGTACTCACCTCGACCGCCCTGCCTACACTGTTCGCCGCGCGCTTTCGCCCACTCGCGATCGCCGGAAGCGTGCCCGACTGTAATAAAAAAGCTCTTTTCCGGAAAATTCACAAGTATACGACTCACAAACACAAACAGCATGGTCCATACCATATAGATATATTCCAATCCCATAAAACAAGGGAGTAAAATGTAAAAATGAAGTACCTGCATGCTGTGTCGCAGGTAGCGCACTCGTTGCAGCGCCGTGCTCATCTGACCGCATGTGAGAGGGGTGAGCTGGAGGGTACAAGTCCGGAGAGAACTGGCAAAATGAAATGCGTCGACAAGGTCCGAACCAACAGCCTGCCGCTTGACAGCCGACCGCTCTATCCACTAGGCCACTGCCGCTGCTTCACAGCTCGCGCGAACAGAGTGACAGGCCGCAAAAGCAATCCACACGGTTTAGCTCCAATTTTTTAAACGTAAATATCTCGAAACGTATGGCCGGTCATGTGGATTTGAAAACGGTTATCGACTAGTGACCTTCTAGGGTATCTCTGATATCAGTTTGGTCACCATCGGCTTCTGTGACCTAAACGACACTCCAACTCCATGTAAATGAAAAAAATATTGACCGTAGGAATTTTGTTCAAAATACGTTACACCATCTCACCTACACATCTAACGAATACCCAACACCAATTATATATCCATTAAAAGAATTACTATAAAAAAACAACGTTCTACCCGATTTCTCACCTTGCTGTGCATTTGCTCCGCGCCCTCCAACTCGTCCACGTTGATCAGCTCTGCAAGCAGCGGGGTAAACCAGTAAACAACAAGGTAAACAAGTAAACAACACAACACAACCCCCACCATCATGATCCTGCATCTGGCCTCCCTTGACGCCGCTCGGCATCTGCTCCTCGAACAACTCTTCGTCCAGCTCGTCGTAGTACTCGTACGCAGCCAGGTCCTCCTGCAACGGGATGAGACCCCGCCTCACCAGGCCACGCCCACCTCGGTCGCCTTGCGCACTTGTACGCCTAGTCGCGGGTGCTGCTGAATCACCAGGGTGTCCTCGTCCTAGAACGCGTATGTTTTGAAAACTCAAATCTCGAAACCTAGAGGCAACTCAGAATCCAGGTTCAGCAACGAATGCACACTGATCGACTTGTTGCACACTGACTGAACTCCCTAACTCGTCTTCCTCTCTTCTCCCCTCCAATCTTCTCTCTTCTCCTCCTCTCTCCGCCCCTCCTCTCCCCTCCCCCATCCGCACCCACCACTCCCTCCGCCTCGACCATCCCGCCCGTCTCTCCCTCTCCGTCGTGCTCCACGTGGTGGTGGTGATGGTGGAGCATCTCCACTTGATGGACAGCTTCCTCCGCACCCTCGTCGTCATCCTAGACACCGGGGAGATAGATGAGACCATTTTTTTTCACGAATGCAATTCGAGTTATACAAGCCATTCCATATACTAACGATATGTTTCATTGACATGTCTACCAAAGAACAATTGTAGCATAATCGTCAATTAATAAGAATTACTATTAAAAAACCAGCTCTGAAAAAAAACATTCCTATTTCCGATTAGATGGATACCAGTCACAAATGAGTAATGCATCGCGAAAAAAAGGCAACCTGGAAAGTTCAGCCGTTCAGCCGTACAGCCGTACAGCCGTACACCAGTACAGCCGCAAAAAGTACCGCACATGACGTCACGAGTACACCACATGACGTGTGTACTTTTTCGAAAATAATCTAGAAAAATGCGAGCGTAGACACCGCGCCGCGCAAGAGATCTTTCTCAACCAATTGGAGATCGTTCTATAGATCGTTCTCAGAGGTTCCCAAGAAGGTGCGGCCCTGGATTCGGCAGACTCATAATCGGAACTACGTCTTCCAGCAAGACAATGACTTGAACCACTTTTCCAAGCACTTCAAGATCGGTTTATGGAAATGTCCAATTTCGTCATTGCACCATCTTTATTTAGGACGTGTTCAACAAAGGCAAGTGGAGAGTCATGAAGTCGCCGAGCCAGTCGCCGGACCTCAACTTCATCGAGCACCTCTGGGAAAAGCTCGATAGGCGGACTCGCAAGGTTCGGATCTAGAATGCGGACGAGAAGTTCGCGTTGCTCGAACAGGAGTGGAAGAAGATCAAACTTGCGACCCTCCACAAGCTTATCGATACGATGCCCCGTCGCTGCCAGGCCGTGATTGAGAACAAGGGACACCCGACAAAGTACTGAGAGAGTTTCGGGTCATTATATGATTTTATAGTGTAGTTAGGCTTTGTTAAAAATTAGAAATTTGCAATTTTTTGATGTTGTTACTTCATTGCTTATTTAAATTCTAGTAATAAAGAATGTAATATGGTGTCTTTGGATGCCCATTGAATGGTTCTACCCGAGAAAGGTGGGTAGAACTTTTTTTAGATGTGTGGTTTGGTCACATGAATTTTTCAAAGTTAAAAACAAGAAAATAATGATTTTGTGAATACAGTAATCCGCCTACTGTAACCGGAAGAATGAATGGGGGTCAATATGGAGCATGGTATTAGGTCGAAATGGAGTCCTGAAATTGGTGTGCAAAAGATTGGAGCTCTATCTTTCATTTAAATAGTTTTAGAAAGCAAAAACCAAAAGGTGATACCTTTTTGGCCGACACTGTATACTGTGATATACGTCGACACAAGTAGATTAGGAATAAAGTGCCTCAAACATACCATGTCTCCATTCACGTCGACAACGTTGGTGGGGTTCCAGGTAATGGAGCGCTGCCAGTCCTACAAGGGCGTCGTCTTGTCTTCGCACCGCCGCCGCACATTGAAGTACTTGCTCGGATCGAGGCCGACCTGTCAAATCATGTTCTTATTTCACACGATCCAATTTCATTTCAATTGTTTATTCAAAATCGATATTACGATTACTATTAACAACTTCTATCCCGGAACATTATTATTAACTATAAGATAGTGACAACTACAACCATCTCATTGTAAAATAGTCTCTATCAGCCTTGTACAACATTCCATAGTAGCTGGGCGGACTATTTAAAGGATGACTACGGGCAATGAAAATTGGTCCCGCCACGAAGTCCCTGGGACGTATTTAAAATCGCAATATCTTTGTCATTTCAAAAGATATCAAAATGTGTTCAATGGGTTATTGGAATGATTTTGAAAGTTCTCCGGAACTGCGTTGACCGATTTTTGAAAACTTCAATTTTAGCGAAATATAGCCTTACTCCAATATGGACTAAACCTGTGTTTACGGTAATAACTCATTGTAAACAAATTTTCAGAACTTTTCATCTAGTAGGTGTTTTTATTTATTATGTAATGCATATATTAGAGCAAAAACTATGGCATACACGAATGATGCCCGGATACATCCTTTAAATCGTTCGAATCGCGAGAGACAATGGAAAAGTAAGAGAGCGGCGCGCGCTCGCCGTCTGCGTCTCTTCTTTCGCCACAGTCTTTTCGCACTTGAACTCAAACTGTACCTTGATGAAGATCTCCTCCTTCCTCAAGCCCGTCTTTTCATGCACTGGTAGAGTGCCGGCGCGACGCCATCTAAAACAAAATATTAATTTTTATTTGATCATTTATATAAATATAAAAATCAATAAATCAATACTCACGAAATGCTAAGAATAACTGAAACATATATCATCGTGTAACAAACCAACAACAACAACAACAACCCACCCGTCGCTGTGCATGACTCCGCTTATGTAGGGAGAAATCCTATGCGCACGAGGCCGACCCGATCGCGAGCCGCGTTGCCCCCCGTCAGGTTCGGACCGAAGACGAACCTCAACGGCAACATTCATAACTTCTAAACATATTAAAACTGAATGTAAAAAAATCGCACCCGCTCCTGTTGCAGGTGAGGAAGATGGTCTTTCCGCTGTCGCAGGAGCGCGAGGCGGACATGATGCGGAAGTGCGCCCCTCCCTCGCACTCCAGCCACTTCACGAAGCGCTGCAAACATTGCATAATTAATGTTACATTTTTAAAATATCGAAAAAGGACCACCTACGTCGAATAGCTCGTGCGTGCTGAAGACCATCTGATGGCGCTTGACGTGCACTTCGTGCGCCTCGCTGAGGTGGTCGAAGAAGGACACGCGGGTCGGGAACTGCTGTGTGGGAAAATGATATTATTATTGTTATATATAAATATATATATATATATATATATATATATATATATATATATATATATATATATATATCATTATCTTTTAAAAGGACTTCCGTAAGAGAAGAGTTTGTGTTATCCAACGTAATGCAACAAAAGCTCATGCATTTTATCAATCGAAATAGTACACAACCCTGCTCTTTCTGCAATAAAAACTTGCCGACTATATATATATATATATATATATATATATATATATATATATATATATATATATATATATATGCATATGCATATGCACTTTCCTATATTCATTATTAAAAGTAAGTGAAACTGACCGGGAAGCATGCTCCGCAGATGAAGTTGCGACAACGCTGAAAGTCGCCAAACGGCTCGGCAAGGCTGCTACGACACTGAACAACCATTATTGATTTATGTGAATTAACAGTTTATAAAAAAAAAACAAATAAAATAATAACTCACGCCGTGGTTTCGGTGGTAGTCGATGGTGCGACGCGCAATGAGGCGATTGCAGCCGTACGTACACAGCTCGCGGTTCGCCCGACATGCCTACAACAATACAAAATACATAAACATCCAAAAACTAACGACTAACCGTTATGCGTTGAAAATGTGGCACGCTCGCGAAAAGTCGTGCGCACTTTGCCAATCTAAGAATGATGTCAATTGTAAGTAGTTTACTTGACGATATTTTATTAAATGCATAATCATAAACGTTTAATTGTGAATTATAGCAGTACAAACAACAACATAAAACAGAAAAAAACACAGTCACATTCCGAAAAACATCGAAAAACAACACGCGCAAAATTCTCTAATTATCGTGACCCACTTGCACTACAGTATTAACTGTTAGTATGTCTGTCAAGTCTCTTCATGTGATGTGGTGTCTCTGTTTTTTTTACTTGTTTCAATGATTTACGATTATCATTCGTATTTTGAAATTTGAAAGATGTTGTCAGGAAATCTATCTGACTTCTGTGGTTGTCTGAGATTGCTCACAGTCTTCAAATCTATACGAAACATCCTGTAATATATTTATCTGCGTGGGTGGTCTACTTTTTCATTTCGATTTCCACTTCCCATTTGAATTGTTTTGGTGTTCATTTTGTTTATGCCGATCAATGTCGTGTTTTACTCGACATATTCAACCGCTTCATGATGCATTATGAAGATGAATCTCCAATGATACGTGTTGCCATCTTCACCTCTTTCATTCTTGTATCCTATACACTATGGATCCTATACTGTATCCTTTTGGTAAATTGTTAATTTTGCCCAGTACGTTCATCTGAATTATTCGGCGACGAGTCTTCTGCGAAATACTTACGCATACATGTGTGATTAGGTTTTTTGATGCTCTATATTTAATATGTTCAAGCGAATCCAATGCGTACTTTTTCAGTCATCTGCGCTGCCCTCTAAATGACCTGCCAGCGGGTTGTTGCTTGGTGGATAGATCTGCCCGAGACTACGTTCGGATAATAGGAACCCCATTTCATTCAATTGAATCAAGTGAGTTCGCTTTCGATTTCATTCAAACATTTTGTTGTTTGTTCTGTCTTACCCGTTGCAACACTGTTATTGCATCTCCATTAACCCTCGTTGCTTATTTATTACTGTAGTAATGTTTATTATATTGCTTGTAACGTGTGCTTCAGATGCTTCGGCATCTGTGTCGTGTGAGGGCACCCGCGACCACATCTGCCCGATGGACACTGGCAAAAAGCCCTCCTTCACCGACACTGTCCCGCGATGACAAGCAGAGACGTGAGTCGTATTTATCAGATACACATACTAGTATACATCATAGGTCTCGCGTCGGATATGTCAAGGAGGGCGATGCTATAAGTTCCGCACAAGTTCGTGCCCAGTCTTGGTGAGTATTTCAGTCTTTTGCGCTATGTGCCTCGCTTGCAGCTTGCAATCACTCACTCACTCACTCCTCGGCCGATTCTCCGTAGATCATCTTGAGCGTTGTCACTCCTTAGCCGGGGAGCATCGTATGAACCAGTTCTGACCACTTGACGCGGTCCTGTGCCATGTCCATGACAGCATCCATCCACTACCCGTTGCGAGTGTTCCAAGCTCTGCGAAACGAAGTGTCTCTCGAGATTACTTTGGCGCGCACGGCGGGCGTGGGCTGGACGTCCTCCTGCGTCTCGTCCCATGTGGTGCGTTTCCTTCCTGGGCCTCGTCTCCACTCCGGCGGCGGTAGTGTGAGCGCAGCTTGCTTCACAATCCGATGGTCTTCTCGTCGCAGCACGTGTCGCAAGAGACGTACTCTCGTTGCCGCCTCTTGCCGTGAGGGGGTGAGCAGCTTGGACTTTTTGCGCAGGAGACGGGAGTAGATGTTGCTTCTCATTGAGAGCCCAAGTACCGGATCCGTAGAGCATCGCAGGTCGGATGGCGGTGCCGGTGAGGTAGATCCGCAGCTTGACGTGATTGGCGACGCTCGATCTCCACAAAACCCTTTCCAGCAAATTGAACGCGGAGCAGGCCTGGGCGATTCACGCCTCCACATCCTTAGTAAGGTCGGCGTCGCTGCTAATCCACGAACCGAGGTAGCGGAAGTTGTTGGTCTGCGCGATCCTCTCTCCATTGACAGCGAATTCCTTCTTTATTCCTCGCGGAATGGTCATCGACTCGCACTTGTCCGGCCTAAGATTCAGACCGTACGAGGCGGCGAGGAGACTCAGACGGTCGACAGCTTTCTGCAGGTTAACAGGGTCTTCTCCAACACTCCTCTACAACGCGCCGCATCACGTCATCGATGACATAATTGAACTGGAGCGGGCCGCAGACAGATCCTTGGCGCACTCCAGTCCGGACGGCGAACTGCTGCGTGATTCCGCAAGGAGTGCGGACAACGGCAGTAGTACGGCTGTACAGGTCTCGTAGTAGGTCGACTAGCGGTGCTGGTAATCCGTCGACCCGCACGGCATCGAAAAGGCGGTCTCAATCAGGCTTCTTGAATCGGGCACGCAGCTCAACGATCCGTCTCGGAGAGAAGACGGCGTCGGTGGTGGACCTTCCTGGGCGGAATCCGTGCTGCTCGTCTCGGGCGGTCTTCTCGCGATGCTCAACAATGCGAAGTAGCAGCAGACGCTCCACCAGCTTGTAGCACACGCGGATCACTGAGATACCACGATAGTTGGCTGGATCGGTCGGGCTGCCCTTCTTCAGCAACGGGACGATGATGGCGTTTCTCCACGAGTCAGGCACCTCCTTTCTCTCCCAGATGTTGACGATCAACCGATGCAGCTCACGGATCCCAAAGGCGGGCAGAGCCTTCATCATCTCCGGAGTGAGGTCGTCGTTTCTGGCAGCTTTCCCATTCTTCAGCTTCTTCATGCACACAAGCGGCTCCTCCATGGTTGGCGGCTCCGTCCTGCAGTTGTAGTCAGGGCGAGCGAGATGTGGCACGGCGAGAGCAGACGGGCATGGCTGGTTGAGTAGGCGGTCGAAGTGATCAGCCCACACCGCGCACGCTGCTTCTTCGGTGACGAGTGACACGCCGTCAGAAATGACGGGCGTCGTCCTGCTCCTTTTCCCGCTGTACCGCTTCAGCAAAGAGAATGCTGTGCGGGCTCCTGTCTCTCCCAAGCATCCTCAAATTCCTTGCTCCTCCTCATCCATTCCTCCTCCCACCGCCCCTTCCGGATCCTCCGTAGCTCCGCCTTGAGTTGACGGTAGGCTTTCCTCTCTGCTTCGCCAGCAGCATGCTCGCGTAGCACAAGGATTACTTTACTGACGCTCAATCGTGCTTCTTCTCCACCTTCAGAGTTGGGATCGCCTCCTTGGCTGCCTGCCGAACTGCGGCCGTCCACGAGTCAGCATCCACCTCTCCTTGCTTCTGCCTCTCCTGCAGATTCTTCTCTACTATCTCTCGGTAGTCCGCGCGCACGTCATTATCCGTGATCAACAAGCGAGAGTCGAGTCGGGGCGGTCTCTTCTGGTAGTACGAGCGACGGCGCGTTCCGGATTCATTAACGACAAGAACCACGGGGATGTGATCCGAGTCATATTTGAAGTCCGGCAGGCTCTTGCTGGAGAGGACGGCGCCGGCCTGGCTCTTCTTGACGAGCAGGTAGTCGATCTGGTGCGGCCTCTTGATGCAGTTTTTCCTCCAGGTTGCGCGCTGCCAGGGACGGTTGCGCTTCCAGGCCGACGCGAAGATGAGGTGGTAACTCTCCAGCAGATCCACTATCCGCTGACCGTTGTCGCTTGTGCAGTCGGCAGCACGCCTCCACCTACCCATTGCTGGGCTGGCATCGGCAGCCACGCGGCTGTTCAAGTCAAGTCCGAGAACAAGATCTGACTTGCCGGCCGATCTGACGATCTTGGCCAGCTCGTCAAAGAACTTGTTCTTCTCCACCTTCTCGGCATCCTCGGTTGGCGCATGCGCCGACACGATGCGGGTCTTCTTTCCTCGTACTTCTGCATCCACGTAGATGAGTCGGGGCGAGAGAGGGTTGATGGCGAGCACATTGACGTTGGCGGAGGTGGAGATGGCCACAGTCACCCCGCACACAGCCCTAGAAGTGGGCAGTGCGTTGTAGTACTTGTACCGCAGTGAGTCGCAGCACGTCCGGTCGATTCGGGTCTCCTGCAACATCGCCACGTCCACTCCGTGCCGCTCGAGCTCCTCCGAGAGCAGGCTCCGGTCTGCAAAACTTCTGGCAGAACGGACATTGTAGGACATGTAGCGGGTCCTGGTTCTTTGCGATGAGCGCATAGTCGATATGTTGGGCATGATGCCTGTTGTATTGTCAAAGGGTGACAATTCCTTGACTCGAAAGTAGTCAACGCTTGAACTTAGCAGTATGTATGCACAGGCAAACAGACTCCCGAGGGGCACGACGTGAACGTGAACGTTGACAATTTCTACCCCCGCAGCTTGCAATAGGTATCTTATCTTAATTGTCTGTCTCACTTTCTTGGCGCCTATTGCCGTAAACGTTCTACCCTCACAGCACAGCTATTTATACTCGCTATGAGCTCTTGGATGTGACAGTAGAATTTCAGCGCGTGCGTACTTGTGCCTTCGGTGTGGGGAGGTGACCCAGCAGGCGTAAACACTGGTGAGCACGTCAATAAAGATCGATTGCATATATATGCATTTTCAGACATGGCGACAGCGATCAGTTGTGGGCCATATTCTACTCCGAGAGGCAAGATGAGAAGGTTGGAGTGAGGAGGAAGCAGCGAGCTGTCAGTCATTCGTGCCTCTCCATATTAAGAGGCTCGCGATCAAGGAGGGCTCACGCGGTGATGCAGGACATTATCACTGCGCCTCTTGGTGACCAACAGGTACGGTGTTTTATACAAAGTACATTGTTTCTCGCATCTTCACTCTTTCTTTTTTATATAGCTTTTGATTTATATAGCTTGTATATTTTAGGAGAAGCGAGTGAGAGCTGCGGCGCTGTACAACTGGCAGTATGTGGAGGCGTGGAAGCATAGGTACGAATCGAGGAGGGTGGAGGGGCGAGAGACGGAGACGGGGGAGCAGCAGCAGACAAGGCAGAAGAGACAGGCGGGAGAGACACCCATGCGCGAACCCGCCACTCCCGACCGTGAACGGAGAGGATACAGCGAGGTGAGGACGGCTTAGAAAGTCGTTCACTTTTTCATTGTGTTGGTTTTATTTGATTCCATTTTTATGCGTTCAGATTCTGAAGGAGCACGTGGCGACGCTGACCCGCTGTAAGAAGCAGCCGACCGGGGTGATGGAGAAGGAGCAGAAGCAGAATATGGAGGAGGTGCGTGTGGAGATGCCGGAGACAATGACCACTGGCAGTCGCTGCACGCGTGGAAACAGCGGCCGAGGAAGAGCAAAGAAGAGGAAGAGGGACAGCCGGGAGACATATCCACTGGACAGGCGACTGCTGGAGATGACAAGGTATGCGACCCCCTATTCTAGTATGGTTTTTTGAAAATTCTCAAGTGTGCTCGGTGTTTGGGATGACACATGATGGAATCTCGAACGAGAACAACGATTGATTCTCGTTAAGGAGGTATTGGAGAAGGGGCCTGGGAACTGGCTGGCGGAATCGGCGCCCGCCCTCTCTCGCGTCGTCGAGGAGGACAAGAAGGGCCCTCCCGACGCGACCGCCCCTATCGGACAGGCTCATCTTCAGGTGGGTATGATACAACCAGAAAATGCGCCGCCCGCGTCTCGCTCTTCCCACGATCAGACACTCGGAGAATGTACAAGAAAAGAAAGGGAGAGATGGAGGGAGAGAGAGAGAGAGTGGTGTTGTCCCGTGCGCATCGCCAACGGCGCACATTCTGACACTGACTAGTGAAATGGCGATGATTGATGAGCACGGTCTGCGCGCGTTCACTGATTTGAGTGAATGAATTTATTACAGAAAAATCTGCGTCACACAAATCACAATCACATTGAAAAATAACCCGACGCAATCAATTTAATGGAGAAGTGGGGGAGAGGAAGAGATCTGGTACGTTTGTGGCACACGCCCCCAGCCTTGGTGGAGGGTGAGGAGCGGCGGAGGGAACCGCTTGCACGACCGCGAGGTGTGCACTAGGAAACGAGCGCACATTCGACAACCATCACTCTACCTTGTCTCACTGTAATTGAGCGTCTAGCGAATCCATAATATTTAATTGAAAAGATGATAGAACTATATGCATCCACATGTTTTGCTAAATTGCTTGAGCCAACCGCGATGCGGAACTGATGCGTTGCGTGCGTCTGGGTTCACCGGTCAGTGAACAAACGAGCGACACTACGGCCGGGCCGTGATGAGTGTTATTCAAACGAACAGTTTATTCCCCCAGCCTTGTTTATAGTTTTGGCATAAACGTAACGCTGTAACAATAATCCAATAATGCGTATCGATACATTGCAATTATTTCTAATCGATACTTTGCAATTAATATTGGTTAAAACATTGTTGCGTAGTGCGAGTGTTTTTTGTTGATGCGATGCGGGAGCAGGCAAAGCTACGCGCCGCCGTCTCCGCCCACTCACCCCACGCTGGGTGGACGTGGAGAAGGAGGAGGAGGAAGTAGAGGAGAAGAGGTGCTTCCAGTGCGGCCGCATCGATCATCCCCAATCAGCGTGTGGCCCGCGATGCTATCGGCGTGGCGACGACACGCACACCATCCACATGTGCACACAGCCTGCCGAGACGAGGGAAATGACGTGAGAGAGCGAGAGAGAGAGCGAGTGAAATAGTCGTTTCAGGTGCGACTCTCGTGGCGAAGGTGGGCATTTGCGCGCGTGGTGCCTGAAGCGTGGCTGTATACTCTGCGTCGAGAAGGACCACCCCCTTTTCGAGTGTCCGCATGGAAGAGGGAAGCGAGTGGAGCAGACGGAGCAGCGGCTCGGACACATGCTCGCGAAGGTGGAGCAGAAGATGTCCGGTGTGGAGAAATGGATCGAGGAGAAAAAGACAGGTACTTTCGTGTGTTTCTCTCTCCTGTCTCCTCTCTCTCTCCTCTCTCCTCTCTTTCCCCTCTCTCTCTCCCCTCTTTCTCTCTCTCTCTCTCTCTCTCTCTCTCTCTCTCTCTGTTGAACTAATGAATTGCAGATTCATCTGTGGCAGACACCTCAGATGTTGCGCAAGGCAGAAGAAGTCGCTACTGAACGTAAGTGTCTCAGATCTTATTTGTTTGCTGTTAGTAATATTGTGCGATGACTTGATGCCTGTTGCGTACATTGTTTCAGTCCCCAATCCGTGCACGTGTTGGCGATGCGTGGATGCGACGCGCCGATCCGAATGATGTCAGCGGGACGAGTGGGCACACGAAGAGACGAGTATGCAGCGATGCTGTGTCGAGCGCCGACCAGTGGCCACTATTCGCACGCAAGTGTAAGTACATGCCGATCATCATATTGTACTCGCAACAAGTCGCGTGCGGTGGGGTGAATGTTAGAGCCGACGACTGTTGGAGTATCGTATTCGAACTATACGCAAAGTACATGGAATCCTATCACTATCATACCATCTTCAGGCGGAGATTATCATCTTGCTACAAAATGTGATGACTGATGATCTCTATTGCAGCGCACGCGCTGTGCAGCCGCTGCGATGCTCAGTCGCAAGGGCGGCTGGCGAGCAGTCACTGCGACCGCAGCGGACACCACACGTCAGCAGCTGCGATCAGCTGCCCTGTCGCATCCGCGGCGCGGAACCACACGTGTTCAGAAGTGCGACGAGCCGTTCCACCTGCCTGTCGGCGACTCTCTCGGTGAGTCTTGATTTTGGATTAAGTTGCGGTCAGTCTCTCCGAAACACTCCCGAATGCCTCCAAAACACTTCGGAATTGCCTTTCGAATCGCCCCCAGAACACTCCCGAATTGCCTTCGAAATACTTCCGAATATCCCCGAACACTTCGGAATGCCTTGCTATGCCTTCGAAACACTCCCGAATGGCTTTCGAAGAGACTGACCGCACCTTTACGGAAGAAAAGTTGACTGTCCATTTGTCGCCCTCAAATCGCGTGAATACACCCGCGCATGCGCATTGAAATGCAATGTAATCAATGTAATCAATCAATATCATCATTGTCACACCATTCAGCGATCGTCCCTCCGCTGTCCGCTTTGCGGCTCGACGGAGCACGGAGTGGAGGTGAGATGTCGAAGCGGAGCGGAGATACGGAGAAGGGGAGAGGCCGGACATGTCAACGTAAGGGGTTATTTTGAGACAGGTTGCGAATGGTGGTTGATGAGTTGTTCCCTGTGAGGGGAACTGTTCGTGTAATATTTCGACGCTGACGCCGGTGTCGACGCTTGCGTCAAAGTATCGCAGTGAATTACATCACGGAACAGCCCGTTAAGTGAACGTCTCAGTCAGAGACAGGCGCCCCGACAAGTACCTATGACATCATTCTTCAGATTTCAGATGCTTCGGCATCTATGTCGTGTTTGGCGCAGCGAGGGTCGGAGACAAACCACCCGCGACCACACGCGATCTCTGCGCTCAGACTGCCGTTTTCGATCTGTTGATTGCTTTGTGCTGTGAATAAATTGTTCGTTCCTAGGTCTATGTCATTTGTGGTCGTTGCGATACTGGTTTAATCACCATTCGAATTCTATTCGATTATCTACCCCGTGCAGGTTCGAGCGAGGAGCGATCAAATGTGGAAGTGGATCAGAGCGAGGGCGGGTGACGAACACAGTGCCCAGGCGAACACAGTGCCCAGGCGAGCCCAGTGCCCAGGCGAGCCCAGAAGGATCGCACAACTGAGGAGGTGCCAGCAGGTATCATTCTCTTATTTGTTACATTGTTGGACTGATGAACAGAACTATGAGTATTTGTGTATTCTTGTTATATTGTTATTCTGTTATATTATATTGTTACTCTGTTGTTATTCTTCTTGTTCTTGTTGTTGATACGTGTCATCGTGCGATTTCAATTTGAAATATTTATTTTGTTGCAAATAATTAATTTGGTAGTCAGTGTACGTTCCAGTTAGGTTCTGGTCCGTGTTGGGTGTATTCAAACACACCCCACCAATTGAAACAATTGGAATTAATCACAATAAAACACTACGCGCGTTCGCGAAGTAGTGTAATTTGCGTATCACCACACAGTGCGTTCGCAGCTGTGGGTAGACAGAGTCAATGATTTGCACGCGTTCGCGTACACAAATCAGGTCGTGAAACGACTAGTGATGCGTTCGCATACACTAGCGCTTGATGATTTCAACGAGGCCCACGCGTTCGCGTACAGGCCTCGCTCCTCGCTCCTCGCTCCTTGTTCCAAAGATAGACGCCGAGTAGGACGCCTCGGTATGTCGCAACCGATAAGGTATAGACAGAGTACCACGGGGATTGATGCAGCAATTTATTATCACCACCTCGAAACCACGATTCACGAACAACTGAATAACAACACACAAAACCACTCTTACGTGGACGATAAGATATCAACACCGTATACAACACAGGCAGTGGCGCGAGATTTAAACATACAAAGGCACTCTAGACAAAATCAATATAACATATGTGCGCGTACCAAAACAACAAGGCTAGCCGAGGCTGCCAGACTGAATACAAAAACATATGTGTGTCAAATGCAACAAACTACAATCAACGAGTGCGTTCTCTCTTATCTCCCCACTCCGGGGTTCATTCACGACTGTCGTCCATCGCGGCGATAGGGCCGGA
Source organism: Rhabditoides inermis (assembly GCA_963966185.1). Taxonomy (NCBI): domain Eukaryota; kingdom Metazoa; phylum Nematoda; class Chromadorea; order Rhabditida; family Rhabditidae; genus Rhabditoides; species Rhabditoides inermis. Next base: position 115,709 of record CAWZYM010000343.1, on the reverse strand, counting down.
AACGCTGCTGGTCCTTGTCTCCCTTGTACTTCCTCTCTTGCTCGCGTCTGAACGGCCTTTCCTTCTCTTCCTTCCTCTTGTACATGCCGCCTCCCTTCGGTAGCGCGACCTCGCGCGTCTCCACACCGCACCACTTCTCCACCGCTCGGCCGTACTGCTCGCATTGCTGGTTCGACAGTTGACCGTATTTCTCCATCCTGGTCTGAGGTCCGAGTACATTGCTGGGGCACTCGACCGCAGTCGTATCGCTCCTCGTCTGCACCTGCCAACAGTGGTCCACGTGCAGCTGCCTCCCGATCCAGCTCTTGATATCCGTCCACTCCCTCCACAAGTCCTTGTTCGCTCGCTGCTCGACAGTGAGCGGCGGCGGGACAATGGTGATCTTCATCTCCAAGGGCGGCTTGTAGTCCACCAAGCCGGACTCCTCCCACCCTCCGGGAATCGGCTCAAGGACGAGTATCGCATGGTCTCCGCGGCTCATATTTCTCCACTTCTTGTACCCTCCCACCACGGTCTTCTTATCCATCCTGGCCAGCATGTCTGGCACGTACCACACCGGTGGTGGCATCTCCTTCTGTCGCTTCGCCTTCTCCTCTCCCTTCTCCTTGTTCTTCATAATCTCGTGGTACCGTCTGATCGCTGCCGCCGCCGGAGCAAATCGCTGTCCTCCCTTCCCAGCGTCCATCTCCAGTTGGATCCCCTCCGTCCGGCCCAACTCGCGGCAGAACTGCAGGTCGAATGCCGATAGCACTCGGTACGCGATGACATAGTCTTCTTCCTCTGGCTCAGATGCCGTCCACTTCTCGCCTGGGGTATGGTACCAGTCCTCGTATCTCCTTTCATCGCCGTCGCTTTCACCCAACAAAGCCTGCTCCTTTTCAGCTTCGATCTTGGCATCCTCTTCTTGAAACCGGGAGGAATACCTCTTGTTTCTCAGCTCCTCGTCTCTTTCCTCCCGACCATTCTTGTTGAGCCATGCCATACGGTAAATCGTGAGTACCTTAGTCTGGCGAATCGCTGCGGTAGTCCTTGAGTAGAGTGTCCTCGTCGGGCCGTTTCCCTGCCTGGTGAGTTCCTCGAGGGTGTGCTCGTGCAGCGCCCTCCACGGGTGGTAGGGGTGTACCGACGAATACGAGTCGATCGTCCTGCAAAGATTTTCTTCAATTCTCCTCATTTTCGCTTCCCCTCCTCTTCTCTTCCTCCTGGTCCCTCCTTCTGCTTCTATCTCTTCCCCACACTCTTTCGGAATGCGCTTCAGACTGTCAAAAGGCACTTGAATCGCCTCCTCGTTTATCCCTTTTCCTATCCTAGTCACTGTTGCCGACTGCTCCGTGGTTGCAATGACCCGAAACGGACCATCCCACTCGTTCATCATCTTCGGACATGTCCTTCCTCTCCTCTCCGTAGGGACATATACCAACACCCTTTCACCCACTTTTGGTAGTGCATCTGTTTTTCTTGCCTTCTCGTCGTATCTCTTCTTCATTCTCTCCCTTTCCTTTTCGTTCTTCTCTCTCACTTCTCGATGTACTATTGCCATTCTCTTGCACATTTCTGTAATGTAGTCATCACAGTTGAGTAGTACCGCCGGCGGTCTGACTGTGTGTTCTTCTCGTCCCATCCAGTAGGGGTCCCTTCCGTGTAGTATGAAATAGGGACTCTCGCCCGTAGCATCATGTGGTGTGATATTGTATGCGTACACACAGTACGGCAGTACCTTGTCCCACTCCAGTGCCCCCACTGTCTTCTTCTTGAGCATGAGTTGCAGTGTTTTGTTGAACCTCTCTACAAGGCCGTTCTCCCTGGGATTGTATCCTTTTGTCATCTTGTGTTCGATACCGGTTATCTTAACCATCTCCTCCCACACCTTGCACTCGAACTCCTTGCCTCTGTCGCTGACCACTGTTTTTGGCATCCTCGTACCCTCCGCAATCCATCGGGTCAACATGCACTCCGCTACTGCTTCTGCTGTCTTGTCAGGAATGGCGTACGCCCCCGCCAGTTTACTGAACTGATCCACCACGCACAACACATACTTGTTTCCGCTGGACGTCACTCCTAGATGCATTACGTCGACGTGTACAATCTCGAACGGTTCGCACGTAATATATGGTTTCAGAGGAGGTGTCAATTTTGGTTGCCCATTCACCAATGCACACTTGCCGCATTCGGCTATCCATCTTCCCACGTCCTTCTTCATGTTCGGCCAGAAGAATTTCTTCTTTAATCCTTCGACTACCTTTCCTTGATGAAAGTGTCCGGCCCACATCCCCCTGTGTGCCTCCATCGTCAAGCCCTTTCTCTCTTCTTTTGGCACCACTGTCCTCCCCTCTCCTTCGTCGTTCCACCACGTCAGCTCTCCTTGTGTGACCACAAAATCGTCCACCGTCACCTTCTTGCCCTCAACGTACATTGATACCTGTCGCTCCGTATCGTTTTTTCGTATCTCCTCGATCAGCGCTTTCCACTCTCTCTCTTTTTCCAGGCTCTTCAACCACGCCCCCTTCTTCTCCTCCTCGTCTTGGAGATAAACTCTCCCTATTATGGCCTCAGCTCCCCTCACTCCGTGCTGATCTGCGCTCACCACCGCACCTCTTGACAATGCGTCTGCAACTGCGTTTGCCTTTCCTGCCACATATCTAATCTCCATTGCATACGTCTGCAGCTCAACTGACCATCTCCACAATCTGTCCGAAATGTCCGACTTGAACATCGCAGTCAATGACCTGTGATCTGTATACACAGTCACCCTTGCTCCCATGACGAATCTCTTAAATTGTCTCATCGCCACCACTACCGCCAATGCTTCTAAGTCCGTCACATGGTAGTTCCTCTCTGCCTTCGACAACGCCTTCGAGATGAAGTAAATAGGGTGCATTAGGCCATCCTCGCCCTCCTGTGTCAGCACCGCCCCGACACCCTCCTTGCTTGCATCGGTGTAGATGACGAACGGTCGCTCTCCCGACTTCGCTTTCTCTATATCCGGTTGCATCAGTACTGGTGCCGTCACCATTCTCAGTTTAAGTCCCTCAAACGCCTTCTCTTCTCCCTCTCCCCACGTCCATCTCTTCTCCTTCTTAGTCAACTCGTGCAGTGGTCTCGCTAGTTTCGAGAAACTTCGGATGAATTTTCTGTAGTAGCTTGCCATCCCTAGGAACGTCCTCAGCTCCTTCACGTTCTTCGGTCTCGGGTATGTTTGTATCTTCTCTACCTTCTTCTTATCTGTGTGTACTCCCAGCTTGTCCACTATGTGACCGAGGAACTCGACTTCTTTCTTCAGGAACACGCACTTACTCGGTTTGCACATCAGATTAGCCCCCTGCAGCGCATCCATCACTTGCTCCAGCACCTCATAGTGTCTCTCCAGCTTGTCCGTCGCTACGATTACGTCGTCTATGTACACCATCACTTCAGATCCAATCAAATGTCCGAGTACTACCTCCATCAACCGTTGGTATGTAGCCGGAGACGTCGACAATCCAAACGGTAGTACGTTGAACTCGTGCAACCCTCCTTCAGTAACGAAAGCACTCTTCTCCTTGGTCGTCTTGTCCAGCCGAACTTGCCAGTATCCGCTATGCATGTCCAGTGTGCTGAACCACTCCTTTCCCTTCAAGTTCTGTAGCATACTGTCGATATGAGGTAGGGGGTAGGCGTCCTGCTTAGTCACCTCGTTGACCCTTCTGTAGTCGACACAGAATCTTATCGATCCGTCTTTCTTCTTCACAAGAACCACGGGAGACGCCCACGGTGATTTACTCTTCCTGATTATTCCTCTATCCAGTAGGTCCTGCACGATACCCTTCACCTCTCCCTTCATTGCCATAGGTACCGGTCGTGCCTTCTGCCTAATCGGCACCTGATCTCCCGTATCAATCACATGTTCTACCAGGTCGGTCGTGCCTAGTTCCTGTTCCGTTAGGGCGAATGACCCGTTGTATTTCCGAACCAGCTTCTTCAACCGTATCTTCTGCTCCTCTCCTATCTCCTCATCCATCCCCTCTTTCAGTTTATTCATTATCTTTTCAGAACGCTCCTCTCCGTCCTTCGTTATCTCCACTCGTTTCTCCAGCATGTCTCCATCTCTATTCTTTTCACGCTCCCTCGCCGGCAGTTCCCATTCCTCTGTTGCCCATCTGCCAATCTCCTCTCCCTTGTTCAACGTGATCGGCTCGTCCGTTCTGTTCACTGCTCGAATCACGCTTTTGTTTTGAACCACTGTACACAGTCCGCTTTCTATTCCCTTGTCCTTCACTGACCATAACACCATATCCCCTCCTCCTTGTCCTCGCACAGTCAGCTGTCGAACACCTCCAGCGGGTATGTATACCCGTTCGGTCGTCCTGACAGTTGCCTCTTCCGGCAGTGCTTTGGCTTCCACTTCATCCGTCACTTGAAATCGAAAAGTTCCTCCTGTCGTGAACTGCAGGGTGAGTCCCAGATCACACAACGCACTAGTTCCCAATATGACCTCGTCGCTCTGATTGTCGACCACGTGGAAGGTCACCTTCCTCCACCCCGTCTCCGCATTGCCCATCTTCATGTTCACAGTCACCAGCTCGTTTATCCTCAAGGCACTTCCTCCGTATCCCACTAGTCCTCTCCTCATGTCGTCTTCAGTTCTCTTATTCCAGCCATCTCCCTCTTCTACATCTTCTCTTATCTTCTCCCACTTGTCCTTCGCAATCACTGACGCCTCCGCACCTGAGTCCAATATTATTGTTATCTTCTTGTTCAGGATGTGTGCCTCCGCCTTGCATCGGATCCCTGTCACCCTGCCATCCTTCTCCCCTTCCTTGTCGTTTCCTTCCGATCTCATCTGTTCGGTCCCTCGGTTTCCACTGTTCGTTTCTACCTTCTCCACGACCCTTCTCACAATCGGATTACGACTCGTACAGTTTCTCGCTATGTGTCCTCTCCCTCCACACTTATTACACGTTATCATCGACATTGGGCCGCCCCCTTGCTTCGGCGTATCCCCTGTGCTCGTCGTCGATCCCGGATGCGGTGCACCCTCGCTCTTGTTGCCCGTCTTCTTGGGACAGTTCATCGTCACGTGTCCCACTTCATTGCAATTAAAACATCTTCTCAATGTCGTGTTATTGCGCCCTGTCTCCTTCGTTTGTTTCCCTCCTCCGTATGCATTGGACTCCCAAATCATCTTCGCTTGTTCGCTTTCGAATATCAATTTCTTAATTTTCTCGAACTGGTCTCCCTTCCTCGTTGACATAACTTCCTTGGCAATTTGCAACTTGTCGGGCCATTGTTGGATCTGAGCCATGACCATGTTTGTCAGATTAGCATCATTTGCCTTGTACTCGTTGTCGTCGTAGGCAATGTGTGCTTGTTTCTCTATCTCCTCAATGTACTTGCTCAACTTCTGTTCTTTCAGGGGCACCATGCTCCGCAGTTTAGCTATCGCACGGTATGAGCGCGTCTGCCTATCCTCCGTCAGCCTCGCCTTCAATGCTTCGAATACTCCGGCAACGTTGCCCTCGCGAATCTCCCTCGGCAATGTGTCTAGCTTCCCCGTTTCCCTCACTTTTGTTCGCAATATCTCCTTTTGTACCACGTCCGGCAGACGTCCGTACTTGAATTGGAACAGCACCCAGAATCTTTCCAATCCTTTCACTCCTACATCCTTCTTGATTGGTTCGATCTCGAAATCACTTCCCCTCAAATCGTATCCGTGCCAGTCATCTCTCCCTCCGTTCGCACCCGCTCTTCTCATCTCCATACCTGAGCTCGACGTTGTTGGTCTGCTTGTTGTCGTCCTCCTGGTGGGCGATTCCCTCGAGCGACCCGTATCCCATCCGAAGACCGGCGCCGTCCCTTCTGACGTACCCGGGTTCTGCAATTCTCCGTCTCCCTCATCCCCTTCATGGTCTAGCCACCGCCTATCTTCACACTCACTGTCGTTGTTCTCGGCCTCGAATGACGCTTCGAGTTCGTCTCGACCGCGCTCTCGTTCCCACCGGTACTTCTCCTTGGCCATAATCTCCTCCAGGAGGGCCCGAGCCTCGTCCCCTCTCATGCCTTCGTCCAGGCGAATCTGCAATAGGATCTCGGTAGCTTTCTTTCCTTCATCCCACTCGTCCTTGAACTCCTTCATATTGTTCACACCCTCGTCATTCATCCACGTTTGTACCTCCTCTTTCCATTGCTCCGCTGTAATCAAGGCCTGTACCCTTCTGTCTGCCTCTCTGCCATTATTCGCTCCTATCACCTCCATCATCTTTATCCACCTTTCTTTGTACTTCATCAGTGTCTCGTACTTCTTCCTCTCTTTTAATCCTTGTTCGGATGTCATCTCGAGTGTCATCCATTCTTCTTCTACCTCCTCCATTGCTTCACTGATGTTCTTCACCGTTTCCGATATCACCCTGTACACTTCCTCCCTGACCGGATCACTTGTCTTATGGTTCTGTCGCAGCAACCCATCCACCCTCGTTGCCAGCAAGTTGTACTCCTCCCTCTTCTCTCTCATGGTCGCGATTCGTCCATGCATTTCATTCCTACTCACCAGAAACTGGTTGATGCCTTCGTTATCGTCGCTCCTCTCGCTGGGCGTGGGCGCGATGCTCCCCTCCCGGGATTTCGGCGCCGATGTGTCCATCTCCTGGTGTCTGTTGTTGCTGCCCGCTCCCTCGCTCATTCTCCTGCAATGTTTTGATTCCTTGTGTCCAAAGGTCAATCAATAATCGCGCGAAATGTCCGTTTCGAAACTGAGTTCGGCCCCCATGTACGTTCCAGTTAGGTTCTGGTCCGTGTTGGGTGTATTCAAACACACCCCACCAATTGAAACAATTGGAATTAATCACAATAAAACACTACGCGCGTTCGCGAAGTAGTGTAATTTGCGTATCACCACACAGTGCGTTCGCAGCTGTGGGTAGACAGAGTCAATGATTTGCACGCGTTCGCGTACACAAATCAGGTCGTGAAACGACTAGTGATGCGTTCGCATACACTAGCGCTTGATGATTTCAACGAGGCCCACGCGTTCGCGTACAGGCCTCGCTCCTCGCTCCTCGCTCCTTGTTCCAAAGATAGACGCCGAGTAGGACGCCTCGGTATGTCGCAACCGATAAGGTATAGACAGAGTACCACGGGGATTGATGCAGCAATTTATTATCACCACCTCGAAACCACGATTCACGAACAACTGAATAACAACACACAAAACCACTCTTACGTGGACGATAAGATATCAACACCGTATACAACACAGGCAGTGGCGCGAGATTTAAACATACAAAGGCACTCTAGACAAAATCAATATAACATATGTGCGCGTACCAAAACAACAAGGCTAGCCGAGGCTGCCAGACTGAATACAAAAACATATGTGTGTCAAATGCAACAAACTACAATCAACGAGTGCGTTCTCTCTTATCTCCCCACTCCGGGGTTCATTCACGACTGTCGTCCATCGCGGCGATAGGGCCGGAAACGCTGCTGGTCCTTGTCTCCCTTGTACTTCCTCTCTTGCTCGCGTCTGAACGGCCTTTCCTTCTCTTCCTTCCTCTTGTACATCAGTAAGGAGTAGTAAGTCAGTACAGTAAATGGTCAGTATAAATAACGTCAGTAATAAGTCGAGAGGGTTAGTAGAGAGTCAGTAGTAGAAGTAGTAGTGATAGTTAGTAGAGTAAAGAGTCAGTAGAAAAGTAGTAATGAGTCAGTATATAGTTAGTTGATAAGTAGTAGTGGGTCAGTATATTGTTAGTAGAGTAGAGTCAGTAGGTTCTTAGTATAGTATTAGTAGAGTAGTGTGCTTGTCGCCTGGTCGCAACCTTCTCCCTTGTCGTTCACTCCTCAGGTGTGTACCGCCACGGCAGGTACTGCCAAATGGTGAAGTTCTGAATATGCACATTCAAACTGCTCTATTCTGTCACCACCCCACCTCGTCTATCAAGACGTTCACGCCGCGCTTTATCTCGTTGAACCTGTTCCAGAAGGTGCCGCGCGAGGCTGAAATAGTTGAATGCCGAATATCGCAGAATTTGTTCATTTTCAAAAACGTACGTCTGCGATTTTCGTCATCGTCCAATCCAACTGCGATGTTGAGAAGCGCCGCCGCGTAGAGAAGGATGTGGTGGAACTCCTCGTCCACCCTCTAGATGACCTTCCATTACACACGCCCCCCAGGCAGACTCTCACCCCAGTCAATAGTCGTTGTTGCATGTCTTTGTTCATCAATCCAACCTCCTGCATCTCATTGAGGAGGTTGACGTACAGCGCTGAGTGAGATTTGAGAAGTGAGTTAGATGTGGTCAACGCACTTTTGTCGTCCACGCGCACGTTTCGTTTCTTCGCCATGTATTTGCGGTCCATCCAGTCAGCCTTGCCCGACAGCAGCTGGGGGTGCAGTCCATGGAAGTGCAGGCGACGGCACACGTACTTTCCAGAGTTGGGCGCGCCTCCCTTGTAGTCTGAACACGCATAGTTTTTGGTAATTTGCATAAAGCGAGTTACCGTCGTTTTCGAGTTCCAAGCGCCCCAGATCAGCAATAGTCCGAATGATGTATTCTTCTCTCTTCTCTCTCTGTAAAAGTACTAATACTAATAAATTCAAGCGAGATATACTTTTTTGTCGGCCGAGGACAAGTCGATGGGGGTCCGCAGTGTCCTAAACACAGTGATGTTTGTAGAGTATGGTAATGATAGTGAACATACCGTTTCACTGCCATCCATATCGCGCTTGAGCGGGAAATGCGAGCGATCCTGTAATTGATAATTGTAGAATTGCAGTATGGGGCAGAAAATAGCAATGTACCTTCTATTGTCGTCGTACCCCGATGCCCTGATATTCGGGTTGGTGTCGGAGTCGTGTGATGAGTGTGCCTGCGCATACCCGCCTCGCACTCGCTCAGCCTAATTGAGTTCAGTTCGGAATTACAGTGATTCTCGCATACCTTGTATTTCTTCGTGAGTGAGATGATGGGAACAGGGTGAGACGTCTTGTTCGTCTGCTTCCTCAAGGCGAATGATTCATAGTCTGTCCAACATATAGGAGAATACTCACAAGTTCATTCTGTCTAGCCACGACTGTATTGTTCCCGATCTGTTGGTTGTCATTTCTTTGAGAATCGGCTGGATCACGTGAGGGTCACCCGTATACCTAAACACGATAGTTCTCATTTGAGCTGAGCTGAGTTCTAGTGTACGCTGAAGGATCTTGATGATTGGCGACTAGAAGTGCGGCTAGGAGAGTCCAGACACCACACGACCACCCGTCCTAAGCACGGTGTTGTTACAGTTGACGAACTGCTGATGTTGATGTTACCGTCTGCTGCACGAAGTTCTCATCCTCATAGAACGTGATGTCGCGACGTTCGTAGTTGAGGTAGCTCTCGATCGCGTTAGTGTATGCGAGAGTCTTAATAATTATTCGAATATATGTTTTTTAAAAATGACGTACAGCATAGTCGGTGAATGCCATATCGGAATTGTAAATCACAAAATGCCTGTCCCGTCTGTCGTATCTGAACATTGCATGTAAGTAATCAATGAGGCATACATTTCACCTTGCGAATATCCAGTGTGCAGCCGCTTTCGTCTTCTTTTTCGCTGAGATCTGCACGAATATCTATAATTGATGAATAAACCAATCATCTGAACATATGAATACCATAGTATGGAATGTGTCGTGTCGGCGAGTTTGCGTGTCCCACGTTGGAGAATCCTTTGCAGCAAGTTGCGTTTCGAGAATGTTTTAAATCATTACCATGTCGTCTCCTGTCCAGTAGCCAGCGAGATGCGGTCGTTGCGTCCTTATGTACTCCATGATGTCATCCCGGTCTCCGATTGAGATCTTAACAATACCGGCTTTTCAATAATCGCCGACGGTATGTACCTGCAAATCCGGGCGGTTTTCTCTTTTCGGTACACAGCTCATTTCTCCGAATGTATTCTTCTTAGCTTTCTTTTCTGCCTTTTTTGCTGCTTTCTTTGTCACTTTTTTTCCATCTCCCGCCCCAGCAGTCACACATTTGCTAATTGTTGTCTTTGCAGCCTCGCCGCCAAACCGTCGTTCCAGCACCCGCCTCGAATGCTGCTCCTTTCTCATCTGCTCTCCCTCCTCTTCCTTCTCCATCGCTTGCTGCAAGTGAGCGTTTGTAATGTACATATTGACCCATATTCCTATAGAATTCCTATTCCTGTGTACTGTGTACTGGATTTGACACTTTTTTCCCAATTGTTACCAATCTAATGTGAGAGAAGCGAGATTTTGTAATTGTGTTGCTGATCTTACCTGCTTCTCATCCAGGTGCCAGTGCTTCTCCAACGAGGTGAGTGCGCCGACGGATTGCTGCGAGTCGCCGAGCTGGTCCATGCCCTGCCCCGAGACCTGGGCCGCACTCACTCCCGACCTCTCATGCACCTGTGAGTGGTTGCATTACGTGAACACCCGTGTACTTTGTCGTCTTACCTTCTCCACTTTCAGAACCGCCGCCGTCGCAGTCGTCTTGTCAAGTGGCCCGAGTCGTCTCCGATCGCGCTGCGGCGCAGTCTCGGCCTCTGTCGCTTCCTGCCACTGTCGCACCGTCTGTAAGCAGTTGCATGAGACATTAATATACATGTACGCTAGCTGTCTTGTCTCACCACCACTTGTTTCGCCGTCGCAGTCGACTCCGGGACGCGGAGCGAGGAGCGAGCGTGCACGCGGCGTCGGAACCTCCTCTTCCGGCCCACCACCTCCACAGCATTCTTCTGAAAGACCGGGTGAGCATCAGAAAGTTAACGTGAATCGAAATTTTACCGCTGCTCCGAGATTCATAAGCACGGGCTCGTCGTCCTTCTTCTGTAACTATCTCTCTATTCTTTCTCTCTCTCTCTCTCTCTCTCTCTCTCTCTCTCACACACACACACACACACACACACGCACATACCTTCCTTCTTGCATTTCTTATGGTCTTCCTGTCTGGCCAAGTGCGCATGGTGGGGCCGGACACATATGGCATGTAGTCCTCCTCACCCTCTTCCTCATCCGACCGATCTGTCTCAAGAGGCGCGTACACCGTTCCGATCCCGATTACTCTCTAGAACAATACATGTTACGCTAGTTTTGTTTCGACGCATGGTGTAATGTGAACTGTGATTTGTATTGCTTATCGCAAAGCATGTTGGAAGTGGTTTGAGGGAAATGTGGAGTATTTTGAATAGACTGATACTTGAGAGACCTCACCATCGAGCTCGTACTCTGCGATCGGATACGAGGTGGTTTGGCTGTTAAGTCAAGCCACCACACCCCGTCTGCGTCCTCGTACGATCTGATCTTGTCTTTCCGGTGTCTGCGCTTCTTTGGACTCGTCAGTCTCACAGCGACGTGAACGAAGCTCTTCTGTAATGAATTTGATATGAAGAAACCTCCCCCCCCCCAAAAAAAAAACAAACAAACAAAATGATTGAGTGAGGGCTTGAAGAGAAGGATACAGTAGTCTAGTCAGAGAATTTGAGAGAAATGTCTCGTTTTCAGACGCTCTGACCGGGTCGAATCCGCGCAGTCGGAGCAGCAGCGACTCGCGGCGCATCGCCCGATGACGCCTCTTCCGGAGAGCCCGCAGCCTCCGCGCCTCACTGTAAGCCGTCGGCAGCAACTGGAAAGGAGCAGAGTGAGTGAGTGACGTAGATTTTGCATGATTATTCAGATGGTGTTGCTATTACATGTGCGCAAATGTTTCTGATGTGGTGTATAGATCTTTACCTTGAAAGTATTCTTGTCTTTCTTCTTCTCCTTCGCTTTCTCCACTTTGCCCTTCTTCTCCTCTTTCTCCTCCCTCATTTCTTTCTTCTCCTTCTTTTTCCTTTCTTTCTCCTCCTCCTCCTTCTCTCCTGTTTCCTCCTTCTTTTCTTTCTCCTCCCCTTCCTTCTCCTCCTCCTTCTTTTCTTCGTCCTCCTTCTTCTTCTTCTTCTTCTTCTCCTTCTTCTCGGCCTTCTTCTCCGGCTTCTCCACCTTTCCCAACGCCGGGTACTCCTCCTGATAGACCTTGTCCGCGTGCCGCCACCACGCGAGACAGGCATCAGGCATCGGCACACTCGGCGTGGCCTGTAAATGTTAGCGGTGAAAGTGGTGAGCGACATGCCTCGGCACCTTGACACGCTGGTCCCAGTGGATGTGGAGCAGCCTCCCGCTGCGCTGGGTATGCTTGCGCGACTTGCGCTGGTTGTTGGGGTCCTCAGGTGTGTGGTTGGAGTTGAGACTGCCCACGACGGTGCAGTGGCCAGGACGGGGCTCCGTTGCGCCCTGTAAGCGAGTCTCTTGAGAGGGGGGGGGGAGAGAGAAAGGAAGGAGGAGGGAGAGAAGGGAGAGAGAGAGATAGAGGGAGAGAAAAAGAGAGAAAGAGAGAGAGAGAGAGGGAGAGAGAGAGAGAGAAAGAGAGAGATAGAGATAGAGAGAGGGAGAGGGAGGGAGGGAGGGAGTGAAAGGAACGAGGAGAGAGGTTATCCTCGTTCCAACGAGGAGGGAGGATAAAGGAGGGAGGAGGGAGAAAGGAGAGAGAGAGAGGAGGGAGAAAGAGAGAGAGAGAGAGAGAGAGAGAGAGAGAGAGAGAGAAAAAAAGAGAGAGAGAAAAAGAGAGAGAGAGAGAGAGAGAGAAAGAGGGAGTGAGGGAGGGAGAGCCAGGAGAGGGGAAAGGAGATAGGATAAAGGCGGGAGGAGGGAGAGAAAGGAGAGAGAGGATTAGAGAGAGAGAGGAGGGAGGGAGGAGATGGGAACGAGAGAGAGAGGGGATGGAGAGAGAAGAGCGGAGAAAGAGAGTGGGAGATAGAGATGAGAAAGGGAGGGAGGGAGAGGAGAGAGATGAGAAAGGGAGGGAGGGAGAGAGAGAGAGAAAGAGGGGGAGGGAGGGAGGGAGAGCGAGGAACGAGGAGAGGGGATAAAGGAGGGAGGAGGTAGAAATGAAAAGAGAGAGGAGAGAGAGGGAGAGAGAGGAGATGGGAACGATGAGAGATAGAGGGGAGGGGAGAGAGGAAAGAGAGGGAGAGGAGAGAGGGGAGGAGAGAGAGAGAGAGAGAAAGGGAGGGAGGGAGAGCGAAGAACGAGGAGAGAGGATAAAGGAGGGAGGATATAGGAGGGAGGAGGTAGAAATGAAAAGAGAGAGGAGAGAGAGGGAGAGAGAGGAGATGGGAACGAGGAGAGATAGAGGGGAGGGGAGAGAGGAAAGAGAGGGAGAGGAGAGAGGGGAGAGAGAGAGAGAGAGAGAAAGGGAGGGAGGGAGAGCGAGGAACGAGGAGAGGGAAAAGGAGAGAGGATAAAGGAGGCAGGAGAGAGGGAAAGGAGAGAGAGGAGAGGAGAGAGAGGGAGGATAGAGAGAGAGAAAAAGAGAGAGAGAGGATAAGGGAGGGAGAGGAGAGAGATGGGTGAGAGAAGGAGGGAGAAAGAGAGAGGGAAAAAGATAGAGGGAGAAAGAGAGAGGGAGGGAGGGAGAGAGAGAGCGGGAGAGGAAGAGATAGGGAGAGAGGGGGGGGGAGAGGAAGGGGGGGAAAGAGGATAAAGAAGGGAGGAGGGAGAGAGAAGAGCGGAGAGAGGAGAGAGAGAGGAGAGAGGAAAGGGGCGAGAGGAAAGAGGAAAGAGAGAGAGAGGAACGAGGGGAGGGGAGAGAGGTTACCATGTCTTCGGTGAGCCCCGCCTGTCCACTGTCCGCCGTGTCCCCGCGACAGCCCCCACTCGTCACATCACCCTGAGAAGACCAGGGGTTGAGAGGGCAAGGGAGGGAGGGAGAGAGAGAGAAAGAAGGAGAAGGATAGGAGGAGGAGGAGGAGGAGAGAGTCAAACGCACCTCTCCCTTGATCGCTTTCGTAGTCTTACGAAGGTTCCTCATGGAATAGTGGTAGATGCCGTTTCTGCGATCGCTTATCTACTTTTTGTTTCTCTCTGGGGCGGGATTTCGATATCGTGTGTTGTATTGTAATAGCCTTCCTTAATGTATGCCGTTTTATGATTAGGATCGCCGCGTAGTGTAGTGGTTAGCGATGCTCGCTATACTCTGTGCCTCGGGGGTTCGATCCCCTCCCGGGCGCTTGACCGCGCCATGGTGATAAATTGGTAGCAGTCGAGTGCGAAAATAACCCGCAAGGGTCGCTACTCACGGACAAGTTATTGTTGAAATAGGCGAGCGCTCAGTTGGATAATCGTTGAGCTCTCTTGAAGAATCGGAGGGCTACCTGTACCTTTTCATAATAATGTGTCCCTAGACATTTTGGCTAGCGTTGCGTTTGTTGATTTGCGGAGAGGAAGAGCGTATTCGTTGACAAATGATCATTTCCAGGTGTGTGTATTATGCGGTCGGATGTCCGCGTCCGCGAGGAGGCGTATAAGGACGCGACGCTCACGCCCGGACACGGTGGGTGACTGGTGCTGGAAGCTGGTGCTGGAGACTGGTACTGGAAGCTGGTGCTGGAGACTGGTGCTGGAGACTGGTGGTGGAGACTGGTGCTGATTGCAGGCTGGCTCTCTCGTCCGAGCACTCGAGCGTGTCTGGTGTCACAGGCGAGGAGGGGAGACGAGACGAGATGTGTCAACAACGGACTCTGAGCGCCAAGTCTGGCTCGCCTGTGCCGTCGCACCAATCCCGCGCACCGCCGCCCGTCGTGGGCAAGACCGGCAACATGATCGACTCGGTACGGCTGCTTGCTTTCAAAATACCGTAGTACAAATTCACGTTACCGTATAGGTGACGCATGCCGCCCGCGGAGATTATACTCGAGTTGGAGGCGGGAAGTGTCAGTGACTCCCCCTGTCTATTTTGCTGCCCCCGGTCGCCTTTCCTCTACTCACCAAGGTATACGGTAGAGTACAGTATGGCGAACATTTGATGTGCAGGTTCCTTCGACTCAGCACTGGGCGCTGCTCGGAGACGTCGGTGACAACTTCGGACCCCTCTAGAACTCACAGGTACGGTAGCTACCGTAATCGTCGTGCTATTCCGTAGAACGCCATATGTCGTCGTCGTCCCTACCATCGTCTCCTCCTCGTCTTCTTCGCCACCAATCGTCGCAGGTATACTGTATGTACAGTAACCCAGGTACCCTACCGTAACCCAGGCGCACACCCCACCACAAGCGTCGCGAGCGTTTGGTGAATCCGCATCGCAGCATCTCGCGTTCACAGAAGGAGCTCATTCTCAAGACGGACACTCCGGAGGCGCACAGGGTACGATACAGTATGCACAAGTTACTGCAGTTTGAATGTATTGTCTAGAAGAACGCCCGTGATCGTTCGGCTGCAGTGGATGTGGTTGAGAAGACGCTGAACAATCGCCGTACGAAGGAGAAGTTGGAGGAGGAGCCGCGTATGCTCTGTCTCTACGAAAGGCGATTTCGAAGGAGGCTACTCAAGTTTTCGGTACTATTTTAGTAGGTAGTAGGTAAGCGTTTCGAAGACAATTCGGGAGTGTCCGTTTTTATTGGGAAATCAACTAACGCTAACTGACAATGCATAAGTGATTTATACAACACGATCAATCAATCAATTTATTCGGAATCGTTATATCTGAATGTGACAACACAATCATGGTGATATGAAGCATATGGCCTAAGATGCTAGATACATAGGCGAACGAGAGTGAGAGAGAGGGTGAGTCGGTGTAGACGGAGCGAGGTGGAGACGGAGCGAGGCAGAGCGGAGCGGCAGAGAGACGGAGCAGCAGAGACCGAGCACGAGGCGGGAGCGACTGCTCAGCAGCAGTGCTCGCAGTGCGTGCCGGTCTCTGTGGCCGCGGTCGGGTAGTCGTCGGGGCCGACGGTGAACTTGCCCTCCTCCTCCTCCTCCTCCTCCTCCTCCTCCTTTTCCTCCTCTCCGGGAGACGCGCACGCAGCGGCGGCGGTCTGCTCGCGGCGACGCTCCCTCCGCTGCTCCTGCGCCCACTGGTCCGCCATGGCAGTCACCGCTGCCAACTGTAAGTCTCTCTCATCCCCCCCCCCTCTCTCTCTCTCTCTCTCGCTCTCGCTCTCCCTCTCTCTCCAACCTTATGCTGCAGGCCCGGGGTGGAGTAGTGTCCGCGCACGAGCCCGTCATGGAGAACGACGCGGATCGCCAGCGAGAGCTGGTGTGCTCCTTTGACGGCGAGTGCGCGCTCGCCTAGAGGGTGAGAATGAGAGAGGGGGAAGAGAGAGAGAGAGAGAAGAATCAGCGTCTAGGTGGCGCCACTCACGTCGCAGACGGTACAAGAGGCAGGTCATCCTCACGCGGCTGCCCCTCCTCGCGCGGCTCATGCCGGCCGCAGCGAGCAGCAGCGTGCCACTCCGTCCCACCTGCAGTCAGGTATGTGGTAGGTGGTATACGGTATACCCGCTCCCCGTGTGGTCAGTCTCTTCATGAACCGCTTCCATAGTCTTTCGAAGGCATAGCGAGGCATTCCGAAGAGACTGGCCACAGTCAGACATACAGGACAGCATAGAACGCATCAATAGCTTTTGTGCTTTGTATCATGTCTTATGCATTAGAACACAAATGCTCGTCTGTCTAGCGGTCGAAAAATTGCTTTTACCGCTCGATAAACTTTATGTGTTTGAACGTCTTCTTGCCTCTTGTATGTATGTATGCGTTTATCGATTTGTTGGATACGTGGGATTATCGATTATGTGGACGTATCTGTGATTATTGGATTGTGGAATGTGTTTTTGCTATCGTCTTCTTTCCTCATGCGTGTTTGTGGGCATGGATATGTGGGATACGTGGGATTTGTGAGATGTGTGCTTAGTTGTAAGACACTGACCCCGGCAGTTCCGTGCACAAAGGCGTGGCCGTTGTAGAAGAGAAGCTTCGACGCCAGGTAGTGCACACTCGCCACAGACGACGGAACTCTGTCCTCCGACCTAGGAGAGTGAGTGAGTGAGAGGGGGGGGGGGGTGTTTACCAGCCGACATGGAGATAGTGGCTGATGATGTTCTGCGGGCCGTTGCCGACGCTGACGACCAGCTGCCGCTGGACGGTGTCCATGCCGACGACCTCCGTCTTCTTGTCGCACGTCACAACCACGTAGGTCGGAGTGCCGGCTGTACATGGATACACACATGGCTCGCCTCTCACACTCACCGACTCCGAGGCGCATCGTCTCTCCCTCGTCCTGCGGCAAGTAGTCGTCCGCCTTGCGCACCCCGTCCTCCACAAAGTTGGTGAGCATGAATATGGCCTTGATCTGTAAAGAGAGAGAGAGTGAGGTGGGAAAGAGAGAGAAGGAGGGGGAGAAGAGAGAGAGAGGGGGAGGAACGGAGAGAGAGGAAGGGAGGGAGGAGAAAGAGAGGGGGAGGAACGGAGAGAGAGGAAGGGAGGGGGAGGAACGGAGAGAGAGGAAGGGAGGGAGGAGAAAGAGAGGAGGGAGATGTTAACTTTGGCAGCGTACAAAGGAGAACGAGGGGGGAGGAGAGGGAATGTGAGAAGAGGGGAGAGGACGCTAACCTCGGCCGTGTAGGCGTGAAGCCAGAAGCGATGAAACTGCTGGCGCGTAGGCGCCTATATGTGGTGTATTGTGTGACGTCATTGTTTTGAGGTGTACTATCTAACTGCACACGTGGCACCTATCATACCTGCATCGCGAACGTGGTCGCGCCCGACACCGTCACGCAGCTCGCGTGCAGGAGCGGCTCGCCGAAGCGGACCCGGGACGAGTCGAGGAGCGCGACGTCTGAAGTGATAATCGATTGAAGCGGGTGCTGAGCTATTCTGTGGCTCACCCTTGTGGCGGACGAAGAGCTTGTCCCCCTTCTTGGCCGCCTCCCAGTCGGCGACCGTGCCGATGGCCGAGGGAATCTTGTGGTAGTCCATTCTGAGATGGAAGAACGGCGCCACACCGTTCCTCTCGACGCGCTCCGTCTTCTGGAAGAAGATGTTAGAGTCGAAGCGAGAATGACGTCACTCACGCTGAGCAGGGCAATGTAGGCGCTCATGTTGGTGGCGGTGGTGGTCGGTGATCGGAGAACTCCTGAATCGAGTGCTGGTTTGATCCGGGGGGCTGTCTTTTATGCACTGATTTATGCAAACGACCTCGATTTGCATGAATGATTTTTTGTCTGGTTCTGTGGTGATCTTTGAACAACGCACGTGTATAACGTGTACACGCATAGTATGCTCCAGCACATGCTCATAGGTTGGAGTAAAGACAAGAGTACACAAATCGACTAAAAACTCAATCTACGTGTACTTATCAATTGTGTCGTGTAGCAATATACCATGTTCGTGAACACAATGCGAAAAATTATGTTTAAACGTATATGGATATTGAATAATATAAATCCACATGTAATATAGAAAGTATATAATTTGAAACACGAAACTTTGAAAATGTTGCGGGATCAAAATCCCTTCGTAGCGTCAATTTAACGCTCCGCCGCGTATCAATCAGCTGATTGCCAGTCAGTCGGGCCGCCGTTAGTTAGTCGTACCACCAGTGATTTTTATGATTTTCCATTGTTTCTAATTATTTTAACTTAAGTAATTGTGGCTGACTTTTCTTGTGTTTGACTGTGCTCTTGATCGGTGCTACATGTTGTTTATTGCAGGTGCGTGACTGTCGCAGCTTCTTCCGCACGGCCGCGCCGCATACAGTGCACCGGTGCACCCCCACCGCCCCAAGTTCTATCCAGTGCCAGTTAGTCAGTTGATGTGTCTGTTCGTGAACACGTTTGGAACTAGGCGTTGGAGTGAATGTGAGATTGTAGGCGTGCGTGGTCGCGCGGTCGTCGCGATCCGCCTGCAAGGTCGCTCGTCCTCGCCATTGTCTAGGTGCGCAATTACCTATAATAGTATACTGTTATCTATGCGTTCTAGGACGAGGACACCCTGGTGATCCAGCAACACCCGCGACTGGGCGTGCAAGTGCGCAAGGCGACCGAGGTGGGCGTGGCCTGAAGGGGCGGGGCCTATTTCATCCCGTCGCAGGAGGACCTGGCTGCGTACGAATACTACGACGAGCTGGACGAGGAGTTGTTCGAGGAGCAGATGCCGAGCGGGGTCAAGGGAGGGCAGATGCAGGATCATGCTGGTGAGTTGAGTATTGTTTTTTTTGTTTATTCGAATGTTTATTTGTTTACCTTTGTGTTTACTTGTTCACTGGTTTATCCCGCCTCTTGCAGAGTTGATCAACGTGGATGAGTTGGAGAGCGCAGAGAAGTGAGCAGGATGGAAGGTAGAAAGTGCTCCTGGAAGGTGCTGCTCCCACCGGCAAGGACAGAAAGACGTACAGCAAGGTGAGAGTGAGAAGAGAAATGAAGTAGAACGGGTTTTTAAAATGATAATCATTTATCGTTATTTCATGAGATTAATCAAAGATGTTGGGTGTACTTTAGCTGTGTAAATGATATGGTGTAACATATTTTGAACATTGTTTCAGTCGGGCCCGCTTCCGGCGATTGCGATGCAAGTGGGCCGTGGGCGACAACGCGCGGCGAACAGTGTGGGCGGGGCGGGGGATGCGAGTCAGGGTTGGTTATGAAATAATGAAATAGATCGTGGATGGTTGTGCGCTGTGCACAGGTGAAGTGCAGTCGACGGGTGGTTGCCGTAGCGACGCCGTGGAAACAGTGCGGGGAGGAGGCGAGTTTAATGCTCGCATAAAGTTGCGCGTGGTGGGGTATATCACAGGAAGAACGGAGAGTCCAGCTCTTAGCTCTCGGCAACTGCGCGCAAAACAAGAGAGGTTTTCCGTTTTTCGAACTGCAAGGGATAAAATCGAAAACTATCGCTCTGGCGCACACTATACTTGCAATTGTTTTGAATGGACTGACCACTGATTGCTTCTGTATTAATGATGTTGTTCAGAGCTCTCCGGGTATGGCGCCGCCAAGCAGGAGAAGAGCGTGGCTGCTCTCACTCCCCAGCCGCCATGTCGGGCGAGTGATGCGGTGTCCGCGGAAGGAGTGAGGAGGGAGAGAGACAAAGTGAAGGTGAGAGGGGGACGGTAGTGTGTAGTCGAGATCATTTTCGCCTGTGTCGTTGACGAGTTGATCTTTTGGGCGTGTCTATGTATATAAAGTATATTGCACGAATAAAGAGTTTTTCGTATGCTCCATTTGATTGCATCTGATTGATTGGTTGTCGCCACCGTGAGAATACTTGAATACTGGTTTTGCGGCATCTGGAGGGTAAGTGTCGAGTGTCGGCATCGTAGTGACTCGACATCTGAGATGTGCTATCGAGTTGGTTCGATTCCTAGGGTGTGCCAGATAAACTCCGCCGTCTACGAAGCAGGACTACACTGACCACACGTGATCATTGCGTCTGTCTAGAAAGCTCCACGCTCGCACCTCTGTTGCACTCGCGTGTGGTTGTTCCGGATGTCAGTGCGACCCGGACTCGCTCCAAGCATAGAAATTGCGTTATGTTATATGTAATTTATTGTATGTGTGGTGATTACGAGGTCTAACTAATCTCTAACGCTGTGGCGAAGACTGGACGCGCATGTTCCGCACCATCTGCGCGGGTCGACTGGTGATTGTGTCTTGCGAACAGTGCGTTGTCGCCACTAGTAGCCATCCGCGCAGAAGACACATGAGAAGGGAAAGAAGCGCGGCAGGGAAGAGTAGTTGGGCGGGTGTGGTGTGGCGGATGCGGGAAAATTATAGGGAGTAAGAGTGTGTTATATAAAATATCTACTGGTACGGTGATTGAAGTTGTGTCATTGTTGAGTTATATTGAGTTGTTCAGTTGCGAGTATAAATGTTTATTCTTCACTGTTCGTACAAGCTGTTCTTGATGTGGAGCTCCACTCGGTTGCGAGCCCGTTGAAATATCTGGAATATGATGATCGGACGAATGTATGTTTCCCGTTTGCATGCATGCGATGCGTCCGTGTGTGACTGTGGGAGTGTTTCGCGTGAGGATAGCGACCCGCTGGCTCGCTTCCTCTGCCCGACCTGCCCGCAGCATCCTGGGAGATGAGACTGCTTCATAAGGAAGGCTTCATCAGGTGCGTGAGAGAGTCCGAGTACCTACTTTTTATATGTACTAAGCAGCGCTTGATTCGAAAGTCACGTTGTGAGTACTCTACTGGCAGTTTTGGATTAGCGTGGACACCATAGATAAATAGTATATTGATTTTTATATCTAAATCGTCCACGTTTTTGTGTTGTTGAATATAAATGTTTGCTCAGGAGTACAAGCTATTCGACGTGGGTGGTCTTTTTAACTATACATCTCAGAAATGTTTTTAGCAGCGTTTCGTGAAGTGGCTGGAGTGCGAGGGCGGGGCGCACTTCCGTATCAAGTCCGGCTCGCGCTCCTCCGGCAGCGGAAAAAGACCATCTTCTTGAGAGGAGCGGGTGCGCTTTTTTCGTATTATGATTTTGATTTTCAATTAATTTAATATTTATATATGTTGTGTGCAGTTTGATGAAGTTTTAAATGTTGTTGTTACGTTTTCGTCTCCGGTCCGAACTTGCTATCGGGTTCGACCCCGTGCACACCGCATACATGAGCGGAGCACAGCGACGGGTCGGTTGTCTGTCGTTGTCGTCGTGGTCGTGGTTGTTGTTGTTGTGGTTGTTGTTGTTTTTAAACTCTCTTCTTCAGCTCTGTCCGTGTCGAATATCGCGGCGACCACTACGGCCACGACGCGAGAGTGCGCCCGCCCACGGTGAGTGGTCGATACTGAGTACTGCGCCGTTGTAAACAAATGTTGTGATCATCAATCTGTCTGGTGTTTAGGTTCACGACGAGGGTTCGGAGGTGCTCACCTAGTGGAGATGCACTACCACCACCACCAGTCAGGCACGACGAAGAGGGAGAGACGGGCGGGATGGTCGAGGCAGAGGGAGTGGTGGGTGTGGAGAGGGAGAGGAGGGAGAAGCAGAGGGGAGAGGAGGGGAGGGAGAGAGGAGAGGGGAGAGGGGAGGAGAGAGAGAGGAGGGGAGGAGAGAGGGAGAAGAAATGGGGAGTCGATCTTTGTGCATTCGTTGCTGAACCTGGATTTTTGAGTTGCCTCTAGGTTTCGAGATTTCGTTTTCAAAACATTCTCGTTTTAGGACGAGGACACCTTGTATCCAACAGCACCCGCGACTAGGCGTGCAAGTGCAGAATGCGACCGAGGTGTGCGGTTGGTGGAAGAATGAGCCAGCGAGAGTGGCTGGTGGAGCGATAGCGGAGGGAGCGAGAGATGAGAGAGGGGGGAGAGATGCAGAAAGAGAGAGAGAGAGAGAGAGAGAAAACCGGTTATGAATTTCTAATTCTGACAATGTTTTCTCTTGCTGGTTCGTTTTACTCGAGCTGAATCTCAACGTATCATTAACGACGCGGAAGATCAAAGGTGTGTATGCAATCAATCAATCGTTTATTCCCAATTCTTTTATCTGATTAAGCAATACAAAGAAGATGAGTTGGAGCGTGCAGTGAAGTCATAAATCAAAGTAGAGGGGCAGAGCAGAGATGAGGTGGATTGAATGGACGGATCTAGCCGCAGTGCTCGCAGTGGTAGAGGGAACCGGTAATCGGGACGGGGTAGTCGGCCGGGTTGAGGGCGTACCCGACGGCATCGTCGTCGTCCTCGTCGTCCTCTCCGGGAGACGCGCATCCGGCCGCGGCGGTCTGGCTGCG
This sequence comes from Rhabditoides inermis, assembly GCA_963966185.1. Lineage (NCBI taxonomy): Eukaryota > Metazoa > Nematoda > Chromadorea > Rhabditida > Rhabditidae > Rhabditoides > Rhabditoides inermis. The sequence continues at coordinate 93,181 of CAWZYM010000343.1, read as the reverse complement.
ACGGCGCTCCCTCCTGCGCTCCTGCTCCCACTCGGCGCTCATCTCCGTGAGCCGCGTGAGCTGCAACGGCAAGTCTCTCACTCTCTCTCACTCTCTCTCTCTCTCTCTCTCTCTCTCTCTCTCTCTCCTTTCTCACCTTGTTCTGTAGCTGGGGGGTGCGGAAGTGGCCGCGCACGTTCCCGTCGTGGAGCACCACCGAGTGCGCGAAGGCGTACTGCTGCGCTCCTTGGACGGCGTGCCCCCGCTCGCCTAGAGAGTGAGAGTGAGATGGTGAACGAGTGGTTGCGCGGGTGCGCGGGGTGAGCCACTCACTGCGAAGCCGGTGGAGGAGGCACGGCATGCGCACGGGGCGGCCGTTCCGCGCTCGCTGGATGCCAGCGGCGGCGAGAAGCAGCGTGCCACTGCGGCCGATCTGCAAGCATGCATACGGTATGTCTTACTGACGCACGGATGGCGTTGCGTTACGATGAAAAAGGTGTGCTGTTCCACGCACGCGCAGCAATGGAGGTCGGAGAAAGACGGAGATTCAGCTGCACGGAGGTTAAGGCAGCGTATATTACAAGCTGCACGCGTGGGGTTCTTTGTGTGTGTTCCCCTATCCCATGTGACAATGATTGTCGGTCGTTCACTCACACCCGCACTGCCTATCACGATGGCGTGTCCTCCGCCCAACGACAGAAGCTCGGAGGCGAGGAAGTGCACGCTTGTCGTGCACGACGGGACTCCACTCTCCGGCCTGAAAAAGGGTGATGAGCGAGAGAAAGAGAGGAGGCGAGAGTGAGAGGGGGGAGCCGAGACAGGCATATACCATTTCTCATAGATGTAATGAGCGATCTGCGTCGGCTTGGAAGTGCCGACGGTGAGGGACAGGCGGCGGAGCGTGATACCCATTCCGGCGATCTCCGTCTTCTCGGTGCACACGACGCTCACTCGGAGAGGACTTCCCTCTGCAATCCATGCTGTCTGCGCTGTACTCCCGCTCACACGCACCGTCTCCGAGATTGAGCACCTCGCTCATTTCCAGCGGGAGGAACTCGTCCACCTTCATCTCCCCGCCCTCAACGGATGCGCACATTTGGAAAATTGCCAGAGTCTGTAGAGGATAAACAGTTTAGAATACGCGAGTGAGGAGCATGATGTGACGGGGCAGACAAACCTTGAAGACATGCGCGAACAGCCAGAATCGATGGAACTGCTGCGGGATGGGCGCCTAAATGGTGTGGTATGTAGTGGTATAAGACGCTGATTGACTCAGTCGTCATACCTGCATTGCGTGTGTCGTCGCGCCAGTCATCGTCACCTTGCTAGCGTGAAGAATTGGATCGCCGAAGCGCACGCGCGACGCGTCCAGCAGCTCGATGTCTGAAGTGCTCGTCAAGTGAAGCCGGCGTGCGCAACCCGACTCACTCTCGTGGCGGACAGGCAGCCTGCCACGCTGCTTCAACCTCTTCCAGTCTCCGACCGTGCCGACCGCGCATGGAATCCTGTGGTAGGCGAGGCGCATGTGAAGGAACGGCGCCACGCTGTTCCTCTCCGCGTACTCCGTCTCCTGGAAAAAAAGATGACGTCATAAGGGAAGCGAGAAGAGCGTCACTCACCGTAAGCAGTTTAATATATGCGTTCATAGCGGAACGAGCTGAGGAAAGCTTGCGACAAGTTTGTGGGTCTGAATCTGTGGGTTGTCTTATATATACGGGCTCTTCGCGTGCGAAAACGCATGTATATCCCGATTAACGCGCTATGTTAATGAGGGTAAGCAAATTGCATTGATTTGCATGATAAATTTATGTCTGGTTCTCTGGTGATCAGTGAATAGCGCACGTGTCGTATAGATATAACATATAATCTTGATGTAAAATAGATGACGCTTATAATCAAAATCACGAGTTGTTTATCATTCAGAAAATTTAGTTTTCGCAGTCGCGTTATATTATTCAATCAGCTGATTGACAGATAGTTCTAAGCAAGAGGTGGCGGTTTTGCGGCGGTTTTGCATTTCCGGTGGCGGGTCTGTGGCGGTTTTAGAGCGGGGGGGGGGGTTGTGACGACACTGTGACGTCAGCGATATGTGTGCGCCCTGGCGCAAATCGCGCGGGAAAGTGCCGCTCGAGGTTTCGTTCGCTGTTTTCATTGGCATGATTGTTTTTTTTAAGATAAAAGAAGACGTTTCTGGTTTGTGTTTCATCGTGTGTTGTACATAACGTGACCGCAATGCAACAGCATGAGAGCGAATAGGTCAGCGCGTGTGGAGGCGTCGTGTTGGAAGGTGATAGCCCAACTTCTTGCCAATGTTGCCTGCACTGAAAGGAGGATGCCATCTCCGTTCTTATCATTATACCGGCAGGCAAAATCGTTAATAGTTTGTGCGAGTTGGTGCAGTGCCGGTTTTGCTTGTTCCAATCATGCCGCCTTCGTTTCAAACCATGCATTTGAAGCACGTAAGCACACGCCAACACAATACATCATTCGAATTGCAGAAGAATTGCATTTAAACTTTTTCCACACAGAAGTGTATTCATGAAAACAAAACGAAAAAAGTGCATATCCGATTCACTCCACACGCGCTGACCTATTCGCTCTCACGCTGGTGCATTGTGGTCACGTTATGTACAACACACGATGAAACACAAATCAGAAACGTCTTCTTTTGTCGTATGACGTCTTTGTATGACGTCGTGTCGTCACAAACCCCGCCCTCCCCCCCGCTCTAAAACTGCCACAGACCCACCGGAAGTGCAAAACCGCCGCAAAACCGCCACTTCTGTCTGTGAGTTCGGGTGTTGAATTTGGTTTTTCTCTATCGATTGTAGTTTTTTGTTCTATAATAAGTTAAATGTTGTATATAAATTGTATATAATTTTTATTATATGCTCTGCTGTTCAATTGATTGCTGATTCTGGTAACTCTGACGATTTCTACTTGTCTACTAACATTGTGAGCTCTCTCACTGTCTCCTCGATTGCAGGCCTGGTCGGGCCGTCTCTGCTCACCGCCGCCGTGTGCGGCAATGTGTTCGCCTCCCCGCCCACACAGCACGTGCTCGCGGCGCTCGAGCAGACACGCAGGCACGGTCAGTCACCTCATCACATCATCCACCTCGCCTTTCCAGCCGGCGCCATTCTCTTCGTCATCAACTACACCGGCGACCGGCTCAACTTCGGACTCGCCGCGGAGCGGTTCCGAGAGAGCGGCGGAAAAGCGCGGTGAGTCGCTCAATCGTGTGATTCACATGTTCATAAAAACCTGGTCGTACATGATATATATAGTTTCGTGATCATGATTGATTTGACCCGGTCACTCAGACTCGTGTCGATCGCCGACGACGTGGCCATAGAAGGCGAGGGTCGGTCGGTGGGACGGCGCGGACTCGCCGCGGCCACATTCGTCATCAAGGTGCGCAATTAGAAAACGTTGTATAACTAAGAAAAAAGTGCATGTTCTAGGACGAGGACACCCTGGTGATTCAGCAGCACCCGCGACTAGGCGTACAAGTGCGCAAGGCGACCGAGGTGGGCGTGGCCTGGTGGGGCGGGGTCTCATCCCGTTGCAGGAGGACCTGGCTGCGTACGAGTACTACGACGAGCTGGACGAGGAGTTGTTCGAGGAGCAGCTGCCGAGCGGCGTCAAGGGAGGCCAGATGCAGGATCATGATGGTGGGGGTTGTGTTGTGTTGTTTACTTGTTTACCTTGTTGTTTACTGGTTTACCCCGCTGCTTGCAGAGCTGATCAACGTGGACGAGTTGGAGGGCGCGGAGCAAATGCACAGCAAGGTGAGAAATCGGGTAGAACGTTGTTTTTTTCGAATTTCGCCGATCACATCGTTTGTTAGGTTTTTTTTCGAATTCTGCTACAATGATGAAGAGGGAGATGAAAGGTCCCGGATTGGGTTGAAAGTAGCACTGTAGAGATACTCTCGAAAATCACAAATGATACCGACTTATATGAAATGTGAACAAGATCAAACAGCAACCCGCGAAGGGACATCATGTTCTTCGTAGATGAAACATCGCCTAACTAACAAATCATATGTTTCGACGTGTGTGCATATTAATTTCGCATATTAATAAAAAAGGGTGGGAATGTGTGTGCCTAGTGCTGGCAGTGTTAAAATAAAAATAAATTTATTACACCACAAGTGATGCGCCACACATGAAATGCCTGTGAACAATGAACGGTAGAAGTTGCAGTAGAATGGTTCCAGTGAACCAGCAATGAGAATCCACGATGACGATGTGTCTTCTGGCTATCGGCTGACAACGTGTCAAGGTGGTCGCCAACCCACCGCGGTAGCGGAACTTTTTTCGGCTTACGGGCGGCATCGAACGCGACCTTTCGATTGAGAGCCGCGCACACATCCACTGCGCTACCGCCGCGATATAGTGTTGCAGATTGTTGTTCACTTTCGATACGTCTATGTTACAGTGTACTTTCGTTCCGATCGTGCTGTGCATGTGAGCCGCGTTGCTGACTGGGCCGGCGACAGTGCACAGTGGCAGGTGAACCGAGCTCATCCCACTTGCTCTCAATCATGCAATGTTGTTGCTTTTCGGAGTCATTGCTTGCTTTCAGCTCGGCAAGATTCGGCCCCTACTCTCCCGAGGCTCGCACTTCCATTCACTTCAACTTCTCGTCAGGTTGCTCCAAGAGTTTCCAACTACTGTGAGTTGTTGATTCCAACTACTGTGAGCATGAAGTGTTACTATCTTTATATGTATATGTTTTAATGTTTGAACAAGGAATTCAACTTCTGGTGTGATAACGGTTGCGTGTATTTGCAGACGCTGAGGAAGAGTGTGACAAGACGGCGTGCCACACTCCCCGTTCTGCTGCATCGAATCCGCGTTCGACATGCTCACATGGGTGAGTATGGCTTGTTCGGTTGCTTTTCATTCTTTATCAAAATGTTCTCATTTTCTGTCTGCAGATTAATGGGTCGATCGAATGGTTTTCAAGAGTTTTTCTTAACAATCATATAGGGGACCAATATAAAGCGTAATTACAAGGCGCAATGCTGAGGGATAATGTGATAATACACTTCTAACGGATAACACGTTGTGATAGTTTTCAATTTTGCTTTCATTATTTGGTTGAAATCCATCAAAATCTCGCTGTCCGGCAGCGGAAGCTCCATGTCCAAGCAAAAGTTTTACTTCAATCTCTAGAAATGCATTGGCAAAGAACGGAGAGAGAGGGAGAGAGGAAAAGTTAGAGAGAAATATATAGATATATATATAGAGAGAAAGGCAGTGGTAGAGCGAATAAAAGTACTGTTGTCGTTGCATTGAGAACAGAAAAGATGCGAGAGGAGACCTGAGAGAAGGAAAAAGAGGAAGAGAGGGAAAAAAGGAAGATATAGATAAAAAGGTGGATATAGATAAAAAAGAGAAAGAGAGAGAGAGATAGAGAGAGAGAGAGAATGAAAGAGGGATAGAGGTTGTAGTAGCAGAGCTGTCTGTTTTCGTAACATTAACACTAAAAGAAATACGAGGAGAGAGAGAGAGAAATAAAGATAAATATAGAGAAATAAAGAGAAATCAGAGAGAGAGAGAGAGAGAGAGAGAGAGAGAAATAAAGAGAAATAAAGAGAAATAAAGAGAAATAAAGAGAAATAAAGAGAAATAAAGAGAAATAAAGAAAAAGCAGAGAGAGAGAGAGAGGAGAAAGAGAGGAGAGGGGAGAGAAAGGGGGGGGGGGGGAGAGAGAGAGAGAAGGGAGGAGGTCCAATATTAGAGCGATGCTGACTCGTACTTGAGCGCATTTCATTTTTATGAGCATAGGAAAGTATAGTTCAGAGAAAAAATTATATGTTCCCCGCCCCTAGACTACATACTTATCAGTGCAATCATTAAATCAGTCGACTAATCTTCTCTACTTCAATAATTTGTTTCACTCAAAATGTTATGAAATTGTAGATAAACAGTATTATTGATCATAACAAAAACTTGAATGTATTTTTATTCTTCTAATTTTCATGATCTAGCGCGGAGGCGCGCGACAGCGCGCCGGAGCGCTAGTATGTTTTCAGTGTAATGTGCACAGCGTGAAATCGATGGCTACTGACTCCAGCGCTGCAGTGCACCGTGCTGTTTCCCCGGTAGGAGAGCAGCGTTCTGGCCAGATAATGCACGGAGTCAGGCCGGGTCGGAATGTCGTGATCGGGCCTAGAATCGGTGAGTGTGGTAAGGAGAGAGAGAGAGAGAGAGAGAGAGAGAGAGAGAGGGAGGGAGGGAAAGAAAGGGAGGGAGTGAGAGAGAGGGAGGGAGGGAGCGAGAGAGAGAGATGGGTATTACCACGCCAGGTACTGGAAGTGACGGAGCCGATGCTCGGAGCCCTTGCCGACCGTCATCGCGAGGTCGCGCGTGACAATGTCCATGCCGGCCAACAGCGTCTTCTTGATGCACCACACCTTGACGTGAGTGGGGCTACCGGCTGAAAGCATACATATATGACCCCGCCTCTCTCGCTCCGCCCCCTTCGCCCCCCACGTACGTGTTCCAAACTGCTTGGTTTCTCCCGCCTCGGAAGGGTAGTATGCGTGAGCTTTGCGGACGCCTTGCTCGATCTCCCGACACAGTTGGATGATACACTTTATCTATAACAATGAAAATGAAAAAAATGAGGCAGAGAGAGAGAGAGAGACCTTCACAGTGTTCACATACAGCCAATATCGGCCGATGTGGTCTGGCGGCGGCGCCTGAACACAATTAGTTGCGAGAGGGATTGCTCGTGCGCGGCGAGACGGCAGTGCGCAGTGTGCGCATGGCGTACCTCAGTGGCACAGATGGGATCTCCGGTGACAGTCACACGGCTCGCATGCATCATCGGCGAGCCGAAGCGGATGCGCGAGCCGTCCAGAATCTCGATGTCTGCAATGTGGAAATGGAGGTGTGAATGTGGCCCTCGGTGACGAGATGACTCACTCGAATATCGCGTGCTCAGCTGATTCCTCTCCTTGGCCGTGTGCCAATCGTGCGTGGTGCCTATCATGGCCGGAAGCCGGCTATACGCAGTGCGCAGGGCGCCAAACGGGCGACCGTCTCGGTTGGCCCTCTCATCACGGCACGTCTTCTGTAACAGGGCTGGCGTTATGCAGGTCGTCCGTGTGCGGGTGGGACGGAGGCTCGCACCGAGAGCAGAGTGGCGATGCGGCTCATAGCGGTAGTAGTGACAGGATGCTGGCTCAAGCTGGCGGCTGGCTTGTATACACACAACTTGCGTGCGATACAGGAGAACTCATATCCTCACCAATTACCGCGCTACGCTAATGAGGTTATGCAAAGAAAATTGATTTGCATGTTCTGTTTTTTGTCTGGTTCTTTGGTGATCTCTGAACAGCGCTCGTAGAAAACGATCTGTAGTACTTGATTCATGTTCTAGAATGTTAACGTAATTTCAGTGATACAGGAGCCGATGGCGAGAGTGGAGCGGAAGGAGCATGAGAAGATCGGGAGAAGAGGCGGCCGCGGTGGGCGAACCTCATCCTGGATCATATCGTAGGTGTGTACAGATGAGGCATTAACGTGACGGGATACTGTAGCTATCGTAGTCCACTGAAGTATCGATCGATATCGGGGGGTAGGAGCGGCTGGGAGGAGGCTGAGAGAATGAAAGAGGGATAGAGGTTGTAGTAGCAGAGCTGTCTGTTTTCGTAACATTAACACTAAAAGAAATACGAGGAGAGAGAGAGAGAAATAAAGATAAATATAGAGAAATAAAGAGAAATCAGAGAGAGAGAGAGAGAGAGAGAGAGAGAGAAATAAAGAGAAATAAAGAGAAATAAAGAGAAATAAAGAGAAATAAAGAGAAATAAAGAGAAATAAAGAAAAAGCAGAGAGAGAGAGAGAGGAGAAAGAGAGGAGAGGGGAGAGAAAGGGGGGGGGGGGGAGAGAGAGAGAGAAGGGAGGAGGTCCAATATTAGAGCGATGCTGACTCGTACTTGAGCGCATTTCATTTTTATGAGCATAGGAAAGTATAGTTCAGAGAAAAAATTATATGTTCCCCGCCCCTAGACTACATACTTATCAGTGCAATCATTAAATCAGTCGACTAATCTTCTCTACTTCAATAATTTGTTTCACTCAAAATGTTATGAAATTGTAGATAAACAGTATTATTGATCATAACAAAAACTTGAATGTATTTTTATTCTTCTAATTTTCATGATCTAGCGCGGAGGCGCGCGACAGCGCGCCGGAGCGCTAGTATGTTTTCAGTGTAATGTGCACAGCGTGAAATCGATGGCTACTGACTCCAGCGCTGCAGTGCACCGTGCTGTTTCCCCGGTAGGAGAGCAGCGTTCTGGCCAGATAATGCACGGAGTCAGGCCGGGTCGGAATGTCGTGATCGGGCCTAGAATCGGTGAGTGTGGTAAGGAGAGAGAGAGAGAGAGAGAGAGAGAGAGAGAGAGGGAGGGAGGGAAAGAAAGGGAGGGAGTGAGAGAGAGGGAGGGAGGGAGCGAGAGAGAGAGATGGGTATTACCACGCCAGGTACTGGAAGTGACGGAGCCGATGCTCGGAGCCCTTGCCGACCGTCATCGCGAGGTCGCGCGTGACAATGTCCATGCCGGCCAACAGCGTCTTCTTGATGCACCACACCTTGACGTGAGTGGGGCTACCGGCTGAAAGCATACATATATGACCCCGCCTCTCTCGCTCCGCCCCCTTCGCCCCCCACGTACGTGTTCCAAACTGCTTGGTTTCTCCCGCCTCGGAAGGGTAGTATGCGTGAGCTTTGCGGACGCCTTGCTCGATCTCCCGACACAGTTGGATGATACACTTTATCTATAACAATGAAAATGAAAAAAATGAGGCAGAGAGAGAGAGAGAGACCTTCACAGTGTTCACATACAGCCAATATCGGCCGATGTGGTCTGGCGGCGGCGCCTGAACACAATTAGTTGCGAGAGGGATTGCTCGTGCGCGGCGAGACGGCAGTGCGCAGTGTGCGCATGGCGTACCTCAGTGGCACAGATGGGATCTCCGGTGACAGTCACACGGCTCGCATGCATCATCGGCGAGCCGAAGCGGATGCGCGAGCCGTCCAGAATCTCGATGTCTGCAATGTGGAAATGGAGGTGTGAATGTGGCCCTCGGTGACGAGATGACTCACTCGAATATCGCGTGCTCAGCTGATTCCTCTCCTTGGCCGTGTGCCAATCGTGCGTGGTGCCTATCATGGCCGGAAGCCGGCTATACGCAGTGCGCAGGGCGCCAAACGGGCGACCGTCTCGGTTGGCCCTCTCATCACGGCACGTCTTCTGTAACAGGGCTGGCGTTATGCAGGTCGTCCGTGTGCGGGTGGGACGGAGGCTCGCACCGAGAGCAGAGTGGCGATGCGGCTCATAGCGGTAGTAGTGACAGGATGCTGGCTCAAGCTGGCGGCTGGCTTGTATACACACAACTTGCGTGCGATACAGGAGAACTCATATCCTCACCAATTACCGCGCTACGCTAATGAGGTTATGCAAAGAAAATTGATTTGCATGTTCTGTTTTTTGTCTGGTTCTTTGGTGATCTCTGAACAGCGCTCGTAGAAAACGATCTGTAGTACTTGATTCATGTTCTAGAATGTTAACGTAATTTCAGTGATACAGGAGCCGATGGCGAGAGTGGAGCGGAAGGAGCATGAGAAGATCGGGAGAAGAGGCGGCCGCGGTGGGCGAACCTCATCCTGGATCATATCGTAGGTGTGTACAGATGAGGCATTAACGTGACGGGATACTGTAGCTATCGTAGTCCACTGAAGTATCGATCGATATCGGGGGGTAGGAGCGGCTGGGAGGAGGCTCTCGCTGGCGAGGGTCACCCTCGGTCTCTTTTTCTCCCCGTTCATTCGCTCATTGGCTAATTAGCCCGTTCCCCGTTATAGGCCCCCGTTCTTTCGTTAAAGTTCCCCGAGCGAGTCGCGCATCAACGAGCATATACTTTTTTTGTTTTTGTTTTTGCTCTCTGTCCTCACGTTGATGCTAGCATTAAGCGTTAATAGATCTTAATAGATTACATTGATATATTACTGCGTGTATAGGAGATGTTTCCGTTGACGAGTTGTTACTTTTACTTGTTGTGTCTTCAAAGTTTATGGAATGAACTGTTCAAACATTGTACTTCGGAACGAACAGTTTATAAGAGCAAGTGAGTGACGCACGCGTAGTGTAAACTGTAAGCGAGTTTAATTCACCGTTTTCTCTGATCTGTGTTTGAGGTAGGGCAAGGGGCGGGGCTAAAGTGGGAGGGGCATCAGTGGGCGTATCAAAGCAGGACAACGGTTTGTAAGCATGTAAGGAGTCGGCTTGTTAAATCAGGAACGACTTGCCGTTGACGCGCTGAACCTGCAAGTCAATAAATCAATTTCGATCGATATCAGCTGACTGACTTGGCGGCAGTTCCATCGGCGGCAATATGCAGACAGTGGTTCTTGCCGTTCTCCGTGCGCACCAGCGTCTTGCACTCGAGTGTCATGTTGTTGGTGGGCGGGGCGTGAATGGGCGGGGCCAGACCGGATGTCCTGGGAGTCGCCGGCTGAGTGCGAGCCATAGCGACAGGAGAGCGCGGTTTGGGCGGCTCGCGCTTGTTGATTGGAGATAGCAGGCGGGGATCCCTGAATCACGACGATCACCGGATTACTGTAGGTACAGTAACCTACGTCGGCACGTGCGGCTCCAGATCGTAGTCGCTTGTGCGAGCCGACGAGGCTGTGCGGGTAGTCGACTGAAAGGGGCGGGGCCTTAGTGGGCGGAGCATAACTGAATACCGTGATGGTCGAGTTGGAAGTGGTGCGCATCGAGGTCTGATCGGAAGAGACGGTAGGAGTGCTGTAATATCACATGTCAGTGATACGGAAACGAGAGAGAGAGAGAGAGAGAGAGAGAGAGAGAGATAAAGAGAGAGGGAAAGAGAGTATGTAGCCTACCGGCTGTTGAGTGACGTATCAGTGGTGACAGTGGACTGTGAAGTAGTCGGTCGAAGAAAGAAGACATGTAATCATGTTGTCGATGTTCGGGAGGACCCTGGCATCGATCGATTATCGATCGGTTATCGATCCGGTCCCACCTCCTCTCGCCGCTGCTCTGATACTCGCGCAGCACGAGGATCGCAGAGTTGTCAGTGGCGCGGAAGACCTGTAACCAATAATGCATCCTGACCCGTGCCAATAATGCATACCCTGTCGACGAGTCTGGCCGGACAGCGCTGCTGCGAGCGCAAGCTCTTCAGAGAGATGTAGTTTTGAAGTATGACTACCGTATATCTCCGGGCATGTAGAAGTTGACTCCTCGCGCGTCCGAATTGCGAGACTGTAATTGTAATTACGGTAACCACCGCAAGTACAGTAACCTATCGATTCGATTACCGACGACTGGTTGCTGCGATCGTGTTTCTTTTGCACCTTCCAGGTGGATCCGAGATGGCTCGTCTGAATACGGTGAGAGGTATACTGTAGCTACAGTATACATTACCTGACTGTAGGAGGATACAGAGAAGTCGGTGTCCTAGGCGAGTTCCCTTGATGGCGGCGGCTCTGCACTGACGAGAATACTCGCGATAGCTTTCTTCTTCTCCACCTCTCTTCTCACTGCTCCTTCTCCTCCATTTCTTTCTTATCCTTCTCCAGTTCTTTCTTTTCCTTGTCCACCTCTCGTCGGTTCTTCTCAATCTGCTCCTTCGATGCGCGCATCATCTTCTCATGTTTATCTCTCTCTTCCGCTTCTTTGTTCGCTCTTTCTTTTTTCTTGCGCCTCTTTTGTCCAGCGTCCTCCTTCTCCTTCTGTTCCTTCTCTCGCTTCTTCTTTTCCTTCTTCTCCTTCTTTTTCTTCTCCTTCTCCATAGCCTCCCGCACTCGCTCCGCCTCTTTCTGCTCCATTTCCCTCACTCGCTGCTCCTCCTCCAACTTCTCCTTTGTACGGCGATTGTTCAGCGTGTTCTTAACCACGTCCACGGCAGCCGGACGATCACGGACGCTCTTCTGGAAAATTTAAAGTATAATGTGATTGTAACTTGCGAATACTGTACAACTGTACCCTTTGCTGTTCCGGAGAGTCTTGCAAGGGAGCTTCTTTTGTGAGCGGGAGATGCTGCGATGCGGGTTCACCAGACGTTCGCGACGCTTCTGATGGGGAGTGCGCCTGGATTACGGTAGGGTACCTGGATTACTGTATATACAGTATACCTGCGACGCTTGGTGAGTTGACAGAGTTGAAGTCCGAAGTTGTCACCGACGTCTCCGAGCAGCGCTGGTTTGAGGGAACCTGCACATCAAATGTTCAGGATACTGTACTCTACTGTATACCTGGGTGAGTGCGCGGGGCGGAGAGGCGACACGGGGAGCAGAAGAGACAGAGGGAGTCACTGCAAGCAAACTGTGGGAGAGAGAGAGCGCGAGAGAGAGAGAGATAGAGATAGAGAGAGAGAGAGAGAGAGAGAGACGCACATCCAGTCTGGATAGGACGAGTGTTGCGGGCGAGAGGAACGACCGAGCGAGGCGCGTCTCCATGCACATTTCCCGCCTCCAACTTGAGTATAATCTCCTCGGCAGCCTGCGTCACCTATACGGTATTGTGAACGTTTACTACGGTACTTTGAAAGCTGGTACCATACCGAATCGATCATGTTGCCGATCTTTTCGACGGCCTGCATGGGATCGCTCGGAGGCGACTGCGGTGGGCGGGACTTTGATGGGCGGGGCATCTGGCGGAGACGGGCGGGCGTGGCCAGCGCACGCCAGTGAAATGGCAGAGCCAACGATGGAAGTGGGAGGGTTGAGAAATCATAGGCACATCTTCGCTATAGATTCGGAAAATGTATTAAACCAACTTCACAAAGATGAAACTATATTTATTACGTGAATCATATGTACAAGGAATATGTTTTTGTTCCTGTAGATTCTTCTGCGGTCTCACATCTTTGAATGCTTGACGACTCTGTAATATATAAATATGTATGCACCAAACTCTGTCTGTCTGTCTGTCTGTCTGTCTGTCTGTCTGTCTGTCTGTCTGTCTGTCTGTCTGTCTGTCTGTCTGTCTGTCTGTCTGTCTGTCTGTCTGTCTGTCTGTCTGTCTGTCTGTCTGTCTGTCTGTCTGTCTGTCTGTCTGTCTGTCTGTCTGTCTGTCTGTCTGTCTGTCTGTCTGTCTGTCTGTCTGTCTGTCTGTCTGTCTGTCTGTCTGTCTGTCTGTCTGTCTGTCTCTCTGTCTCTCTGTCTCTCTGTCTCTCTCTCTCTCTCTCTCTCTCTCTCTCTCTCTCTCTTATTCTCACTTCGTTCCGGTCAACAGGAAGCCGCCTCCATTAGCCGAACTCGAAGAATTTGATGTGTATGAGAGAGGGGGTAGCTGGAAGCATGACGTCACAACCTTCATATTATTCGTCGGAGTAACGAGAGACAATGGAAAAAGAGAGCGGCCACAGTAATTCGCTTGGGTTCAAATCCATAACCCTTAATACAAAGCTACATACTAACACTAAATTACGCTCACAGTCAGCTATATATATATGCATTTGAATTATCTCACTTTTCGGAGCGTAGGCTTGGTGGGCAGCGGTAGTCTGGCGGATGCGAGGGAGGATTTGCCGAAGGAAGGAGAGGGAGAGAGGGAGACATCCATATCGAACAGAGACTTGCACTGGGTCGCTGGAAACATATATACAGTTACGAGTAAACTGGTAGAAGTAGCGGCGTTTCCAGAAAACCAGCAATGAGAATCCACGTTTGTGTTGTTTGAGAACCGTGCGACAAAAAATATAGTGGAATATTTTGAGGTCGCTGAAAACATATATACTGGCGGTACACTGGCGACTTATTTTTGACTCGGAATGTTTGAAAGAATCATATTAACCCGAATCTTGATCGATTCAAGAGAAAGAACAACGATTATCGGTTGCTTTCAATTGTTGCAACTGACTGTTGCAACATTTTATTTCAAACCCGAAATTGGTCTCACCACGACTTCCATTCCGTTGAACTCTTCAATACTGTAAAAATGGCGAGAGAACACATAATCCCAGACGAAAGAAGCACGCTCACTTACTATGTGGCTCAATGCGTGTGTGCGCTGTAGTGGCACAGACCTCGCCGGTTCGAGTCCTGTCTACGGCAAATGTTTTGCATGAGTGGTAATGCGCGTTCAAGAGAGCTAGTTGCAGAATTAAGTCGCCACTGTTCCTTTCCTTTAACAATCAGCAAAATAATGTAAGAAAGAACACACAGGACACAGGAGACAAAAAGTGAGATGAAGCGGTTTTTTTTTATTGAACTTGCAGTAATGAAATTGTGTCATGAATGAACGTTTTTGTTTTGTAAACTCGAATGAATAAATGTGGTGTAATGGTTTTCTTTAAGGACAGATGATTTGGTTGGATTTTGACTAACAATGAAATAATCAGTGACGCATTGCAAACTCGTTGATATGTATTAAAGGAACAGTGACAGTGGCGACTTATTTTCAAATCGGAGTATTATTAAAAATCATATAAACTTAACGAATTTGCAGTTTTCGCGAAAGAACGACGATTCTGCGCTACTTTCGATTATGCAACTGCCAAGAATGCAGCTCAAAATTTGAATTTTCCGCCAACACTTCACTGCAAAAATTTGGGTCGGAGACGTAACCGCAATTGAACAACGGACTGTCACTTGCTTCATGGCTCAGTGCATGTGCGCTGCGTTGTAATGTTTTGTTCGTGTAAAAATGAAAGAAATGATTGAGAAGGTGCTTGTAAAGGATGGTTAAAAAACAGACAATGATATAAGAAATGTAATCGCTAGTTTCAGTTGATTTTCTAGTTAAAAACAGCCTACGCAGACGCATTTTTGAAAATGAAAACTTTCGAAAAAATAAAAATTCTTTAAAAAGAACTTTCAATGCTCTTCTATTCCCAACAGATTGAAAAATTCAAAAGTCGCTAGCACTATTCAACATATAATTTTAAATTACGCATATAAAAGCGTATTACATGTTTGAAATGGTTAATTTCCGGGGTCTCTTTCACATGCATAGCACATAATTCATGTAAACACCGAGACTGGCAGATTTAGTACAAGCAATGCAAATAAACTATCAAGTGAGTAGTACATGCTTTCGCACAAATTACAACAAGCAGAAACGAGAGCATTAAATCAGTTAGGTTCTCGATAGGCTGTGAGCAATTGATTTCTGTTTTTCACGATCTAGATTGGGGCCGGGTTGGACAAGTCACAGCTCGCTAAGTGAACGGTCGCTGGATCGATTCCTCTCGCGGGCAATTGTTCTACCGACCATCGGCGGCGGCAGTCTTTCAAGATCTTCTACCACGCCTCGTATCCGGAACTGGTCACTTCGCGATGTTCACGCTCATCTACCATGAACAGTCAGGACATCATGCTACCATTATTTACATTTCGGAATCAGGCTGATTAACAAACAACGATCTAGATTCATACACTTATACGTTACAGAACACTTGTCAAAAAAACAAACAACGCATACTCACGTACTGGCAACAGGAACTCTGTGTTCTGTCCAAGCACTCCAAATGTCTGAGAGCGAGAAAAGGGAAGATCGGTCGAGCTGAAGCAAAACAGATGACTTGGAAAGGTAGAGAACATGAAAAGTGAAAGTGAAGATTCTAAGAATGCGACAGAATGAAGAGAAACCTACGAATCGTCGAAGAGACTGCTCCTTCTTCTGCTCATATCCGTTTCCTTCACTTCCAGATGCGATGAGGACGACACTGTCTCTCCGTCCAAGTCAGTCAGCGACTTGATCTGAGCGATTCGTAACGAAATGACGTCACACTCTTAAATCTAACAGTTCTGATTGATGATAACAGTGGTAGGGTAGGTTCTCAAAAAGTTGTACTCATCACTCTCATTTTTGTTGGGAATAACTTCTGCACAACATTATTCTCTATCTGAAATGTATTTCACGTTATGTTATTTTTACCTGATTCCTCACGTATTCCCCATACACCCTCCTCTCTGTGACTGGATTTCCGATACATAGTAGGTGAGTGAGAGAGGGCATGTCTGACAGAGACTTCAGAGCAGCACATGTCTCGATTCTGTAAACTCACTCATAAATAATGTTTGTTTGCCGTTACATAACATTTATTCACAATAATGAAATCAAATTTTCGAGTTGTTGTGTTGTGTTGTACGTTTCAAGTATAAATTTAAATGTTTTTTCAGAGTTCTGAGAGGCGATTACGCTGCAATTTGCAAAATTCCATTGAGCTGTGGTTAAGTAATACATTTTTATTTCATAATCTAGCATGAGCAGAGCAATTGCTGCAACGATCATTGTGTTTTATTGTAGAAAAAAAATAGTTTGATGATTACAATGGACTCAACTTTCATCATTATTCGATATGATATTTATTTCAATGCAGTCGAAAAGTTTCTCAATTCTGAACTCACTTGTTGCCGGACACATCGAGATAAATGAGATTGGGGGTGGAGAGACCATCGATGTCCTTCAAACTATTGTCCCGGAGGCGCAGCTCCCTGCAATCTCTCTCTCTCTCTCCCTCTCTCTCTCCCTCTCTCTCTCCCTCTTCCTCTCTCTCTCTCTCTCTCCCGCCCTCTCTCTCTCCCTCTCTCTCTCATTCCCCTTCACTATCTCCTCACTCAACACTCAACCTTACTTGAGATTCTGCAACGTCTTCTTCCTGATCGTCTTTATCTGGTTCTCGCTGAGATCGAGTGAAATGAGCGAGGGAAGATCGAATGCGAAGCAATCGAATCTGAAATGCGTGCGAAATGTGTTTTTATTTTTATTTCTACTTATTTTTTTTTGTTTTATGGACAAGAATTACGGGGCAGTGTTTTCTAACAAAGATTGTACGAACTGTGAGCACACTCGCTATGAGACAGCATGGAAAAGTAATAGAATCAAGTTCAACGACGCACCAACTACATACTTGCTTCTCTTTTTTTGCCTTCAGCAATGTTGTATAAAAATACGTGTAACACTAAACACTTGCTTCTCCAATATTTGTTTTCACTTGAAACAGGTGTGTTGTTCACATTCTGATTCATTTTATCCCATCTTTTTTTCTTCCCCAGACACATGGAATTGGATTATGATGAGTGAATGAGGATATTGTGGGATGTAGGACGTTCCCTCCAAAATTTTTAATTTGTGTGCAAAGTGTTTTTTGTGTGTGGCGAAGTGCTTCGACCTGTTTGTAACTACAAAAAAGTTTGTATTGCAACAAATTAAAACTATACTGCGTTTTGTGTTCCTTTACACGATTTATTGTGTTAGCTGAAACGTTCAGTTTGAAAACGCCACTCTCTCACTACCCGCGCTCACTCTTGGCACCCATGCGCGTCACGTGAGCATTGTATGATGGCGTGGGTAGTGAACGAAATATGAAGAACTTCATCGGAACCCTAGAAAACATGAAATATTCCTGATCCGGAATACAAGATACAATCGATTATGATATCTCTGATTTATCAAAAGCGCATTCTGACATTTCGAATGCATGGGTGTCATGGGTAGCGTCCAGTCAGAGACGCATAGGACGAAAAGATTATGCTGCACTGACGAGTTATTAGATTCAAAAATTAGAGATCAATTTCTTTACTCGTGTACTGTTTCGACAAGTTTTGAATCGTTCCACGCTCTTCCTACACTCTGACCATCAATCATCGGTACTCTCTCACATCCAGTCGCAGGCACCCGACCGTTTGCCAGAGGGGACGGGCCATGAAAGAGAGAGAGAGTCGACGGTGGATTTGCACAATCACTCAAGTTGAACTGGAAACAAGCCCGGGTGGCGATACCTGGATTTGTTCAAAATGGTCGAAATATCAAAATAAAAGATGTTGTTTTACTGTTTTTAGACGAAAACATCACAACAAAAATCGTAGCTGGTTTCTCAAAACACTATCGACTGTTCGATGCTATATCCGAAAGACAAAGTTCATCGGAACCCTATGGTATATTAACCATGGTATATTCCTGTTTCCGAATACAAGCCGAACTACAATATCATACTTCTGTTTCATCAAAAGAAAATTTCGAAGTTTCGAGTGTTGCAGAAGCGGACCCAATCACAACAGTAGTCGTTCGGCAGACTGTAACCGCTTCAGCCAGAGTGGCGAAGTACGAGAGAGGACAGCGAAAGAGAGAGTGCTGTATCGGGAGATCAATCAATGGGTTTGCTATATCGGGGAACCAATCAATAAAGAAAAAAACAAATGATGAAAATGATTGCAATAAAATGTATTTACTGACTAAATCAAGGATTGTGATCAACCAGTAATACATTTCATATCGAATATTAAAGTCAAAACTGAATTCAGTACTGAACATATACAACTAGTGGATTTGATCTGACACCTATGAAATATGATATATTTGTAAAGCTCAGATCAAAAGATGATTGACCATAATAATTTCTTTAAAGCAACAGTGGCGACTTATTTTCGACTCGGAGTATTATTAAAAATCATATTATCCTAACACATTTGCAATTTTTGCGAAAGAACGACGATTCTGCGTAATTTTCGATTCTGCCACCGACAAAAATGCAGCTCAAAACTTGAATTTCCCGCCAACGCTTCACTGCAAAAACTGGGGTCGGAGACATAACCGCCAATAAACAACGCCCGGTCACTTTCTTCTTGGCTCAGTGCATGTGCGCTGCGTTGTGGTCCCCGATCTCCGCGGGTTCGATTCCGGTCACCGCCAAATGTTTTGCTCGTGTGAAAATGAGGAGTTGTGGCAGGTTGTGGCAGAAATAAGTCGCCACTGTTCCTTTAAATGGAAACTTCATTCCGGAAAAGTTGTTCATCAACCACTGCATAGACTCGCTCTCTCCCCTCCATCATATTGCCAGAGGGGAAAATGCGAGGAGAGAGGCGAGAAAGCGAGAGACTGTGAGAGCAGAGGAGAGTGGCGAGACAGTCACAGAAATTCCGATGATTCCAAGGAATCTGTGGAATCCACGGAACTGGCTCATCGCGGATGAACAGTACTGTACGTAGAACGTTTTGTGTACCTAGGACGCGAACTGAGTTTTACGACGAGGAGGAAGTGAAGAGAAAGGTGCAATCTGGATGGAATGCCTTTTTCCGGCATGAATATTTTCTTACGTTGAAGCGCTTTCCAATGAGACTGAAGAGAAGCGTTTTCCGGATGGCTGTGCTGCCCGCACTAACTTATGTGAGTGTCTGAGCGTGGACGATCTGAAGAAACTACGAGGAGTGCAACGACGAATAGAGAGACAGATGCTGGGAATCAGACGGGCCGACAGAGTTCCATCAAATCTAGGGACATTCGACGGCAGACGAGACCACGGGATGTGCTGTGTGAGATGAGGAGCAGAAAGTTGAAGTTTGCGAGGAAGACGATGACATGCGTGGATGACCGGTGGACAAGGCGCGTGCTGGACTGTTGGCCGAAACAGAAAGGACTTCGAGGCGCCCCCACACCTCGTGGACAGACGAGTTCGAGGAGACTGTTCCCGAAGACGACCCGAGTGCGCAGAAAGACCGATGGAAACGAGTTGCTACGGACGCAGACTCGAGACAATGGATAAAGATTTCCTCCCGGCGCTATCATCTTGAGAGCAAAACACTTAATTATATGATGCGAGTCCGGATGAATGATTCGATTTGATTTGATTTAAAATACGATTGATTAGAATAACATGTATGAATTTTTCGACATAAAAGACAATGACACAAAGCCTTGTTCACAACAACGCCCACATGCTACATATTTACATATCTCCATATTACACCCTTTTTTAAAATGCTTTTGATTTGCGTGATGAAGGTTTTGTACACGTTTCATATAGTCCTGTTTCACATACCTGGTACTGGCATTGTCATCTCTATCTACCATGAATAGCTTCTCCGAGTCTCCTCTAGTGAGTGGATGGGACATGCGGCACCATTTGAGCAGCAACTAAAACACCGATTCAATTCACCAACTTTCCCCGAAAGCAATAAAGCTACTTTTCTTTTTCATTAGTTTCTTTTGTGACTGATATTTGTACAATAAAATGTTGTATTGCAACAAATTAAAATTACAAGAACGAAAACAGTGGAAATTGCATCATTTCCGTGTTTCCATCGATATCATCCCAGTTAAACGTACCTGAACCGAAACAATGAAACAACACACCTCGTAGTTGTTCTTGGCAGTGCAGTTGAAGTTGAGGAACTGAGTGAGAATCTTCTCATCGTTCTCGGAGGGGGGAGAGAGACCACACTTGCCAGAGGATTCCAGGTCGGCTCTCGGTAACTTGGGGGTATTGTACGCGGCCAGGCAACGCGTTATGTACAATACGCGTACAGTCTGAACTCAATACATTACACTCCTCTTGTACGCGAACTGTACGAAAAGAAATGTACAGTACGCGTACTGTCTGATTGCAGTACCCGAAAGCAAAACGTTCCAAGTGCTCTGGGAAGCAGTTGTTTTTCTTTACAGCAGCAGTTTCTGTTACATATCTAGTGTTCGTTTTTGTATTCGAGTTTTGAATTTGAGTTTGGCTAGAAAACTCGATGGAAGACGACTCGTGGTGGTGGGACGACGCGCCTCCATCAAAAATGTGGAAAGAAGGAGACTTGGATGAAGGTAATTTATGAAATGTTTTCGAAATGAAACAAATTTTTATCATTTTCCAGTTTTGGAAAACGACAATAGAAACAATTTCATTGCGGCACATGATTGAGAGTCAGTATATTACTATCCGAATGATCTAGTAAGTAATACAGGTAAGATTTATGATTCATTCTGTCGTCTTAATGATCGGTCATAGGCGGAGGATCGCAGAGTTGCGGCGGCGGCGGAGGAGGTGTTCCTTTGCCGGGAGGAGGAGGGCCACCGGGAGGAGGTGTTCCTTTGCCGGGAGGAAGAGGGCCACCGGGAGGAGGAGGGCCACCGGGAGGAGGTGTTCCTTTGCCGGAAGGAGGAGGGCCACCGGGAGGAGGTGTTCCTTTGCCGGGAGGAGGAGGGCCACCGGGAGGAGGAGGGCCACCGGGAGGAGGTGTTCCTTTGCCGGGAGGAGGAGGGCCACCGGGAGGAGGTGTTCCTTTGCCGGGAGGAGGAGGGCCACCGGGAGGAGGAGGGCCACCGGGAGGAGGAGGGCCACCGGGAGGAGGTGTTCCTTTGCCGGGAGGAGGAGGGCCACCGGGAGGAGGTGTTCCTTTGCCGGGAGGAGGAGGGCCACCGGGAGGAGGAGGGCCACCGGGAGGAGGAGGGCCACCGGGAGGAGGAGGGCCACCGGGAGGAGGAGGGCCACCGGGAGGAGGTGTTCCTTTGCCGGGAGGAGGAGGGCCACCGGGAGGAGGTGTTCCTTTGCCGGGAGGAGGAGGGCCACCGGGAGGAGGTGTTCCTTTGCCGGGAGGAGGAGGGCCACCGGGAGGAGGAGAGCCACCGGGAGGAGGAGGGCCACCGGGAGGAGGAGGGCCACCGGAAGGAGGTGTTCCTTTGCCGGGAGGAGGAGGGCCACCGGGAGGAGGAGGGCCACCGGGAGGAGGAGGGCCACCGGGAGGAGGTGTTCCTTTGCCGGGAGGAGGAGGGCCACCGGGAGGAGGTGTTCCTTTGCCGGGAGGAGGAGGGCCACCGGGAGGAGGTGTTCCTTTGCCGGGAAGAGGAGGGCCACCGGGAGGAGGAGGGCCACCGGGAGGAGGTGTTCCTTTGCCGGGAGGAGGACGGCCACCGGGAGGAGGTGTTCCTTTGCCGGGAGGAGGAGGGCCACCGGGAGGAGGAGGGCCACCGGGAGGAGGTGTTCCTTTGCCGGGAGGAGGAGGGCCACCGGGAGGAGGTGTTTCTTTGCCGGGAGGAGGAGGGCCACCGGGAGGAGGAGGGCCACCGGGAGAAGGAGGGCCACCGGGAGGAGGAGGGCCACCGGAAGGAGGTGTTCCTTTGCCGGGAGGAGGAGGGCCACCGGGAGGAGGTGTTTCTTTGCCGGGAGGAGGAGGGCCACCGGTAGGAGGTGTTCCTTTGCCGGGAGGAGGAGGGCCACCGGGAGGAGGAGGGCCACCGGGAGGAGGAGGGCCACCGGGAGGAGGTGTTTCTTTGCCGGGAGGAGGAGGGCCACCGGGAGGAGGTGTTCCTTTGCCGGGAAGAGGAGGGCCACCGGGAGGAGGAGGGCCACCGGGAGGAGGTGTTCCTTTGCCGGGAGGAGGACGGCCACCGGGAGGAGGTGTTCCTTTGCCGGGAGGAGGAGGGCCACCGGGAGGAGGTGTTCCTTTGCCGGGAGGAGGAGGGCCACCGGGAGGAGGTGTTCCTTTGCCGGGAGGAGGAGGGCCACCGGGAGGAGGAGGGCCACCGGGAGGAGGTGTTCCTTTGCCGGAAGGAGGAGGGCCACCGGGAGGAGGTGTTCCTTTGCCGGGAGGAGGAGGGCCACCGGGAGGAGGAGGGCCACCGGGAGGAGGTGTTCCTTTGCCGGGAGGAGGAGGGCCACCGGGAGGAGGTGTTCCTTTGCCGGGAGGAGGAGGGCCACCGGGAGGAGGTGTTCCTTTGCCGGGAGGAAGAGGGCCACCGGGAGGAGGTGTTCCTTTGCCGGGAGGAGGACGGCCACCGGGAGGAGGAGGGCCACCGGGAGGAGGTGTTCCTTTGCCGGGAGGAGGAGGGCCACAGGAAGGAGGAGGGCCACCAGGAGGAGGAGGGCCACCGGGAGGAGGTGTTTCTTTGCCGGGAGGAGGACGGCCACCGGGAGGAGGAGGGCCACCGGGAGGAGGTGTTCCTTTGCCGGGAGGAGGAGGTGGGAAACTTGAAAGCAAATTGAGACGATTGCATGTTTTTTATAGGCGCTGCTTCTCCTGCGTGGCTGCGAAACGTGCCCGATGACTTATTGGCAATGACTGTTTTGGACGAAATTGCCGGTCTCACTCCCACTAAACTGAAAGAAATGTATGCATTTGCGGAAAAACGTGCTCTCGGTCCTCTGAAGTACTCGTATGAAGATCAGATTCATGTACGATCGGGACTCCTCGAAATGAATCCAGTGCGACAGAATGTCTACTGCAGTAAGTGTCTGAATCGCCTGCCATCACCTACTTCTCGATGTGAGTCGCAGTCGTGTCAAGAAAGAAGAACCACATTCCGGTAAGTGTATTAGTGGACTGTACACTGTAATAATAATCATTATTGATGATACGGTTTCAGGGCTACTAATATCGATTTGGGCAACGGCATGGTCGGAGCGTGAGTGCTCAAAAATTTGTCATTTTCTTGTTCTTATTATTTTATTTTTTTCTGTCAAAAGTTGTTTTCAGAGTGCACAAGCCTAATCGCGCCGCTCCCTTTTCGGTGTACACGTTTGACTCTTCGAAAAGTCTTCAGCAGAAGCTCGAGAAGAACATTGCGGTATTCATATGTTATGGTACTAGACAATCGATTTAACTTTACAGAAAATTATCGAATGGCACTCCTTGTTTCATCAGCTCCCGATCGGTCATTCCCGGAGAGATGATATGCGGTTCTTCAAGAAATATGGAGAGGGTAAGTGTAAAAGATGAGTATTTTGAGGTGAATCAGCTGATAGGTGTAGAACAGTTTGAATTAAAGGTGTGGAGAGTCGCAACGATTTTGCGAGTGGTCGCCTCAACGTGCAATTACTTGTTAACTGTGATGGAATCGTCTATCCTGACTGTGACAGGTAATGTTCTCAAATTATCTATATTTAAGACAATATTGGATTCTAGGAGCCACTTGTGGCCAGCTATGTGCACTATTGTCGATTTGGGACCGAGTGTGCGTGGCAAAGCCGAAAACGTTGTTATGATCGGAGCGCTATCGTGTGGAGTCACACCTGACAAAAGATTGTGGTCCGAGTTGCTGGACACAATTCACCACATCTGTACAACTTTCGCTTCACAGACCTTTCCATGTGTTCTACGGCGGACGCCAGGTACATATCTTGTTTTGTTTTTATTATTCTTATTGAAACTGAATTTTGTAGTGGGACATTTGCTTTGCGGTTACCTACTCTTGCCTAGACTGCCCGGTAAGTAGTTTTTTTCAGAACAGTTAGTTAATTTTGGGTTTACAGGCAGCCGCATCTGTGTGGAATCTTCCAGGACACAATGGATTAATGGGGTGTCCGCGATGCACACAACAAGGGCGAACTAATCCTGGTATGTCGACGACACCTCTTGCGTTTATTTCTTTCATTATCGAGAAATAGGAAAACTCTATACATGTCATGCCATAAATTGAAATCAATACTATGATACTAAATACAACAATACATCGTCGGCCAAAAGTTAGCACATTTTTGCAAAACATTTTTTTCATGCTGTCCTGCTCGTTACTGGCCACCGAACCAAGCTCGAAATCTTCGTCAGCAAGGCGGAGTTTTCGACCCTGTAGTCGACTCCATCCAGCAGCGCAACGGATTCACAGGTAACTGGCTGAATCGTAGTCGTCGTTGACATAATTTCTTTTGTAGACCACGGTATATGGAATGTGGAGATTCCGCCGTACACTCTGACTTCGGACTATCTCCACCAATGTGCTGAAGGCAACCTCTCGGACGCTCTTAGAGGTGGTATCTTCAATGTGAGACATAATATGTTTTATTTTCAGATATGTTCTCTTTGTCCTCGAAGAATCCTGATGCGAGAATCTCTGCTAGGCACATTCGCGAGCTGAACGAAGCAATTCGACTCACAGAATGGCCAACATACAGGAAGTACTCTCCTGCTGACGACATTGAACACGTTGGCAATGTAACCGGACACGAGAAGGCGATGGTTGGTATTGCTATAATATTGTGAAAAAACTGTTGAAACTCATTTAGACCGCACTAGTTGTGATTCCCCTGGCGGCGGAATGCCAGATGTTCCGTACTGATTCTACAAGCACTTTGATGATGTTACATGCAGTGGTTGATCGGTGGATGGACAGCTATTTGCTTACTGAAGAAGTGTGCGACTGGCTTGGCGAGCAGCTCGATCGCCTCTATCAACTGCAACACCAGGTCGTGGGCGATTCCGGGTGCACGTTCAAAATACATGTGAGTTTCTCTCTCTCTCTCTCTCTCTCTCTCTCTCTCTCTCTCTGTCTGTCTCTGTCTCTGTCTCTCTCTCTCTCTCTCTCTCTCTCTCTCTCTCTCTCTGTCTCTGTCTCTCTGTCTCTCTCACTCTCTCTCTCTCTCTCTGTCTCTCTCTCTCTCTCTCTCTCTCTCTCTCTGTCTCTGTCTCTCTGTCTCTCTCTCTCTCTCTGTCTCTCTCTCTCTCTCTGTCTCTCTGTCTCTCTCTCTCTCTCTCTCTCTCTCTCTCTCTCTCTCTCTCTGATGGGCCTTGGTGTGGTGTTCACGGAAAGTTCTTTCAGTTCACTTTCAGGCACTTTGTGTTCATGGAAAATACGACCTACAGAATGTGGGTTCTCCAGCGGAAACCTCGACTGCTCCGTTTGAGGCTATGAACAAGTATCTCAAGTCTGGACCGAAGCGCGGACACACACGAGGATCTCACCGTTTCGCAATGGAAAGGTCCGCATACGAATATGTGAAGAGAAAAAGGCGAGCTAAACGTTTTCAGAACCTCATCTCTCTCTTCCGCGGAACCCGAGTTGAGACGCCGTGCTACGAATGGAAACCCCATGCTGACAGAAGTTTTGCGAGCACTAATCCGAAAAGTTCGAAGGTTCTTGCTGGGGCGGCGCGCATCGATTGAGTCACAGAGGTGAGATTTGATATGACTTCTGTCTGGCAATAAGTTCAATTGTCTTAGGTGTCCGACCGCGACCGTCTGGACCGAAGCAACCCTACCGACACTGCGATCATCCAAGCGCTACAGACTGTGAACTGCACACGATTCTGGTGAGTTATAATAATAATAATAATTATTACCGCGTATACTATATATATGAACACAGGACAAACACATAATTAGAGTGAATACGACATTGGAAAAAAACACAAAAATAGGATAAAACAGATAACACAGGTTCCCAAATGAGCACTCATCTAATTTTGGACGGAGGGAACAAATGGGGGTTATCTAGGAGGTACGATTTCACTGTTTGATGTTTCGCAGATAAAATGATGTTGTTGGGGAGTGTGTTCCATAGTGCAAAAACCCTACTGAAAAACGTGCTGCTCTTTAAAGTTGTGTCAAAGCAAGGAATCAGGCGCCACCCATGAGAAACACGAGACCGGGAAGGTACAATGTTGAAGAGGCCAGAATACTCTAGACTAGTGCGATTAGTCATAACCTTATGAATATACGCAATATCGTTTATTAAGCGTCGCTCTTCGAGCGTTTGGAGATCTAATAGCTGGAGGCGTTGGGGATAAGTGAGCGAGAAAAAGCCGGCACGGTGACATATTCGGCGCGTAAAATGTCTCTGTACCGACTCAATCAGATTCACCGACCCCACATCTTTAGGATTCCATAATTCTGTACAATACTCAAGTTTGCACCGAAAATAGGTTACGTATGCAACTTTAAGAACAGTGAGATTGCGAGTACGATATACGCGCAGAAAGTCGTTTATGGAGTGAAGCGTATTCTGAACAATGTTGGAATAGTGATCGTCAAAGACAAGAGAACTGCTGATAGAGACGCCTAAATCCCTGACAGTATCGGCAGGGGCGAGAGTTGTGCCGTGTGCGGAATACTCATGCCTGGGATTACGACGTCCTATATGCAGTATCTGTGTTTTCTGAGTAGATATTTGTAAACCCCACTGAAGGGACCACCATGCGACTACATCAATTGCCACTTGAAATTTATGCTGGGCGGAAGGATCATTCGCATCAAATGCGAAGGAAATTTCCAAATCATCGGCGTAAAGCGCACACTCAACATAGTCGGGAAGATTGGAGATGATATCATTAATATATACATTGAACAGTATGGGACCTAGGCAAGACCCCTGTGGTACACCACAGTTGACAAGCCGTGGAGAGGAAAGCTCATCACCGACCATTACTTGTTGGCGACGGTCGGTCAAGAAACTTCTAATCCATCCCAATACGTTACCGCGAATTCCCAGCGAATGCAACTTTTTGTATAGCAAGTTGTGATTAATAGTATCGCATGCCTTCTTGAAATCAAAGTATATACAATCGATAACCATTCCATTAGATAGGTGTTTCAACCAGTGACTATGACACTCAATAAGTTGAGCGTTTGTAGATCTATTCTTGCGAAAGCCAAATTGCCTAGGTGTGAGAAGCGAATTCCTCTCAAGAAATTCCGTAATTTGCTTGACGCATATGCGTTCCAGAACTTTCGCAACACTACTTATAAGGCTGATAGGCCGGTAGTTGAGTGGATCATCACGAGCCCCCTTTTTATAAAGAGGTTTTATATACGCCAGTTTCCAAATCTCAGGGACATTGCATACGGAAGTAGATATTGAAAAAAGAATAGAGAGTGGGACCGAAATCGTATCAACCGTATTTTTCAAAAAAGGCATGCGAAATATTGTCAGGGCTCGTGTTCATTTTAGATGCTAGTTTGGAAATAGTTTTGTGTACATGTGCATACGAAATCTCAATGGTGGAGAGCTGACTGACAGCACAAGGAAGGGGCGCACCCGCAGGGATAGGACCTCGCTGCGAAAAGATCGCATCAAAGCACTCTCCGAACAGCTCCGCCTTCTCCCTCGACCCGTGAATCAACTCACCCTCACGAGAGAACGAGGCGACACCATCACCAGGAAACAGTTTGGCGCGTACATACCGAAATAGCGCGCGCTTGTTGCCACCATTGATTAATCTCGCCTCGCGTTTGCAGTTTCAAGAGAATAACGCCTTTCGTAGTTTATTTTGTGCTCTGTCCGAAGCACGGCTGGAAGGCTGTCTAATCGAATACTTAAGAGCTGCGCGTTTCAGTTTGAGAATATGACTGGGAAGGTTAGTATTTTTATACGGGGGCAGAACGGGAATGTGAGTGTGGATGAGGTGTTGCATTCGCTGGTTGAAAAGCGCGGTAGCCTGTTCTAATGTCAGTCCTATAAAGTCAAGTGTCCAATCAGTACAAGCAATGGTTTTGTTTATTTCATTCCAATTCGCCCTCCGATATGCGAAGCGCGGCCTCTCTCCAGCGGCCTCACTCACCCCGAGTCGCAGCCGATACTCAACGGGCAAGTGATCGCAGACAGAAAAACGCGGCATCAAACGGACTCATTGGAAAAGCGATATGGAATCAATGAGAACGATGTCGAGAGTGTGCGCCCTTCGCCCCACTCGTCTCACCATCGTCGCATGGCGAACCATTTGAGAAAGGGAGTGGAGTGAGACGAAGTTCATCAAAGATCGATCAAACGCCTCAGTCGCCCGGAACGAATTCCAGTCGACCGATGGCGCATTGAAATCTCCTTGAATTATGTGACTATGGCTATCAGGTAAGAGAAGTGACTGAATTTCATGAATAAGTTTTGTTCCTGCTAGCTTGATTTGTGGCGATGAGCCAGGTGTGCGATATGCAGTAATCAATCGCAGTGGGCGAGACATCTTTAAAACATGTGAGGAGAGAATGTCGATGCAAACTAATTCGCAAAGATTATCAATTGACATGGATAAAATGTGTTTTACAGAAAGGGAAGAGTGAGTGAGTACTAAAACGCCTCCAGCATGAGTCTTGCGATCCGATCGATACATGTTATAGCGGGGTTATTGTGAAAATATGACTGAATATGTTCTGCATTAGGAGACGCGGTCGCATCAGAAACCACGTGTTGACATCCAAGTCGGCTGGTGCACGGGAACTCACGTCTTCTCAGAATCATATATGCGTTGTCCATGTTGGAGGAGAGTTTCTTCCAGCCAACTTCATCGGCATAGGAATTACGAACGCTGGCGACGTGAAGGTTCTTGTAGAACAGTATACTGTTCAGTCCCCATTCGATGATCTCATCTCTAACATGGTGGACCAACAATGCAAGACGTGGATGCAAGAAGTAGCAGATAACTATCCATTCATGCGCGAGCTAGCTGGAGTACGGCCACAGATTGCGTTTGTGACTAGTGAGCAGATCGCGGGCACTGGAGTTATTGTCACACTCCAACAACGTCATTTCTTCTTCAATATGGCCTCTCAACCATACTCCGAATGAGGTTGGTGCATTGCAGGGTGTTTAGTGAGAATTCCTCGAATTTGCACTCTTTGCATTTCGAAACTACAGTACAGCTCGAGTTAGGTGGTCCCTGTCCATGGACGTCCATGGACGTCCGGGATTTTGGTGGACGTTTCTGGTGTCTCTCTCTTTACACACTCTCTCGCGTTTCCATCGCCTCCTCCCCACAGGCAATTTATGGCCCCTGTTTGAAGGGAATGTGGGCAGTGAGAGAACTGAATTTTCTAAATGAACTTTTCATGAAACTAAACCATTACCATCAATTATGTTTTGTTCTGAGCATCTCGAATATGCCATATTTCATAGTGCTCCGATGAAATTCATTACTTACTGGCTTTCAGTACTGACTTCCATTTTCACGTGAGTATTCAAAGCATAATATATAAGATGTATATGTAGTAGTGTTCGCATTGTTTGTCTTAGTCTACATGTGGTTTGTTGTGACTGATTTTCATCATTTATTATTCCAAGATAATTGGTCCCGATAAGACACGGTCCGTTGTTGCCTCCATTCACTCCCATCCGGGCGTCCATGTACGGTGTGGACGTGTCTGATGCCTCTACTCTATACACACTCTCTCGCTTTCCTCTCGCGACGCGCATCGCACAGGGCTATTCTGCCGATGGCGGTACAATCGAACGCGACTGTTTGTGTGAAGTCGGAAACGTCACTCGACTTTCTAGAATCTGAAAATTAGGAAATATAAGTATTATATTTATTTGTCCATGGTTCATAGGGCTCCGATGAAATTCACTATTTGAATAGAGCCTCACAGTCAGGGTGGTAATAGTTCTGGTTCCAGTCTGCCAAGACTTCCCCACCGGCAAACGGTCGGGTCTTGGCAGACTGCCATACCAGAGGGGAGGGGCCATAAAGGAGAGAGTCGATGGTGGAATTGCATCATCACTCAAGTTGATCTGAAAATTAGCCCGGGTGGAATTACCTGGATTTGTTCAAAATAGCCCAAATCAAGATTAAAAGACGCCATTTTACTTATTCTCGACTAGCGCTCCGGCGCGCTATCGCGCGCCTCCGCACTAGGTATACAAAAATAGAAAAATAGAAGAATAGTTCGTCTTGCATGTTTGATAGTTGATTGCTCTCTAATGACTTTTGCGAAGATACATAAACGCAAGGGTTGTAGTTGAAGTGTTCAAGTTCTATGTATTTTGTATATGTAGCTTAATTTTTGTCTTTTTTAACTATCTCTTCTACTTCTTTTTCACTTATTTTATGTTTCACAGATGTACACCGCCCCATCTCTTTCTTCTCTACACTGTTCTGTCTACTTTCCATCCTATCTCCCTCCTCCTCCCCCGCCCCTCTATCTCTCTCTCTCTCTCTCTCTCTCTCTCTCTCTCTCTTTCCTCGACACTGTTCCACTCTCCCCTATCTCTCTCTCTTCTTCTTCCTCTCCCACTGTCTCGCTATCTCTTTCTCTCTTTCTCTTTTTCTCTCAGTATTATATTTTCTAGAAACAGTATTATATTCTCTATTGTCTACTGTCAACTTTCTAGAGACAATACTAATACTATGCTCTTGTTTGTCTACTGCATCTTTTTCTTCTAGTGTTACAACACCTTTCTAGTATGTTTTCTTCTGTCTACTTTCACCTCTCGTCACCTCTTCCACTCTCACATCTGCAGTAATCACTATCACTGCGACTATCGAGAGACAGTTATGTCTACTCTCCCTTCTCTCTCCTCTTTTTTCTCTCCTATTCTCTCTCTCTCTCTCTCTCTCCTATTCTCTCTCTTGTATACTTTCATGTCCCCGCTGCGGTGACAACAACTTTCTAGAGACAGTACTATGGTACCTTCTGTCTACTCTTCTGTTCTCACATCTGCAGTAGTCACTGCGACTTTCGAGAGACAGTTATGTAAAAACTTTTTTTTTAAACAGAAAGTACTACTCTCTTCTCTACTGTCTTCTCTCCCTACTGTCTACTCTCTCACGTTCTAAAAATATAATTTGATTGCCTGTGCTTGCCAAATGACATGTAAGGTGAACTCGATTCTCACCTCACCTCACTTCCACTCGACACTGTACTACATCGAAAAGCGGAATTTCAGGCTGAATATGTACAAGAGTACAAGTAATAAACTCAAAACTTTTCAACTGAAAAAAGAAGCAGTAAATAGTTCTATATTACGTCTACAATTACTTCGAGAAAAGAAGCCGGCTGGCGCGCCCTAACACGTTGTGCGCACGTGTGAAGGAGTTTGAAACAGTTTGAGATTGATTTGATCGTTAAAAAGCACTATCTATTGACGTCTCGAAACATTTTACTTATCTTTCAACCTACAATTTTTCGTTTTGTCAAAGTTATTCGTTGAAGATAGAAATTTTGTCTTTTTCAACTGACTCAATCCATTATTGTTATATTTAGACATATTCCTATCAAAAAATACACAACTGAGTGGATATGGGTCAGTGATTGCGAATGCCAACTATTCGATATCGATCGGTTGACCTGGCGGCTGGTAGCGAGCAATCCGGTGGGCGCGACCCCAGCAAGTAACGCGCGCTCAGAAAATGTCTAATACTGTATGAAGACAAAGTCCGATCGATCTGAAACTTTGACAAAAGGGCTTTTTTGCCCATAAAAGCTTAAGTTTACAAATTGGACCCTCTATCTCGTCTGTACGAAAAGTCGATCATATTCGCCATATTTGGTGACTTTTCAAAAAAGGAAACCATTTTCTATAATCTATTATACGTAATCTTTCTTCTATTCAATTTTTATAGAAATCGAAGGTCATGAATTTTGGGTGCATTTTGGGTACATTCGCCTATTTGGGCATGAAGATGAGGTCAGGGGCAGCTGGTATCGCGGTTATCGACTTTTTCCAGGTCGATTCACCTACTCTCCAAATTTGGTTCTAATTGAATAAATTTGAAGTTTTTCTCCATAGTTAAGAGATTAGGTGATAACTATGATTAGGAGATCGCTATTGACGAGATATTTGGAATTTTGCGTTCTCAGGTATTGAAGAAACTTTCTAGAAAAAATTAGCGAGAAGAGTATACTTTGAAAAGAGATATCTCTCCGGAAGGACAGACAGACAGACAGACAGACACCATAGTAAATATTAGTATGCAAGGGGGACTAGCGCTCCGGCGCGCTATCGCGCGCCTCCGCACTAGGTATACAAAAAAAAGAAAAATAGAAGAATAGTTCGTCTTGCATGTTTGATAGTTGATTGCTCTCTAATGACTTTTGCGAAGATACATACACGCAAGGGTTGTAGTTGAAGTGTCCAAGTTCTATGTATTTTGTATATGTAGTTTAGATTTTGTCTTTTTTAACTATCTCTACTACTCCTTTTTCACTTATTTTTTAATGTTTCACAGATGTACACCGCCCCATCTCTTTCTCCTCTACACTGTTCTGTCTACTTTCCATCCTATCTCCCTCCTCCCCCCGCCCCTCTATCTCTCTATCTCTCTCTATCTCTCTTTCTCTCTCTCTTTCCTCGACACAGTTCTACTTTTCCCTATCTCTCCTCTCTCTCTCTTTTCTCGACACTGTTCCACTCTCCCCTATCTCTCTCTCTCTCTCTCTCTCTCTCTCTCTCTCTCTTCTTCTTGTTCTTGTTCTTCCTCTCCTACTGTCTCGCTATCTCTTTCTCTCTTTCTTTTTTTTCTCTCAGTATTATATTTTCTAGAAACAGTGTTATATTCTCTTTTGTCTATTGTCAACTTTCTAGAGACAATACTAATACTATGTTCTTGTTTGTCTACTGCATTTTTTTCTTCTAGTGTTACACCTTTCTAGTATGTTTTCTTCTGTCTACTTTCTCCTCTCGTCACCTCTTTCACTCTCACATCTGCAGTAATCACTATCACTGCGACTTTCGAGAGACAGTTATGTCTACTCTCTCTTCTCTCTCATCTTTTCTCTCTCCTATTCTCTCTCTCTCTCTCTCTCCTATTCTTTCTCTTGTATACTTTCACGTCCCCGGTGCGGTGACAACAGTTTCTAGAGACAGTACTATGGTACCTTCTGTCTACTCTTCTGTTCTCACATCTGTAGTAGTCACTGCGACTTTCGAGAGACAGTTATGTAAAAACTTTTAAAACAGAAAGTACTCGCTTCTCTACTTTCTTCTCTCCCTACTGTCTACTCTCTCACGTTCTTAAAATATAATTTGACCGCCTGTGCTTGCCAAATGACATGTAAGGTGAACTCGATTCTCACCTCACCTCACTTCCACTCGACACTGTACTGCATCGAAAAACGGAATTTCAGGCTGAATATGTACAAGAGTAAAACTCAAAACTTTTCAACTGAAAAAAGAAGCAGTAAGTAGTTCAATATTACGTCTACAATCACTTCGAGAAAAGAAGCCGGTTGGCGCGCCCTAACACGTTGTGCGCACGTGTGAAGGAGTTTGAAACAGTTTGAGATTGATTTCATTGTTAGAAAGCACTATCTATTGACGTCTCGAAACAATTTACTTAATTTCCAACCTTCAACTTTTCCTTTTGTCACAGTTATTCGTTGAAGATAGAAACTTTGTCTTTTTCAACTGACTCAATCCATTATAGTTATATTTAGACATATTCCTATCAAAAAAGACACAACTGAGTGGATATGGGTCAGTGATTGCGAATGCCAACTATTCGATATCGATCGGTTGACGTGGCGGCTGGTAGCGAGCAATCCGGTGGGCGCGACCCCAGCAAGTAACGCGCGCTCAGAAAATGTCTAATACTGTATGAAGACAAAGTCCGATCGATCTGAAACTTTGACAGAAGGGTTTTTTTGCCCATAAAAGCTTAAGTTTACAAATTGGACCCTCTATCTCGTCTGTACGAAAAGTCGATCATATTCGCCATATTTGGTGACTTTTCAAAAAAGGAAACAAGTTTCTATGATCTATCAAACGTAATCTTTTTTCTATTCAATTTTCATAGAAATCGAAGATCATGAATTTTGGGTGCATTTTGGGTACATTTGCCTATTTGGGCATGAAGATGAGGTCACAGCCGGCTGGTATCGCGGCTATCGACTTTTTCTAGGTCGATTCACCTACCCTCCAAATTTCGTTCTGATTGAAGTATTTTGAAATTTTTCTCCATAGTTAAGAGATTAGGTGATAACTATGATTAGGAGATCGCTATTGACGAGATATTTGGAATTTTGCGTTCTCAGGTAATGAAGAAACTTTCTAGAAAAAATGAGTAGTTAGAGTAGACTTTGAAAAGAGATATCTCTCCGGAAGGACAGACAGACAGACAGACAAACAGACACCATAGTAAATTTTAGTATGAAAGGGGGACTAGCGCTCCGGCGCGCTACCGCGCGCCTTCGCACTAGGTATCCAAGAATAGAAAATAGAATAGTAATTCATCTTGCTGATTGTTCTCTATTGATTCTTACGGAGAGACATCCATGTGAAAGGTCTGTGTATCTCTTTCACTTTCTGTCTTTCTAACTATCTCTCTCCTACTTTCTCTATCTTTCTTCTGTCTCACTTTCATTATTTTTTTTTACATATATACACTCTCTTTCCCTCTTTCGTTCTCTCTCCTTTCTCTCTCTCTCTCTCTCTCTCTCTCTCTCTCTCTCTTTCTCTCTCTCTCTCTCTCTCTCGTCTACTCTCACGTCTCCGCGGCGATGACAAGAACTTTTTAGAGACAATTATATGGTATGTTCTGTCTACTCTCACGTCTTTGCTGCTGTCACGACAATTTTCTAGAGACAGTTCCGTGGTCTCTTCTGTCTAATTTCACGTCTTTGCTGCTGTCACGACAATTTTCTAGAGACAATTCGAACGTCTCTTCTGTCTACTCTCACGTCTCCGCATCGATCACAACATTTTTCTAGAAGCAGTTCTATGATCTCTTCTGTCTACTCTCACGTCTCCGCATAGATCACATCACTTTTCTAGAAGCAGTTCTATGCTCTCCTCTGTCTACTCTCACGTCTCCGCATCGATCACATCACTTTCTAGAAGCAGTTCTGTGCTCTCTTCTGTCTACTCTCACGTCTCCGCATCGATCACATCACTTTCTAGAAGCAGTTCTATGCTCTCTTCTGTCTACTCTCACGTCTCCGCATCGATCACATCACTTTCTAGAAGCAGTTCTATGATCTCTTCTGTCTACTCTCACGTCTCCGCATCGATCACATCACTTTTCTAGAAGCAGTTCTATGCTCTCTTCTGTCTACTCTCACGTCTCCGCATCGATCACATCACTTTCTAGAAGCAGTTCTATGATCTCTTCTGTCTACTCTCACGTCTCCGCATCGATCACATCACTTTCTAGAAGCAGTTCTATGATCTCTTCTGTCTACTCTCACGTCTCCGCATCGATCACATCACTTTTCTAGAAGCAGTTCTATGCTCTCTTCTGTCTACTCTCACGTCTCCGCATCGATCACATCACTTTCTAGAAGCAGTTCTGTGCTCTCTTCTGTCTACTCTCACGTCTCCGCATCGATCACATCACTTTCTAGAAGCAGTTCTATGATCTCTTCTGTCTACTCTCACGTCTCCGCATCGATCACATCACTTTTCTAGAAGCAGTTCTATGATCTCTTCTGTCTACTCTCACGTCTCCCCATCGATCACATCACTTTTCTAGAAGCAGTTCTATGCTCTCTTCTGTCTACTCTCACGTCTCCGCATCGATCACATCACTTTCTAGAAGCAGTTCTATGATCTCTTCTGTCTACTCTCACGTCTCCGCATCGATCACATCACTTTTCTAGAAGCAGTTCTATGCTCTCTTCTGTCTACTCTCACGTCTCCGCATCGATCACATCACTTTCTAGAAGCAGTTATGTGCTCTCTTCTGTCTACTCTCACGTCTCCGCATCGATCACAACACTTTTTAAGAAGCAGTTCTATGCTCTCTTCTGTCTACTCTCACGTCTCCGCATCGATTACAACACTTTTCTAGAAGCAGTTCTATGCACTCTTCTGTCTACTCTCACGTCTCCGCATCGATCACATCACTTTTCTAAAAGCAGTTCTATGCTCTCTTCTGTCTACTCTCACGTTTCCGCATCGATCACAACACTTTTCTAGAAGCAGTTCTATGCTCTCTTCTGTCTACTCTCACGTCTCCGCAACGATCACAACACTTTTCTAAAAGCAGTTCTATGCTCTCTTCTGTCTACTCTCACGTCTTCGCATCGATCACATCACTTTTCTAGAAGCAGTTCTATGCTCTCTTCTGTCTACTCTCACGTTTCCGCATCGATCACAACACTTTTCTAGAAGCAGTTTTATGCTCTCTTCTGTCTACTCTCACGTCTCCCAATCGATCACAACACTTTTCTAGAAGCAGTTCTTTGCTCTCTTCTGTCTACTCTCACGTCTCCGCGGCGGTGAAAACAATTTTCTAGATACAGTACTATCATCTCTGTTGCCCACTCTCACTCTCAAATTGTACAATGCTCTCACATTCTGATTTTTTTTGTCGCTAGAGTGAGCAAGTATTACATCAAATATTATTCGCGCTCGAGAACGAAGCGGGGTAGCAAGTCATGTAAAAAATATGACTCAACATCAATTACAGATATCATTCAATATTTAATCACAGTCGTCGTAACTTGGAATGAGTCTTGCACTTGATGCTCACCTCACCTCACTTCCATTCTTTACTGAACTGCTCAAAAGACAACGCGTTTTTCAGTAATAACGAGAGCATAACAGTCTCGATAAAACAATGTTCTATTAACAAAAAAACGAAAGAAGAAATATATGTCTACAATGCAGTGACCTTTCCATGCGACGGCTGACAGAAAGCACGCCGGCTGGCACGCCCCTCGCATAATCTGCTTGCTGTAGTAGTAGTATGAAGAGTATGACAACGAAAGTTTTTTCTACAACACTATGTACCCGATCAGTCACTGTTTTCAATCCGTATTTCTATCATACACATACAATGACCTCGTTGCCACGGCTGAGAGAAATTACGCCGGTGGGCGCGCCCTAAGTGTTGTGAGCATGTTTGAAGTAGCTTGATAAAGTTTGAAGTTTGTGTGATCTTTACAAACCATTATATAACGACAGAACTCGTCTTGCCAAACTTTTACTTGTCTTTTCCACAATCTTCAACTCTTCGTTTCGTTGAAGTTATGCGTTGAAGCTAGAAATTTTGTCTTTTTCAACTGAATCAATCTATTATTGATTTTATTTACACGTATTTCTATCGAACAAGTGCACCACTATGTGGATATGGGTCAGTAAATGCGAATGCCAACTAATTGGTATTGATCTGTTGACCTCGCGGCTGGTAGCGAGCAACCCAGAGGGCGCGACCCCAGCAAGTAGCGCGCGCTCAAAAATGATCTAATATCATATGAAGACAAAGTCCGATCGTTCTGAAATTTTGACAGTAGGGCTTATATGCCCATAAAAGCTTAAGTTTACAAATTGGACACTCTATATTGCCTGTACGAAAAGTCGATCATATTTGCTTTATTTCGCGACTTTTCGAGAAATGAAACAAATTTCTATACTCTTTTTTACGTAATCTATCTTCTATTCAATTTTTATAGAAATCGAAGACCATGAAATTTGGGTGCATTTTGGGTACATTCGCCTTTTTGGGCATGAAGATGAGGTCACAGCCAGCTGGTATCGCGGCTATCGATTTTTTCTAGGTCGATTCACCTAACCTCCAAATTTCGTTCAAATTGAAGTATTTTGAAAATTTTCTCCATAGTTAAGAGATTAGGTGATAACTATGATCAGAAGATCGCTATTGACGAGATATTTGGAATTTTGCGTTCTCGGGTATTGAAGAAACTTTCTAGAAAAAATCAGCAAATAAGGTACACTTTGAAAAGAGATATCTCTCCGGAAAGAATGACAGACACACACCATAGTAAATATTAGTCTCAATGGGGGACTAGCGCTTCGGCGCGCTACCGCGCGCCTCCGCACTAGGTATCCAAGAATAGAACATTGAATAGTAGTTCATCTTGCTGCTCGTTCTCTATTGCTTCTTACGGAGAGACATCCATGTGAAAGGTCTATGTATCTCTTTCACTTTCTGTCTTTCTAACTTTCTCTCTCCTACTTTCTGTATATTTCTTCTTTCTCACTTTCCTTATTTTTACCTTTATACGCTCTCTTTCCCTCTCTCGTTCTCTCTTTCTTTTCTCTGCCCCCCTTACTCTCTCTCTCTCACTCTCTCTCTCTCTCTCCCTCTCTTCCTCTCATTCTCTCTCTCTGTCCCTCGTCTCCTCTCACGTCTCCGCTGCGGTCACAGAATTTTTCTAGAGACAGTATTATGGTCTTTTCTGTATACTTTCACGTCTTCGCTGCTGTCACGACAATTTTCTAGAGACAGTTCACGTCTCTTCTGTCAATTCTAAAGTAACCGCATCGATCACAACACTTTTCTAGAAGCAGTTCTATGCATTCTATGCTCTCATCTGTCTACTCTCACGTCTCCGCATCGATCACGTCACTTTTCTAGAAGCAGTTCTATGCTCTCATCTGTCTACTCTCAAGTATCCGCATCGATCACATCACTTTTCTAGAAGCAGTTCTATGCAGTCTATGCTCTCATCTGTCTACTCTCACGTCTCCGCATAGGGCACAACACTTTTCTAGAAACAGTTCTATGCTCTCTTCTCTCTACTCTCACGTCTTCGCATCGATCACGTCACTTTTCTAGAAGCAGTTCTATGCTCTCATCTGTCTACTCTCAAGTATCCGCATCGATCACATCACTTTTCTAGAAGCAGTTCTATGCTCTCATCTGTCTACTCTCACGTCTCCGCATCGGGCACAACACTTTTTCTAGAAACAGTTCTATGCTCTCTTCTCTCTACTCTCACGTCTTCGCATCGATCACGTCACTTTTCTAGAAGCAGTTCTATGCTCTCATCTGTCTACTCTCAAGTATCCGCATCGATCACATCACTTTTCTAGAAGCAGTTCTATGCTCTCATCTGTCTACTCTCACGTCTTCGCATCGGGCACAACACTTTTCTAGAAACAGTTCTATGCTCTCTTCTCTCTACTCTCACGTCTTCGCATCGATCACGTCACTTTTCTAGAAGCAGTTCTATGCTCTCATCTGTCTACTCTCAAGTATCCGCATCGATCACATCACTTTTCTAGAAGCAGTTCTATGCTCTCATCTGTCTACTCTCACGTCTCCGTATCGGGCACAACACTTTTCGAGAAACAGTTCTATGCTCTCTTCTCTCTACTCTCACGTATCCGCATCGATCACGTCACTTTTCTAGAAGCAGTTATATGCTCTCTTCTCTCTACTCTCACGTCTTCGCATCGGGCACAACACTTTTCTAGAAACAGTTCTATGCTCTCTTCTCTCTACTCTCATGTCTCCGCATCGATCACGTCATTTTTCTAGAAGCAGTTATATGCTCTCTTCTCTCTACTCTCACGTCTTCGCATCGGGCACAACACTTTTCTAGAAACAGTTCTATGCTCTCTTCTCTCTACTCTCACGTATCCGCATCGATCACGTCACTTTTCAAGAAGCAGTTATATGCTCTCTTCTCTCTACTCTCACGTCTTCGCATCGGGCACAACACTTTTCTTGAAACAGTTCTATGCTCTCTTCTCTCTACTCTCACGTATCCGCATCGATCACGTCACTTTTCTAGAAGCAGTTATATGCGCTCTTCTCTCTACTCTCACGTCTTCGCATCGGGCACAACACTTTTCTAGAAACAGTTCTATGCTCTCTTCTCTCTACTCTCATGTCTCCGCATCGATCACATCACTTTTCTAGAAGCAGTTCTTTGCTCTCATCTGTCTACTCTCACGTCTCCGCATCGATCACATCACTTTTCTAGAAGCAGTTCTTTGCTCTCATCTGTCTACTCTCACGTCTCCGCATCGGGCACAACACTTTTCTAAAAGCAGTTCTATGCTCTCTTCTCTCTACTCTCACGTCTTCGCATCGATCACATCACTTTTCTAGAAGCAGTTCTATGCTCTCATCTGTCTACTCTCACGTCTCCGCATCGGGCACAACACTTTTCTAGAAACAGTTCCATGCTCTCTTCTCTCTACTCTCACGTCTCCGCATCGATCACGTCATCTAGAAGCAGTTCTATGCTCACTTCTGTCTACTATCACGTCTCCGCATCGATCACATCATTTTTATAGAAGCATTTCTATGCTCTCTTCTCTCTACTCTCACGTCTCCGCATCGATCACAACACTTTTCTAGAAGCAGTGCTATGCTCTCTTCTGTCTACTCTCACATCTCCGCATCGATCACATCACTTTTCTAGAGACGTTCGCGTTCGTGAACGAAGCGGGGTAGCATTGTAATTTTACTTGTGTTTCTATGACTTAACAACAATTACAAAAATCATGCTTTCTTTATGCACAGTCTTCGCGATATGGAATGAGTCTTGCACTTGATGCTTTTTGAGGAGTCTATTGATACTTGAAAATGCTCCTCACCTCACTTTCATTTTTTTACTGAACTGCTCAAAAGACAACGCGTTTTTCAGTAATAACGAGAGCATAACAGTCTCGATAAAACAATGTTCTATTAACAAAAAAAACGAAAAAAGAAATATATGTCTACAATGCAGTGACCTTTTCATGCGACGGCTGACACAGAAAGCACGCCGGCTGGCACGCCCGTCGCATATTCTGCGCTTGCTGTAGAAGTAGTATCGAAAGAGGATGACAATGAAAGTGTTTTCTACAACATTATGTACCCGATCGGTCACTGTTTTCAATCCGTATTTCTATAATACACATACAATGACCTCGTTGCCACGGCTGAGAGAAAATACGCCGGTGGGCGCACCCTAAGTGTTGTGCGCATGTTTGAAGTAGCTTGATAAAGTTTGACGTTTGTTTGATCTTTACAAACCATTATATAATGACTGAACTTGTCTTACCAAACTTTCCTTGTCTTTTCCAATCTTCGTTCTCTTCGTTTCGTCGAAGTTATGCGTTGAAGCTAGAAATTTTGTTTTTTTCAACTGAATCAATATATTATTGGTTTTATTCACACGTGTTTCTATTGCACAAACGCACCACTGTGTGGATATGGGTCTGTAATTGCGAATGCCAACTAATTGGTATTGATCTGTTGACCTCGCGGCTGGTAGCGAGCAACCCGGAGGGC
Source organism: Rhabditoides inermis (assembly GCA_963966185.1). Lineage (NCBI taxonomy): Eukaryota > Metazoa > Nematoda > Chromadorea > Rhabditida > Rhabditidae > Rhabditoides > Rhabditoides inermis. The sequence goes on along the minus strand of CAWZYM010000343.1, from coordinate 52,058 downwards.
GCGACCCCGGCAAGTAACGCGCGCTCAGAAATGATCTAATATCATATGAAGATAAAATCCGATCGTTTTGAAATTTTGACAGTAGGGCTTATATGCCCATAAAAGCTTAAGTTTACAAATTGGACACTCTATATCGCCTGTACGAAAAGTCGATCATGTTTGCTTTATTTCGCGACTTTTCGAAAAATGAAACAAGTCTATATACTATATTTTACGTAATCTATCTTCTATTCAATTTTTATAGAAATCGAAGATCATGAATTTTGGGTGCATTTTGGGTACATTCGCCTATTAGGGCATGAAGATGAGGTCACAGCCAGCTGATATTGCGGCTATCGATTTTTTCTAGGTCGATTCACCTTCCCTCCAAGTTTCGTTCGATTTGAAACATTTTGAAAATTTTCTCCATAGTTAAGAGATTAGGTGATAACTATGATCAGAAGATCGCTATTGACGAGATATTCGGAATTTTGCGTACTCGGGTTTTGAAGAAACTTTCTAGAAGAAATCAGCAAATAAGGTATACTTTGAAAAGAGATAGCTCTCCGGAAAGAAGGACAGACAGACACCATAGTAAATATTAGTCTCAATGGGGGAAGTCCCAATTAGTTGGCATTCGCAATTACAGACCCATATCCACTGTGTGGATATGGGTCTGTAATTGCGAATGCCAACTAATTGGTATTGATCTGTTGACCTCGCGGCTGGTAGCGAGCAACCCGGAGGGCGCGACCCCGGCAAGTAACGCGCGCTCAGAAATGATCTAATATCATATGAAGATAAAATCCGATCGTTTTGAAATTTTGACAGTAGGGCTTATATGCCCATAAAAGCTTAAGTTTACAAATTGGACACTCTATATCGCCTGTACGAAAAGTCGATCATGTTTGCTTTATTTCGCGACTTTTCGAAAAATGAAACAAGTTTATATACTATATTTTACGTAATCTATCTTCTATTCAATTTTTATAGAAATCGAAGATCATGAATTTTGGGTGCATTTTGGGTACATTCGCCTATTAGGGCATGAAGATGAGGTCACAGCCAGCTGATATTGCGGCTATCGATTTTTTCTAGGTCGATTCACCTTCCCTCCAAGTTTCGTTCGATTTGAAACATTTTGAAAATTTTCTCCATAGTTAAGAGATTAGGTGATAACTATGATCAGAAGATCGCTATTGACGAGATATTCGGAATTTTGCGTACTCGGGTTTTGAAGAAACTTTCTAGAAGAAATCAGCAAATAAGGTATACTTTGAAAAGAGATAGCTCTCCGGAAAGAAGGACAGACAGACACCATAGTAAATATTAGTCTCAATGGGGGATTAATGTTATTTTTAGTGTTATATATTTTTACAATACCTTTTTCTAGTTATAAAATTGCTCAATGATGTCGCTCACGAACGTATGAAACAAATTGAAATTTGATTCATACTCTAATAGCGTAATATTCTTAATTTTCATTTAAATGATACTTGGTTTCACCAGCAAAACCAATCCGCTATCACTATTGACTTGTTCACAAACATTTTGTAGATCACTTTCCATTTATTTTTCAGTCGTATAACTTGACTTTGTCGTTCCATACAACACTTTATGTATAAAATTCGCATTTTTCAGGGTGCTTACCCATTATCGACTCTGTGACTATGTCGTCGCTAACCGGCGTAGACGATCCTCTGATATCCGGCACTGGAGAGGTAATAATATCATCATGATCATATAATATTCATGATTTTCCATTCAGTACGCCACACTCACGCCCGTGAAACCCTTTCACGAACTCACCGAAAGAGAACATTTCAACCTCTTCAAGCAGCAGCAGCAGCAACAACAGTTTCACCAGTACCAAATGTCACCGTACATGTTGGCTACTCCCTCACCTTCAAATGTTGCTCCAGGTGTGTATCAACTTGATCGGATAGTATCGTTTGTTAGTAGTTTGTTGTTTATTAATTTTCTTTGTTTAATTTTAGTCTCGTCTTCCCCTTGTGCCCCGCAAATCAAGCGCCGTCAAGCCCCGCCGTCCGCTCCCAGTGCGGCAAGGAACCTGGATCAGACTCTGAACAGGCGGGTTTTTAACACGCTTCATATTTACATATCTCCATAGTAATAGTACACTCTTTTTCAAATTTTGATTTGTGTGATGCAGGTTTTGTGTTTCCATTAAGCCCGTTTCACATACCTGGTGCTGGCATCTCTATCTACCATGAATAGCTTCTCCGAGTCTCCTCTAAAGAGTGGATGGGACATGCGACACCATTTGAGCAGCAACTAAAACACCAATTCAATTCACCAACATTCCCCGGAAGCAATAAAGCTACTTTTTGTCTACTTCATTAGTTCTGAAGTTTGTACAAAGAAATATTTTATTGCAAGAAATTACAATTACAAGGACAAAAAAACAGTGGAAATTGCATCATTTCAGTGTTTCCATCGATATCATCAGTAAAACGTACCTGAACCGAAACAATGAAACAACACACCTCGTAGTTGTTCTTGGCAGTGCAGTTGAAATTGAGAAATTGGGTGAGTATCTTCTCATCGTTCTCGGAGGGGGGAGAGAGACCACACTTGCCAGAAGATTCCAGGTCGGCTGGAAAAAGTGAGAGAGGAGAGAGGAGAGAGAGAGAAGAGAGAGAGACACTAGTTTATAGAAAATGGCCTGTCCGTCCGTCTGTCTGTAAGTGACGGTGATGCGGCGCTCTCTAAATACCCCAGATCGGAGCTAGCATGTGAGAAGTGCCGGGTTTGCACTATTTTAAGCACCGCCCACTACAACCAGGAGGATGAGCGCCGTAGGCGCGACTCCGACTGTTAGACATAGAGAGAGAGAGAGAGAGAGAGAGAGAGAGAGAGAGAGAGAGAGAGAGAGAGAGAGAGAGAAAGAGAGATTTACCTGCCATCAAATAGCGATTCACGTCGAACAGAAATTGGTTCAGGATCTTCCAGTTTTCTGAAAACGAAGACGTTTTAGATTCAGAGTCTCTTCAAAGTTAGAGCATAGTGTGCAATTCTTTATCGTGAATTATCACCGAAGCATAGGTCCGATTCACGTGCAGATCGAACATATGTACATACTCACTCTTGAGTGTTGCCACCGAAGCTAGATTGTGCTGACTGTAGTCAAGCGCCCGACGGACTACCTCCTGTAAAAAAATAGTCAGGATCTTTTCAAAGATGTGTTTCAAACAATTCAATCCACGTTTGCAATATTTCAAGTTGCTCACCGTCTACTTATGCAGTAAAACGTTCGGTATTTGTATAATATTAAAGAATCAAAGATGGATAATATTGGCAAATTATAGAGTTCAATAATGTCACCTTCTTGTGGTCTCTGTTTGGCAGAGATATTTTCAGTCTCTCCAGAGCATAGTTGAATGAGAAAAGTTTGGACTCCACTCGATGACAGTTCTTGTCAACCACCGGAAATCGACAACCAATTATCGATCAATATCGATTGGTACCTTGTGTCCTTTAGCAAACCGTTCTTCGTCCTTCAGAGATGCATTGAGAGTGTCGACCAGTCGATTTTCCGCCGGAGGCTGGTATTGATTGATTTATGACTTTCGATTAATCGAATTTACTACCAGGTACATGGAGATAAACTTCTCTTGCACTCTATCGCCATCTAGGTTTTCGATGAATCTGAAACGAGGTTAGAGCGCAGACGGCGAGAGTGGGCTCACCTGAAGTGATAGGCCACCCATCCGAGGAACTTTTCGTCAATGGCGAGTGGAGTTGGCTTGTAGTCGGAGGCAGAGACGCAGAGTTTCCGTAGAACATCGCACGATGAAAGAGGAAAGAGACTCTAAAATAACTGAACAACTGTAAACTGTTTGAAATCAGTAATAGTGAACTCACTCTAAAAGTGGTTATCGAGTTTCCTGAAAGATCGACTGATCGCAGTTTTCGCGGCCACTGGTGAGCGGTGAAGAGTACTGTAAGAGTACGGTAAAGAGTACTGTAATATTCGTGTGTAGACAATTGCTAGATTATTACTGTTTTCGCTCACCTTCATCTGTTAAATTGCACCCAGCAATGTTGAGAGTAGTGAGATACGGTAGTTCAGCGATGAAAGCGAGACTTCTTAGAGGGTTATTAGCCATGTTGAGAAGAGTCAGGTTCGATAGACCGGCAAGCGGAGTTCCGTCTTCGATCTGAAAAATGGATGTGTTGTTTGTTCACAAAACTGTGTTTACTTGGTTATCATACAAATATAGTCGTTTCAGCTTTCGGCATCCCTCTATTCCAGCCAGTGTCTGCAACGTTAATTTGCATAAAAAGGGCCAGTCTCATTTCAGGCTCTCTCTCTCTCTCCCTCTCTCTCCCTCTCTCTCTCTCTCTCTCTCTCTCTCTGCCCATCTCTCTCCCTCTCTCTCTCCCTCTCTTTCTCTCCCTCATCTCCACAATGCCACGACCATCGTTTCTCTCTCGATTCCGCCTCTCAACGTAATGAACCCTTCTCTTTTCCTTCTATCTGGTCTGCGTGTAGGCAGAATCAGCAAACACGATGAACTGGACTCAGAATGACACAGTATTGTTAGAACTGGCCACATCCGTGTATTTGAAAATCAGTAAATAATCGATTATTTGACGATATCTTTGTTTACAAATAATCCAGACATTAATAATGCTGCCATATGAGACTGACTTCGTTTTAAAATTTGCAGAACAGAAAATTTCCGAAAACGAAGCCAGTTATGGCTGACCGAAGACGAAAAAGGTTATTCATTTGGGTACAAATTGTACCAACACATTAAATTTTCTGAGAAACACTGAGTAATGTCCAGCAGTTTAACAGCACTCTATCTGGTCTGCGTGTGGGCAGATTCAGCAATCACAATGATTTGAAATCAGAATGACACTGTATTGTTTGAACTGGCCACATCCGCCGTGTATTTGAAAATCAGTAAATAATCGATTATTTGACGATATCTTTGTGTACAAATAATCCAGACATTAAAAATGCTGCCATATAAGACTGACTTCGTTTTAAAATTTGCAGAACAGAAAATTTCCGGAAACGAATCCAGTTATGGCTGACCGAAGACGAAAAAGGTTATTCATTTGGGTACAAATTGTACAAACACATTAAATTTTCTGAGAAACACTGAGTAATGTCCAGCAGTTTAACAGCACTCTATCTGGTCTGCGTGTGGGCAGATTCAGCAGTCACAATGATATGAAATCCGAATGACACTAAATTGTTAGAACTGGCCACATCCGTGTATTTGAAAGTCATTAAACAACCGATTACTTGACGATAACTTTGTCTACAAACAATCCAGACATTAATAATGCTGCCATATGAGCCTGACTTCGTTTTAAAATTTGCAGAACAGAAAACTTCCGAAAACGAAGCCAGTTATGGCTGACAGAAGACGAAAAAGGTTATTCATTTGGGTACAAATTGTACCAACACATTAAATTTTCTGAGAAACCCTGAGTAATGTCCAGCAGTTTAACAGCACTCTATCTGGTCTGCGTGTGGGCAGATTCAACAATCACAATGATTTGAACTCAGAACGACACTGTATTGTTAGAACTGGCCACATCCGTGTATTTGAAAATCAGTAAATAATCGATTATTTGACGATATCTTTGTGTACAAATAATCCAGACATTAATAATGCTGCCATATAAGACTGACTTCGTTTTGAAATTTGCAGAACAGAAAACTTCCGAAAACGAAGCCAGTTATGGCTTACCGAAGACGAAAAAGGTTATTCATTTGGGTACAAATTGTACCAACACATTATTTTTTCTGAGAAACCCTGAGTATTGTCCAGCAGTGGAACATCACTCTATCTGGTCTGCGTGTAGGCAGAATCAGCAATCACGATGAACTGGACTCAGAATGACACAGTATTGTTAGAACTGGCCACATCCGTGTATTTGAAAATCAGTAAACAATCGATTATTTGACGATATCTTTGTGTACAAATAATCCAGACATTAATAATGCTGCCATATGAGACTGACTTCGTTTTAAAATTTGCAGAATAGAAAATTTTCGAAAACGAAGTCAGTTATGGCTGACAGAAGACGAAAAAGGTTATTCATTTGGGTACAAATTGTACCAACACATTAAATTTTCTGAGAAACACTGAGTAATGTCCAGCAGTTTAACAGAACTCTATCTGGTCTGCGTTTGAGCAGATTCAGCAAATACAATACGTTGGAATCAGAATGACACCGTATTGTTAGAACTGGCCACATCCGTGTATTTGAAAATCAGTAAACAATCAAATACTTGACGATATCTTTGTCTACAAATAATCCAGACTTCAATAATGCTGCCATATGAGACTGACTTCGTTTTAAAAATTGCAGAACAGAAAATTTCCGAAAACGAAGCCAGTTTTTGCTGACCGAAGACGAAAAAGGTTATTCATTACGAATAATCCAAACATTAACAATGCTGCCATATGAGACTGACTTCGTTTTAAAATTTGCAGAACAGAAAACTTTCGAAAACAAAGCCAGTTATGGCTGACAGAAGACGAAAAAGGTTATTCATTTGGGTACAAATTGTACCAACACATTATTTTTTCTGAGAAACCCTGAGTATTGTCCAGCAGTTGAACATCACTCTATCTGGTCTGCGTGTGGGCAGAATCAGCAAACACGATGAACTGGACTCAGAATGACACCGTATTGTTAGAACTGGCCATATCCGTGTATTTGAAAATCAGTAAACAATCGAATACTTGACGATATCTTTGTGTACAAATAATCCAGACATTAATAATGCTGCCATATGAGACTGACTTCGTTTTAAAATTTGCAGAACAGAAAATTTCCGAAAACGAAGCCAGTTATGGCTGACCGAAGACGAAAAAGGTTATTCATTTGGGTACAAATTGTACCAACACATTAAATTTTCTGAGAAACACTGAGTAATGTCCAGCAGTTTAACAGCACTCTATCTGGTCTGCGTGTGGGCAGATTCAGCAATCACAATGATATGAAATCAGAATGACACTGTATTGTTATAACTGGCCACATCCGTGTATTTGAAAATCATTAAACAACCGATTACTGGACGATATCTTTGTCTACAAACAATCCAGACATTAATAATGCTGCCATATGAGCCTGACTTCGTTTTAAAATTTGCAGAACAGAAAACTTCCGAAAACGAAGCCAGTTATGGCTGACAGAAGACGAAAAAAGGTTATTCATTTGGGTACAAATTGTACCAACACATTAAATTTTCTGAGAAACCCTGAATAATGTCCAGCAGTTTAACAGCACTCTATCTGGTCTGCGTGTAGGCAGATTCAACAATCACAATGATTTGAACTCAGAACGACACTGTATTGTTAGAACTGGCCACATCCGTGTATTTGAAAATCAGTAAATATTCGATTTTTGATGATATCTTTGTGTACAAATAATCCAGACATCAATAATGCTGCCATATGAGACTGACTTCGTTTTGAAATTTGCAGAACAGAAAACTTCCGAAAACGAAGCCAGTTATGGCTTACCGAAGACGAAAAAGGTTATTCATTTGGGTACAAATTGTACCAACACATTAAATTTTCTGAGAAACACTGAGTAATGTCCAGCAGTTTAACAGCACTCTATCTGGTCTGCGTGTGGGCAGATTCAGCAATCACAATGATATGAAATCAGAATGACACTGTATTGTTAGAACTGGCCACATCCGTGTATTTGAAAATCATTAAACAACCGATTACTTGACGATATCTTTGTCTACAAACAATCCAGACATTAATAATGCTGCCATATGAGCCTGACTCCGTTTTAAAATTTGCAGAACAGAAAACTTCCGAAAACGAAGCCAGTTATGGCTGACAGAAGACGAAAAAGGTTATTCATTTGGGTACAAATTGTACCAACACATTAAATTTTCTGAGAAACCCTGAGTAATGTCCAGCAGTTTAACAGCACTCTATCTGGTCTGCGTGTGGGCATATTCAACAATCACAATGATTTGAACTAAGAACGACACTGTATTGTTAGAACTGGCCACATCCGTGTATTTGAAAATCAGTAAATAATCGATTTTTTGACGATATCTTTGTGTACAAATAATCCAGACATCAAAAATGCTGCCATATGAGACTGACTTCGTTTTGAAATTTGCAGAACAGAAAATTTCCGAAAACGAAGCCAGTTATGGCTTACCGATGACGAAAAAGGTTATTCATTTGGGTGCAAATTGTACCAACACATTATTTTTTCTGAGAAACCCTGAGTATTGTCCAGCAGTTGAACATCACTCTATCTGGTCTGCGTGTAGGCAGAATCAGCAAACACGATGAACTGGACTCAGAATGACACCGTATTGTTAAAACTGGCCATATCCGTGTATTTGAAAATCAGTAAACAATCAAATACTTGACGATATCTTTGTGTACAAATAATCCAGACATTAATAATGCTGCCATATGAGACTGACTTCGTTTTAAAATTTGCAGAACAGAAAATTTTCGAAAACGAAGCCAGTTATGGCTGACAGAAGACGAAAAAGGTTATTCATTTGGGTACAAATTGTACCAACACATTATTTTTTCTGAGAAACCCTGAGTATTGTCCAGCAGTTGAACATCACTCTATCTGGTCTGCGTGTAGGCAGAATCAGCAATCACGATGAACTGGACTCAGAATGACACAGTATTGTTAGAACTGGCCACATCCGCCGTGTATTTGAAAATCAGTAAATAATCGATTATTTGACGATATCTTTGTGTACAAATAATCCATACATTAAAAATGCTGCCATATGAGACTGACTTCGTTTTAAAATTTGCAGAACAGAAAATTTCCGAAAACGAATCCAGTTATGGCTGACCGAAGACGAAAAAGGTTATTCATTTGGGTACAAATTGTACCAACACATCAAATTTTCTGAAAAACCCTCAGTATCATCGTCCAGCAGTTTAACAGCACTCTATCTGGTCTGCGTGTAGGCAGAATCAGCAATCACAATGAACTGGAATCAGAATGACACCGTATTGTTAGAACTGGCCACATCCGTGTATTTGAAAATCAGTGAACAATCGATTACTTGACGATATCTTTGTCTACAAATAATCCAGTCAATAATAATGCTGCCATATGAGACTGACTTCGTTTTAAAATTTGCAGAACAGAAAATTTCCGAAAACGAAGCCAGTTATGGCTGACCGAAGACGAAAAATGTTATTCATTTGGGTACAAATTGTACCAACACATCATTTTTTTTCTGAGAAACCCTTGTATTGTCCAGCAGTTAAACATCACTCTATCTGGTCTGCGTGTAGACAGAATCAGCAATCACGATGAACTGGACTCAGAATGACACAGTATTGTTAGAACTGGCCACATCCGTGTATTTGAAAATCAGTAAATATTCGATTTTTGATGATATCTTTGTGTACAAATAATCCAGACATCAATAATGCTGCCATATGAGACTGACTTCGTTTTGAAATTTGCAGAACAGAAAACTTCCGAAAACGAAGCCAGTTATGGCTTACCGAAGACGAAAAAGGTTATTCATTTGGGTACAAATTGTACCAACACATTAAATTTTCTGAGAAACACTGAGTAATGTCCAGCAGTTTAACAGCACTCTATCTGGTCTGCGTGTGGGCAGATTCAGCAATCACAATGATATGAAATCAGAATGACACTGTATTGTTAGAACTGGCCACATCCGTGTATTTGAAAATCATTAAACAACCGATTACTTGACGATATCTTTGTCTACAAACAATCCAGACATTAATAATGCTGCCATATGAGCCTGACTCCGTTTTAAAATTTGCAGAACAGAAAACTTCCGAAAACGAAGCCAGTTATGGCTGACAGAAGACGAAAAAGGTTATTCATTTGGGTACAAATTGTACCAACACATTAAATTTTCTGAGAAACCCTGAGTAATGTCCAGCAGTTTAACAGCACTCTATCTGGTCTGCGTGTGGGCATATTCAACAATCACAATGATTTGAACTAAGAACGACACTGTATTGTTAGAACTGGCCACATCCGTGTATTTGAAAATCAGTAAATAATCGATTTTTTGACGATATCTTTGTGTACAAATAATCCAGACATCAAAAATGCTGCCATATGAGACTGACTTCGTTTTGAATTTTGCAGAACAGAAAATTTCCGAAAACGAAGCCAGTTATGGCTTACCGATGACGAAAAAGGTTATTCATTTGGGTACAAATTGTACCAACACATTATTTTTTCTGAGAAACCCTGAGTATTGTCCAGCAGTTGAACATCACTCTATCTGGTCTGCGTGTAGGCAGAATCAGCAAACACGATGAACTGGACTCAGAATGACACCGTATTGTTAAAACTGGCCATATCCGTGTATTTGAAAATCAGTAAACAATCAAATACTTGACGATATCTTTGTGTACAAATAATCCAGACATTAATAATGCTGCCATATGAGACTGACTTCGTTTTAAAATTTGCAGAACAGAAAATTTTCGAAAACGAAGCCAGTTATGGCTGACAGAAGACGAAAAAGGTTATTCATTTGGGTACAAATTGTACCAACACATTATTTTTTCTGAGAAACCCTGAGTATTGTCCAGCAGTTGAACATCACTCTATCTGGTCTGCGTGTAGGCAGAATCAGCAATCACGATGAACTGGACTCAGAATGACACAGTATTGTTAGAACTGGCCACATCCGCCGTGTATTTGAAAATCAGTAAATAATCGATTATTTGACGATATCTTTGTGTACAAATAATCCATACATTAAAAATGCTGCCATATGAGACTGACTTCGTTTTAAAATTTGCAGAACAGAAAATTTCCGAAAACGAATCCAGTTATGGCTGACCGAAGACGAAAAAGGTTATTCATTTGGGTACAAATTGTACCAACACATCAAATTTTCTGAAAAACCCTCAGTATCATCGTCCAGCAGTTTAACAGCACTCTATCTGGTCTGCGTGTAGGCAGAATCAGCAATCACAATGAACTGGAATCAGAATGACACCGTATTATTAGAACTGGCCACATCCGTGTATTTGAAAATCAGTGAACAATCGATTACTTGACGATATCTTTGTCTACAAATAATCCAGTCAATAATAATGCTGCCATATGAGACTGACTTCGTTTTAAAATTTGCAGAACAGAAAATTTCCGAAAACGAAGCCAGTTATGGCTGACCGAAGACGAAAAATGTTATTCATTTGGGTACAAATTGTACCAACACATCATTTTTTTTCTGAGAAACCCTTGTATTGTCCAGCAGTTAAACATCACTCTATCTGGTCTGCGTGTAGACAGAATCAGCAATCACGATGAACTGGACTCAGAATGACACAGTATTGTTAGAACTGGCCACATCCGTGTGTTTGAAAATCAGTAAACAATCGATTATTTGACGATATCTTTGTGTACAAATAATCCAGACATTAATAATGCTGCCATATGAGACTGACTTCGTTTTAAAATTTGCAGAACAGAAAGTTTTCGAAAACGAAGCCAGTTATGGCTGACAGAAGACGAAAAAGGTTATTCATTTCGGTACAAATTGTACCAACACATTAAATTTTCTGAGAAACACTGAGTGATGTCCAGCAGTTTAACAGAACTCTATCTGGTCTGCGTTTGAGCAGATTCAGCAAATACAATACGTTGGAATCAGAATGACACCGTATTGTTGAAACTGGCCACATCCGTGTATTTGAAAATCAGTAAACAATCAAATACTTGACGATATCTTTGTCTACAAATAATCCAGACTTAAATAATGCTGCCATATGAGACTGACTTCGTTTTAAAATTTGCAGAACAGAAAATTTCCGAAAACGAAGCCAGTTTTTGCTGACCGAAGACGAAAAAGGTTATTCATTTGGGTACAAATTGTACCAACACATTAAATTTTCTGAGAAACCCTGAGTAATGTCCAGCAGTTTGACAGCACTCTATCTGGTCTGCGTGTGGGCAGATTCAACAATCACAATGATTTGAACTCAGAACGACACTGTATCGTTAGAACTGGCCACATCCGTGTATTTGAAAATCAGTAAATAATCGATTATTTGACGATATCTTTGTGTACAAATAATCCAAACATTAATAATGCTGCCATATGAGACTGACTTCGTTTTAAAATTTGCAGAACAGAAAACTTTCGAAAACAAAGCCAGTTATGGCTGACAGAAGACGAAAAAGGTTATTCATTTGGGTACAAATTGTACCAACACATTATTTTTTCTGAGAAACCCTGAGTATTGTCCAGCAGTTGAACATCACTCTATCTGGTCTGCGTGTGGGCAGAATCAGCAAACACGATGAACTGGACTCAGAATGACACCGTATTGTTAGAACTGGCCATATCCGTGTATTTGAAAATCAGTAAACAATCGAATACTTGACGATATCTTTGTGTACAAATAATCCAGACATTAATAATGCTGCCATATGAGACTGACTTCGTTTTAAAATTTGCAGAACAGAAAATTTCCGAAAACGAAGCCAGTTATGGCTGACCGAAGACGAAAAAGGTTATTCATTTGGGTACAAATTGTACCAACACATTAAATTTTCTGAGAAACACTGAGTAATGTCCAGCAGTTTAACAGCACTCTATCTGGTCTGCGTGTGGGCAGATTCAGCAATCACCATGATATGAAATCAGAATGACACTGTATTGTTATAACTGGCCACATTCGTGTATTTGAAAATCATTAAACAACCGATTACTTGACGATATCTTTGTGTACAAATAATTGAAATAATCCAGACATTAATAATGTTGCCATATGAGACTGACTTCGTTTTAAAATTTGCAGAACAGAAAATTTTCAAAAACGAAGCCAGTTATGGCTGACAGAAGACGAAAAAGGTTATTCATTTGGGTACAAATTGTATCAACACATTAAATTTTCTGAGAAACACTGAGTAATGTCCAGCAGTTTAACAGAACTCTATCTGGTCTGCGTTTGAGCAGATTCAGCAAATACAACACGTTGGAATCAGAATGACACCGTATTGTTAGAACTGGCCACATCCGTGTATTTGAAAATCAGTAAACAATCAAATACTTGACGATATCTTTGTCTACAAATAATCCAGACATTAAAAATGCTGCCATATGAGACTGACTTCGTTCTAAAATTTGCAGAACAGAAAGTTTCCGAAAACGAAGCCAGTTTTTGCTGACCGAAGACGAAAAAGGTTATTCATTTGGGTACTGGCCACATCCGTGTATTTGAAAATCAGTAAACAATCGATTACTTGACGATATCTTTGTCTACGAATAATCCAAACTTCAATAATGCTGCCATATGAGAATGACTTCGTTTTAAAATTTGCAGAACAGAAAACTTTCGAAAACAAAGCCAGTTATGGCTGACAGAAGACGAAAAAGGTTATTCATTTGGGTACAAATTGTACCAACACATTATTTTTTCTGAGAAACCCTGAGTATTGTCCAGCAGTTGAACATCACTCTATCTGGTCTGCGTGTAGGCAGAATCAGCAAACACGATGAAAGCAGTTTAACAGCACTCTATCTGGACTCAGAATGACACCGTATTGTTAGAACTGGCCATATCCGTGTGTTTGAAAATCAGTAAACAATCAAATACTTGACGATATCTTTGTGTACAATAAATCCAGACATTAATAGTGCTGCCATATGAGACTGACTTCGTTTTAAAATTTGCAGAACAGAAAATTTCCGAAAACGAAGCCAGTTATGGCTGACCGAAGACGAAAAAGGATATTCATTTGGGTACAAATTGTACAAACACATTAAATTTTCTGAGAAACACTGAGTAATGTCCAGCAGTTTAACAGCACTCTATCTGGTCTGCGTGTGGGCAGATTCAGCAGTCACAATGATATGAAATCAGAATGACACTAAATTGTTAGAACTGGCCACATCCGTGTATTTGAAAATCATTAAACAACCGATTACTTGACGATAACTTTGTCTACAAACAATCCAGACATTAATAATGCTGCCATATGAGCCTGACTTCGTTTTAAAATTTGCAGAACAGAAAACTTCCGAAAACGAAGCCAGTTATGGCTGACAGAAGACGAAAAAGGTTATTCATTTGGGTACAAATTGTACCAACACATTAAATTTTCTGAGAAACCCTGAGTAATGTCCAGCAGTTTAACAGCACTCTATCTGGTCTGCGTGTGGGCAGATTCAACAATCACAATGATTTGAACTCAGAACGACACTGTATTGTTAGAACTGGCCACATCCGTGTATTTGAAAATCAGTAAATAATCGATTATTTGACGATATCTTTGTGTACAAATAATCCAGACATTAATAATGCTGCCATATAAGACTGACTTCGTTTTGAAATTTGCAGAACAGAAAACTTCCGAAAACGAAGCCAGTTATGGCTTACCGAAGACGAAAAAGGTTATTCATTTGGGTACAAATTGTACCAACACATTATTTTTTCTGAGAAACCCTGAGTATTGTCCAGCAGTGGAACATCACTCTATCTGGTCTGCGTGTAGGCAGAATCAGCAATCACGATGAAAGCAGTTTAACAGCACTCTATCTGGACTCAGAATGACACCGCATTGTTAGAACTGGCCATATCCGTGTGTTTGAAAATCAGTAAACAATCAAATACTTGACGATATCTTTGTGTACAATAAATCCAGACATTAATAGTGCTGCCATATGAGACTGACTTCGTTTTAAAATTTGCAGAACAGAAAATTTCCGAAAACGAAGCCAGTTATGGCTGACCGAAGACGAAAAAGGATATTCATTTGGGTACAAATTGTACAAACACATTAAATTTTCTGAGAAACACTGAGTAATGTCCAGCAGTTTAACAGCACTCTATCTGGTCTGCGTGTGGGCAGATTCAGCAGTCACAATGATATGAAATCAGAATGACACTAAATTGTTAGAACTGGCCACATCCGTGTATTTGAAAGTCATTAAACAACCGATTACTTGACGATAACTTTGTCTACAAACAATCCAGACATTAATAATGCTGCCATATGAGCCTGACTTCGTTTTAAAATTTGCAGAACAGAAAACTTCCGAAAACGAAGCCAGTTATGGCTGACAGAAGACGAAAAAGGTTATTCATTTGGGTACAAATTGTACCAACACATTAAATTTTCTGAGAAACCCTGAGTAATGTCCAGCAGTTTAACAGCACTCTATCTGGTCTGCGTGTGGGCAGATTCAACAATCACAATGATTTGAACTCAGAACGACACTGTATTGTTAGAACTGGCCACATCCGTGTATTTGAAAATCAGTAAATAATCGATTATTTGACGATATCTTTGTGTACAAATAATCCAGACATTAATAATGCTGCCATATAAGACTGACTTCGTTTTGAAATTTGCAGAACAGAAAACTTCCGAAAACGAAGCCAGTTATGGCTTACCGAAGACGAAAAAGGTTATTCATTTGGGTACAAATTGTACCAACACATTATTTTTTCTGAGAAACCCTGAGTATTGTCCAGCAGTGGAACATCACTCTATCTGGTCTGCGTGTAGGCAGAATCAGCAATCACGATGAAAGCAGTTTAACAGCACTCTATCTGGACTCAGAATGACACCGCATTGTTAGAACTGGCCATATCCGTGTGTTTGAAAATCAGTAAACAATCAAATACTTGACGATATCTTTGTGTACAATAAATCCAGACATTAATAGTGCTGCCATATGAGACTGACTTCGTTTTGAAATTTGCAGAACAGAAAATTTCCGAAAACGAAGCCAGTTATGGCTGACCGAAGACGAAAAAGGATATTCATTTGGGTACAAATTGTACAAACACATTAAATTTTCTGAGAAACACTGAGTAATGTCCAGCAGTTTAACAGCACTCTATCTGGTCTGCGTGTGGGCAGATTCAGCAGTCACAATGATATGAAATCAGAATGACACTAAATTGTTAGAACTGGCCACATCCGTGTATTTGAAAGTCATTAAACAACCGATTACTTGACGATAACTTTGTCTACAAACAATCCAGACATTAATAATGCTGCCATATGAGCCTGACTTCGTTTTAAAATTTGCAGAACAGAAAACTTCCGAAAACGAAGCCAGTTATGGCTGACAGAAGACGAAAAAGGTTATTCATTTGGGTACAAATTGTACCAACACATTAAATTTTCTGAGAAACCCTGAGTAATGTCCAGCAGTTTAACAGCACTCTATCTGGTCTGCGTGTGGGCAGATTCAACAATCACAATGATTTGAACTCAGAACGACACTGTATTGTTAGAACTGGCCACATCCGTGTATTTGAAAATCAGTAAATAATCGATTATTTGACGATATCTTTGTGTACAAATAATCCAGACATTAATAATGCTGCCATATAAGACTGACTTCGTTTTGAAATTTGCAGAACAGAAAACTTCCGAAAACGAAGCCAGTTATGGCTTACCGAAGACGAAAAAGGTTATTCATTTGGGTACAAATTGTACCAACACATTATTTTTTCTGAGAAACCCTGAGTATTGTCCAGCAGTGGAACATCACTCTATCTGGTCTGCGTGTAGGCAGAATCAGCAATCACGATGAAAGCAGTTTAACAGCACTCTATCTGGACTCAGAATGACACCGTATTGTTAGAACTGGCCATATCCGTGTGTTTGAAAATCAGTAAACAATCAAATACTTGACGATATCTTTGTGTACAATAAATCCAGACATTAATAGTGCTGCCATATGAGACTGACTTCGTTTTAAAATTTGCAGAACAGAAAATTTCCGAAAACGAAGCCAGTTATGGCTGACCGAAGACGAAAAAGGATATTCATTTGGGTACAAATTGTACAAACACATTAAATTTTCTGAGAAACACTGAGTAATGTCCAGCAGTTTAACAGCACTCTATCTGGTCTGCGTGTGGGCAGATTCAGCAGTCACAATGATATGAAATCAGAATGACACCGTATTGTTAGAACTGGCCACATCCGTGTATTTGAAAATCAGTAAACAATCAAATACTTGACGATATCTTTGTCTACAAATAATCCAGACATTAAAAATGCTGCCATATGAGACTGACTTCGTTCTAAAATTTGCAGAACAGAAAGTTTCCGAAAACGAAGCCAGTTTTTGCTGACCGAAGACGAAAAAGGTTATTCATTTGGGTACTGGCCACATCCGTGTATTTGAAAATCAGTAAACAATCGATTACTTGACGATATCTTTGTCTACGAATAATCCAAACTTCAATAATGCTGCCATATGAGAATGACTTCGTTTTAAAATTTGCAGAACAGAAAACTTTCGAAAACAAAGCCAGTTATGGCTGACAGAAGACGAAAAAGGTTATTCATTTGGGTACAAATTGTACAAACACATTATTTTTTCTGAGAAACCCTGAGTATTGTCCAGCAGTTGAACATCACTCTATCTGGTCTGCGTGTAGGCAGAATCAGCAAACACGATGAAAGCAGTTTAACAGCACTCTATCTGGACTCAGAATGACACCGTATTGTTAGAACTGGCCATATCCGTGTGTTTGAAAATCAGTAAACAATCAAATACTTGACGATATCTTTGTGTACAATAAATCCAGACATTAATAGTGCTGCCATATGAGACTGACTTCGTTTTAAAATTTGCAGAACAGAAAATTTCCGAAAACGAAGCCAGTTATGGCTGACCGAAGACGAAAAAGGATATTCATTTGGGTACAAATTGTACAAACACATTAAATTTTCTGAGAAACACTGAGTAATGTCCAGCAGTTTAACAGCACTCTATCTGGTCTGCGTGTGGGCAGATTCAGCAGTCACAATGATATGAAATCAGAATGACACTAAATTGTTAGAACTGGCCACATCCGTGTATTTGAAAGTCATTAAACAACCGATTACTTGACGATAACTTTGTCTACAAACAATCCAGACATTAATAATGCTGCCATATGAGCCTGACTTCGTTTTAAAATTTGCAGAACAGAAAACTTCCGAAAACGAAGCCAGTTATGGCTGACAGAAGACGAAAAAGGTTATTCATTTGGGTACAAATTGTACCAACACATTAAATTTTCTGAGAAACCCTGAGTAATGTCCAGCAGTTTAACAGCACTCTATCTGGTCTGCGTGTGGGCAGATTCAACAATCACAATGATTTGAACTCAGAACGACACTGTATTGTTAGAACTGGCCACATCCGTGTATTTGAAAATCAGTAAATAATCGATTATTTGACGATATCTTTGTGTACAAATAATCCAGACATTAATAATGCTGCCATATAAGACTGACTTCGTTTTGAAATTTGCAGAACAGAAAACTTCCGAAAACGAAGCCAGTTATGGCTTACCGAAGACGAAAAAGGTTATTCATTTGGGTACAAATTGTACCAACACATTATTTTTTCTGAGAAACCCTGAGTATTGTCCAGCAGTGGAACATCACTCTATCTGGTCTGCGTGTAGGCAGAATCAGCAATCACGATGAAAGCAGTTTAACAGCACTCTATCTGGACTCAGAATGACACCGTATTGTTAGAACTGGCCATATCCGTGTGTTTGAAAATCAGTAAACAATCAAATACTTGACGATATCTTTGTGTACAATAAATCCAGACATTAATAGTGCTGCCATATGAGACTGACTTCGTTTTAAAATTTGCAGAACAGAAAATTTCCGAAAACGAAGCCAGTTATGGCTGACCGAAGACGAAAAAGGATATTCATTTGGGTACAAATTGTACAAACACATTAAATTTTCTGAGAAACACTGAGTAATGTCCAGCAGTTTAACAGCACTCTATCTGGTCTGCGTGTGGGCAGATTCAGCAGTCACAATGATATGAAATCAGAATGACACTAAATTGTTAGAACTGGCCACATCCGTGTATTTGAAAGTCATTAAACAACCGATTACTTGACGATAACTTTGTCTACAAACAATCCAGACATTAATAATGCTGCCATATGAGCCTGACTTCGTTTTAAAATTTGCAGAACAGAAAACTTCCGAAAACGAAGCCAGTTATGGCTGACAGAAGACGAAAAAGGTTATTCATTTGGGTACAAATTGTACCAACACATTAAATTTTCTGAGAAACCCTGAGTAATGTCCAGCAGTTTAACAGCACTCTATCTGGTCTGCGTGTGGGCAGATTCAGCAGTCACAATGATATGAAATCAGAATGACACCAAATTGTTAGAACTGGCCACATCCGTGTATTTGAAAGTCATTAAACAACCGATTACTTGACGATAACTTTGTCTACAAACAATCCAGACATTAATAATGCTGCCATATGAGCCTGACTTCGTTTTAAAATTTGCAGAACAGAAAACTTCCGAAAACGAAGCCAGTTATGGCTGACAGAAGACGAAAAAGGTTATTCATTTGGGTACAAATTGTACCAACACATTAAATTTTCTGAGAAACCCTGAGTAATGTCCAGCAGTTTAACAGCACTCTATCTGGTCTGCGTGTGGGCAGATTCAACAATCACAATGATTTGAACTCAGAACGACACTGTATTGTTAGAACTGGCCACATCCGTGTATTTGAAAATCAGTAAATAATCGATTATTTGACGATATCTTTGTGTACAAATAATCCAGACATTAATAATGCTGCCATATAAGACTGACTTCGTTTTGAAATTTGCAGAACAGAAAACTTCCGAAAACGAAGCCAGTTATGGCTTACCGAAGACGAAAAAGGTTATTCATTTGGGTACAAATTGTACCAACACATTATTTTTTCTGAGAAACCCTGAGTATTGTCCAGCAGTGGAACATCACTCTATCTGGTCTGCGTGTAGGCAGAATCAGCAATCACGATGAAAGCAGTTTAACAGCACTCTATCTGGACTCAGAATGACACCGTATTGTTAGAACTGGCCATATCCGTGTGTTTGAAAATCAGTAAACAATCAAATACTTGACGATATCTTTGTGTACAATAAATCCAGACATTAATAGTGCTGCCATATGAGACTGACTTCGTTTTAAAATTTGCAGAACAGAAAATTTCCGAAAACGAAGCCAGTTATGGCTGACCGAAGACGAAAAAGGATATTCATTTGGGTACAAATTGTACAAACACATTAAATTTTCTGAGAAACACTGAGTAATGTCCAGCAGTTTAACAGCACTCTATCTGGTCTGCGTGTGGGCAGATTCAGCAGTCACAATGATATGAAATCAGAATGACACTAAATTGTTAGAACTGGCCACATCCGTGTATTTGAAAGTCATTAAACAACCGATTACTTGACGATAACTTTGTCTACAAACAATCCAGACATTAATAATGCTGCCATATGAGCCTGACTTCGTTTTAAAATTTGCAGAACAGAAAACTTCCGAAAACGAAGCCAGTTATGGCTGACAGAAGACGAAAAAGGTTATTCATTTGGGTACAAATTGTACCAACACATTAAATTTTCTGAGAAACCCTGAGTAATGTCCAGCAGTTTAACAGCACTCTATCTGGTCTGCGTGTGGGCAGATTCAACAATCACAATGATTTGAACTCAGAACGACACTGTATTGTTAGAACTGGCCACATCCGTGTATTTGAAAATCAGTAAATAATCGATTATTTGACGATATCTTTGTGTACAAATAATCCAGACATTAATAATGCTGCCATATAAGACTGACTTCGTTTTGAAATTTGCAGAACAGAAAACTTCCGAAAACGAAGCCAGTTATGGCTTACCGAAGACGAAAAAGGTTATTCATTTGGGTACAAATTGTACCAACACATTATTTTTTCTGAGAAACCCTGAGTATTGTCCAGCAGTGGAACATCACTCTATCTGGTCTGCGTGTAGGCAGAATCAGCAATCACGATGAACTGGACTCAGAATGACACAGTATTGTTAGAACTGGCCACATCCGTGTATTTGAAAATCAGTAAACAATCGATTATTTGACGATATCTTTGTGTACAAATAATCCAGACATTAATAATGCTGCCATATGAGACTGACTTCGTTTTAAAATTTGCAGAATAGAAAATTTTCGAAAACGAAGTCAGTTATGGCTGACAGAAGACGAAAAAGGTTATTCATTTGGGTACAAATTGTACCAACACATTAAATTTTCTGAGAAACACTGAGTAATGTCCAGCAGTTTAACAGAACTCTATCTGGTCTGCGTTTGAGCAGATTCAGCAAATACAATACGTTGGAATCAGAATGACACCGTATTGTTAGAACTGGCCACATCCGTGTATTTGAAAATCAGTAAACAATCAAATACTTGACGATATCTTTGTCTACAAATAATCCAGACTTCAATAATGCTGCCATATGAGACTGACTTCGTTTTAAAAATTGCAGAACAGAAAATTTCCGAAAACGAAGCCAGTTTTTGCTGACCGAAGACGAAAAAGGTTATTCATTACGAATAATCCAAACATTAACAATGCTGCCATATGAGACTGACTTCGTTTTAAAATTTGCAGAACAGAAAACTTTCGAAAACAAAGCCAGTTATGGCTGACAGAAGACGAAAAAGGTTATTCATTTGGGTACAAATTGTACCAACACATTATTTTTTCTGAGAAACCCTGAGTATTGTCCAGCAGTTGAACATCACTCTATCTGGTCTGCGTGTGGGCAGAATCAGCAAACACGATGAACTGGACTCAGAATGACACCGTATTGTTAGAACTGGCCATATCCGTGTATTTGAAAATCAGTAAACAATCGAATACTTGACGATATCTTTGTGTACAAATAATCCAGACATTAATAATGCTGCCATATGAGACTGACTTCGTTTTAAAATTTGCAGAACAGAAAATTTCCGAAAACGAAGCCAGTTATGGCTGACCGAAGACGAAAAAGGTTATTCATTTGGGTACAAATTGTACCAACACATTAAATTTTCTGAGAAACACTGAGTAATGTCCAGCAGTTTAACAGCACTCTATCTGGTCTGCGTGTGGGCAGATTCAGCAATCACAATGATATGAAATCAGAATGACACTGTATTGTTATAACTGGCCACATCCGTGTATTTGAAAATCATTAAACAACCGATTACTGGACGATATCTTTGTCTACAAACAATCCAGACATTAATAATGCTGCCATATGAGCCTGACTTCGTTTTAAAATTTGCAGAACAGAAAACTTCCGAAAACGAAGCCAGTTATGGCTGACAGAAGACGAAAAAAGGTTATTCATTTGGGTACAAATTGTACCAACACATTAAATTTTCTGAGAAACCCTGAGTAATGTCCAGCAGTTTAACAGCACTCTGTCTGGTCTGCGTGTAGGCAGATTCAACAATCACAATGATTTGAACTCAGAACGACACTGTATTGTTAGAACTGGCCACATCCGTGTATTTGAAAATCAGTAAATATTCGATTTTTGATGATATCTTTGTGTACAAATAATCCAGACATCAATAATGCTGCCATATGAGACTGACTTCGTTTTGAAATTTGCAGAACAGAAAACTTCCGAAAACGAAGCCAGTTATGGCTTACCGAAGACGAAAAAGGTTATTCATTTGGGTACAAATTGTACCAACACATTAAATTTTCTGAGAAACACTGAGTAATGTCCAGCAGTTTAACAGCACTCTATCTGGTCTGCGTGTGGGCAGATTCAGCAATCACAATGATATGAAATCAGAATGACACTGTATTGTTAGAACTGGCCACATCCGTGTATTTGAAAATCATTAAACAACCGATTACTTGACGATATCTTTGTCTACAAACAATCCAGACATTAATAATGCTGCCATATGAGCCTGACTCCGTTTTAAAATTTGCAGAACAGAAAACTTCCGAAAACGAAGCCAGTTATGGCTGACAGAAGACGAAAAAGGTTATTCATTTGGGTACAAATTGTACCAACACATTAAATTTTCTGAGAAACCCTGAGTAATGTCCAGCAGTTTAACAGCACTCTATCTGGTCTGCGTGTGGGCATATTCAACAATCACAATGATTTGAACTCAGAACGACACTGTATTGTTAGAACTGGCCACATCCGTGTATTTGAAAATCAGTAAATAATCGATTTTTTGACGATATCTTTGTGTACAAATAATCCAGACATCAAAAATGCTGCCATATGAGACTGACTTCGTTTTGAAATTTGCAGAACAGAAAATTTCCGAAAACGAAGCCAGTTATGGCTTACCGATGACGAAAAAGGTTATTCATTTGGGTACAAATTGTACCAACACATTATTTTTTCTGAGAAACCCTGAGTATTGTCCAGCAGTTGAACATCACTCTATCTGGTCTGCGTGTAGGCAGAATCAGCAAACACGATGAACTGGACTCAGAATGACACCGTATTGTTAAAACTGGCCATATCCGTGTATTTGAAAATCAGTAAACAATCAAATACTTGACGATATCTTTGTGTACAAATAATCCAGACATTAAAAATGCTGCCATATGAGACTGACTTCGTTTTAAATTTTGCAGAACAGAAAATTTCCGAAAACGAAGCCAGTTATGGCTTACCGATGACGAAAAAGGTTATTCATTTGGGTACAAATTGTACCAACACATTATTTTTTCTGAGAAACCCTGAGTATTGTCCAGCAGTTGAACATCACTCTATCTGGTCTGCGTGTAGGCAGAATCAGCAAACACGATGAACTGGACTCAGAATGACACCGTATTGTTAAAACTGGCCATATCCGTGTATTTGAAAATCAGCAAACAATCAAATACTTGACGATATCTTTGTGTACAAATAATCCAGACATCAAAAATGCTGCCATATGAGACTGACTTCGTTTTGAAATTTGCAGAACAGAAAATTTCCGAAAACGAAGCCAGTTATGGCTTACCGATGACGAAAAAGGTTATTCATTTGGGTACAAATTGTACCAACACATTATTTTTTCTGAGAAACCCTGAGTATTGTCCAGCAGTTGAACATCACTCTATCTGGTCTGCGTGTAGGCAGAATCAGCAATCACGATGAACTGGACTCAGAATGACACAGTATTGTTAGAACTGGCCACATCCGCCGTGTATTTGAAAATCAGTAAATAATCGATTATTTGACGATATCTTTGTGTACAAATAATCCATACATTAAAAATGCTGCCATATGAGACTGACTTCGTTTTAAAATTTGCAGAACAGAAAATTTCCGAAAACGAATCCAGTTATGGCTGACCGAAGACGAAAAAGGTTATTCATTTGGGTACAAATTGTACCAACACATCAAATTTTCTGAAAAACCCTCAGTATCATCGTCCAGCAGTTTAACAGCACTCTATCTGGTCTGCGTGTAGGCAGAATCAGCAATCACAATGAACTGGAATCAGAATGACACCGTATTGTTAGAACTGGCCACATCCGTGTATTTGAAAATCAGTGAACAATCGATTACTTGACGATATCTTTGTCTACAAATAATCCAGTCAATAATAATGCTGCCATATGAGACTGACTTCGTTTTAAAATTTGCAGAACAGAAAATTTCCGAAAACGAAGCCAGTTATGGCTGACCGAAGACGAAAAATGTTATTCATTTGGGTACAAATTGTACCAACACATCATTTTTTTTCTGAGAAACCCTTGTATTGTCCAGCAGTTAAACATCACTCTATCTGGTCTGCGTGTAGACAGAATCAGCAATCACGATGAACTGGACTCAGAATGACACAGTATTGTTAGAACTGGCCACATCCGTGTGTTTGAAAATCAGTAAACAATCGATTATTTGACGATATCTTTGTGTACAAATAATCCAGACATTAATAATGCTGCCATATGAGACTGACTTCGTTTTAAAATTTGCAGAACAGAAAGTTTTCGAAAACGAAGCCAGTTATGGCTGACAGAAGACGAAAAAGGATATTCATTTCGGTACAAATTGTACCAACACATTAAATTTTCTGAGAAACACTGAGTGATGTCCAGCAGTTTAACAGAACTCTATCTGGTCTGCGTTTGAGCAGATTCAGCAAATACAATACGTTGGAATCAGAATGACACCGTATTGTTGAAACTGGCCACATCCGTGTATTTGAAAATCAGTAAACAATCAAATACTTGACGATATCTTTGTCTACAAATAATCCAGACTTTAATAATGCTGCCATATGAGACTGACTTCGTTTTAAAATTTGCAGAACAGAAAATTTCCGAAAACGAAGCCAGTTTTTGCTGACCGAAGACGAAAAAGGTTATTCATTTGGGTACAAATTGTACCAACACATTAAATTTTCTGAGAAACCCTGAGTAATGTCCAGCAGTTTGACAGCACTCTATCTGGTCTGCGTGTGGGCATATTCAACAATCACAATGATTTGAACTCAGAACGACACTGTATCGTTAGAACTGGCCACATCCGTGTATTTGAAAATCAGTAAATAATCGATTATTTGACGATATCTTTGTGTACAAATAATCCAAACATTAATAATGCTGCCATATGAGACTGACTTCGTTTTAAAATTTGCAGAACAGAAAACTTTCGAAAACAAAGCCAGTTATGGCTGACAGAAGACGAAAAAGGTTATTCATTTGGGTACAAATTGTACCAACACATTATTTTTTCTGAGAAACCCTGAGTATTGTCCAGCAGTTGAACATCACTCTATCTGGTCTGCGTGTGGGCAGAATCAGCAAACACGATGAACTGGACTCAGAATGACACCGTATTGTTAAAACTGGCCATATCCGTGTATTTGAAAATCAGTAAACAATCGAATACTTGACGATATCTTTGTGTACAAATAATCCAGACATTAATAATGCTGCCATATGAGACTGACTTCGTTTTAAAATTTGCAGAACAGAAAATTTCCGAAAACGAAGCCAGTTATGGCTGACCGAAGACGAAAAAGGTTATTCATTTGGGTACAAATTGTACCAACACATTAAATTTTCTGAGAAACACTGAGTAATGTCCAGCAGTTTAACAGCACTCTATCTGGTCTGCGTGTGGGCAGATTCAGCAATCACCATGATATGAAATCAGAATGACACTGTATTGTTATAACTGGCCACATCCGTGTATTTGAAAATCATTAAACAACCGATTACTTGACGATATCTTTGTCTACAAACAATCCAGACATTAATAATGCTGCCATATGAGCCTGACTTCGTTTTAAAATTTGCAGAACAGAAAACTTCCGAAAACGAAGCCAGTTATGGCTGACAGAAGACGAAAAAAGGTTATTCATTTGGGTACAAATTGTACCAACACATTAAATTTTCTGAGAAACCCTGAGTAATGTCCAGCAGTTTAACAGCACTCTATCTGGTCTGCGTGTAGGCAGATTCAACAATCACAATGATTTGAACTCAGAACGACACTGTATTGTTAGAACTGGCCACATCCGTGTATTTGAAAATCAGTAAATATTCGATTTTTGATGATATCTTTGTGTACAAATAATCCAGACATCAATAATGCTGCCATATGAGACTGACTTCGTTTTGAAATTTGCAGAACAGAAAACTTCCGAAAAAGAAGCCAGTTATGGCTTACCGAAGACGAAAAAGGTTATTCATTTGGGTACAAATTGTACCAACACATTAAATTTTCTGAGAAACACTGAGTAATGTCCAGCAGTTTAACAGCACTTTATCTGGTCTGCGTGTGGGTAGATTCAGCAATCACAATGATATGAAATCAGAATGACACTGTATTGTTAGAACTGGCCACATCCGTGTATTTGAAAATCATCAAACAACCGATTACTTGACGATATCTTTGTCTACAAACAATCCAGACATTAATAATGCTGCCATATGAGCCTGACTCCGTTTTAAAATTTGCAGAACAGAAAACTTCCGAAAACGAAGCCAGTTATGGCTGACAGAAGACGAAAAAGGTTATTCATTTGGGTACAAATTGTACCAACACATTAAATTTTCTGAGAAACCCTGAGTAATGTCCAGCAGTTTAACAGCACTCTATCTGGTCTGCGTGTGGGCATATTCAACAATCACAATGATTTGAACTCAGAACGACACTGTATTGTTAGAACTGGCCACATCCGTGTATTTGAAAATCAGTAAATAATCGATTTTTTGACGATATCTTTGTGTACAAATAATCCAGACATTAAAAATGCTGCCATATGAGACTGACTTCGTTTTGAAATTTGCAGAACAGAAAATTTCCGAAAACGAAGCCAGTTATGGCTTACCGAAGACGAAAAAGGTTATTCATTTGGGTACAAATTGTACCAACACATTATTTTTTCTGAGAAACCCTGAGTATTGTCCAGCAGTTGAACATCACTCTATCTGGTCTGCGTGTAGGCAGAATCAGCAAACACGATGAACTGGACTCAGAATGACACCGTATTGTTAAAACTGGCCATATCCGCCGTGTATTTGAAAATCAGTAAATAATCGACTATTTGACGATATCTTTGTGTACAAATAATCCAGACATTAAAAATGCTGCCATATGAGACTGACTTCGTTTTAAAATTTGCAGAACAGAAAATTTCCGAAAACGAATCCAGTTATGGCTGACCGAAGACGAAAAAGGTTATTCATTTGGGTACAAATTGTACCAACACATCAAATTTTCTGAAAAACCCTCAGTATCATCGTCCAGCAGTTTAACAGCACTCTATCTGGTCTGCGTGTAGGCAGAATCAGCAATCACAATGAACTGGAATCAGAATGACACCGTATTGTTAGAACTGGCCACATCCGTGTATTTGAAAATCAGTGAACAATCGATTACTTGACGATATCTTTGTCTACAAATAATCCAGTCAATAAAAATGCTGCCATATGAGACTGACTTCGTTTTAAAATTTGCAGAACAGAAAATTTCCGAAAACGAAGCCAGTTATGGCTGACCGAAGACGAAAAATGTTATTCATTTGGGTACAAATTGTACCAACACATCATTTTTTTTCTGAGAAACCCTTGTATTGTCCAGCAGTTAAACATCACTCTATCTGGTCTGCGTGTAGACAGAATCAGCAATCACGATGAACTGGACTCAGAATGACACAGTATTGTTAGAACTGGCCACATCCGTGTATTTGAAAATCAGTAAACAATCGATTATTTGACGATATCTTTGTGTACAAATAATCCAGACATTAGTAATGCTGCCATATGAGACTGACTTCGTTTTTAAATTTGCAGAACAGAAAGTTTTCGAAAACGAAGCCAGTTATGGCTGACAGAAGACGAAAAAGGTTATTCATTTCGGTACAAATTGTACCAACACATTAAATTTTCTGAGAAACACTGAGTGATGTCCAGCAGTTTAACAGAACTCTATCTGGTCTGCGTTTGAGCAGATTCAGCAAATACAATACGTTGGAATCAGAATGACACCGTATTGTTGAAACTGGCCACATCCGTGTATTTGAAAATCAGTAAACAATCAAATACTTGACGATATCTTTGTCTACAAATAATCCAGACTTTAATAATTCTGCCATATGAGACTGACTTCGTTTTAAAATTTGCAGAACAGAAAACTTCCGAAAACGAAGCCAGTTTTTGCTGACCGAAGACGAAAAAGGTTGTTCATTTGGGTACTGGCCACATCCGTGTATTTGAAAATTAGTAAACAATCGATTACTTGACGATATCTTTGTCTACGAATAATCCAAACATTAATAGTGCTGCCATATGAGACTGACTTCGTTTTAAAAATTGCAGAACAGAAAATTTCCGAAAACGAAGCCAGTTATGGCTGAGCGAAGACGAAAAAGGTTATTCATTTGGGTACAAATTGTACCAACACATTAATTTTTCTGAGAAACACTGAGTAATGTCCAGCAGTTTAACAGCACTCTATCTGGTCTGCGTGTGGGCAGATTCAGCAATCACAATGATATGAAATCAGAATGACACTGTATTGTTAGAACTGGCCACATCCGTGTATTTGAAAATCATTAAACAACCGATTACTTGACGATATCTTTGTCTACAAACAATCCAGACAATACTAATGCTGCCATATGAACCTGACTTCGTTTTAAAATTTGCAGAACAGAAAACTTCCGAAAACGAAGCCAGTTATGGCTGACAGAAGACGAAAAAGGTTATTCATTTGGGTACAAATTGTACCAACACATTACATTTTCTGAGAAACCCTGAGTAATGTCCAGCAGTTTAACAGCACTCTATCTGGTCTGCGTTTGGGCAGATTCAACAATCACAATGATTTGAACTCAGAACGACACTGTATTGTTAGAACTGGCCACATCCGTGTATTTGAAAATCAGTAAATAATCGATTATTTGACGATATCTTTGTGTACAAATAATCCAGACATTAATAATGCTGCCATATGAGACTGACTTCGTTTTGAAATTTGCAGAACAGAAAACTTCCGAAAACGAAGCCAGTTATGGCTTACCGAAGACGAAAAAGGTTATTCATTTGGGTACAAATTGTACCAACACATTATTTTTTCTGAGAAACCCTGAGTATTGTCCAGCAGTTGAACATCACTCTATCTGGTCTGCGTGTAGGCAGAATCAGCAATCACGATGAACTGGACTCAGAATGACACAGTATTGTTAGAACTGGCCACATCCGTGTATTTGAAAGTAAGTAAACATTCGATTATTTGACGATGTCTTTGTGTACAAATAATACAGACAATAATAATGCTGCCATATGAGACTGACTTCGTTTTAAAATTTGCAGAACAGAAAGTTTTCGAAAACGAAGCCAGTTATGGCTGACAGAAGACGAAAAAGGTTATTCATTTGGGTACAAATTGTACCAACACATTAAATTTTCTGAGAAACACTGAGTAATGTCCAGCAGTTTAACAGAACTCTATCTGGTCTGCGTTTGAGCAGATTCAGCAAATACAATACGTTTTAATCAGAATGACACCGTATTGTTGAAACTGGCCACATCCGTGTATTTGAAAATCAGTAAACAATCAAATACTTGACGATATCTTTGTCTACAAATAATCCAGACTTTGATAATGCTACCATATGAGACTGACTTCGTTTTAAAATTTGCAGAACAGAAAATTTCCGAAAACGAAGCCAGTTTTTGCTGACCGAAGACGAAAAAGGTTATTCATTTGGGTACTGGCCACATCCGTGTATTTGAAAATTAGTAAACAATCGATTACTTGACGATATCTTTGTCTACGAATAATCCAAACAATAATAATGCTGCCATATGAGACTGACTTAGTTTTAAAATTTGCAGAACAGAAAATTTCCGAAAACGAAGTCAGTTATGGCTGACAAAAGACGAAAAAGGTTATTCATTTGGGTACAAATTGTACCAACACATTATTTTTTCTGAGAAACCCTGAGTATTGTCCAGCAGTTGAACATC
The DNA here is from genome assembly GCA_963966185.1 of Rhabditoides inermis. Taxonomy (NCBI): domain Eukaryota; kingdom Metazoa; phylum Nematoda; class Chromadorea; order Rhabditida; family Rhabditidae; genus Rhabditoides; species Rhabditoides inermis. Next base: position 21,809 of record CAWZYM010000343.1, on the reverse strand, counting down.
ACTCTATCTGGTCTGCGTGTAGGCAGAATCAGCAAACACGATGAACTGGACTCAGAATGACACCGTATTGTTAAAACTGGCCATATCCGTGTATTTGAAAATCAGTAAACAATCAAATACTTGACGATATCTTTGTGTACAAATAATCCAGACATTAATAATGCTGCCATATGAGACTGACTTCGTTTTAAAATTTGCAGAACAGAAAATTTTCGAAAACGAAGCCAGTTATTGCTGACAGAAGACGAAAAAGGTTATTCATTTGGGTACAAATTGTACCAACACATTAAATTTTCTGAGAAACACTGAGCGATGTCCAGCAGTTTAACAGAACTCTATCTGGTCTGCGTTTGAGCAGATTCAGGAAATACAATACGTTGGAATCAGAATGACACCGTATTGTTGAAACTGGCCACATCCGTGTATTTGAAAATCAGTAAACAATCAAATACTTGACGATATCTTTGTCTACAAATAATCCAGACTTTAATAATGCGGCCATATAAGACTGACTTCGTTTTAAAATTTGCAGAACAGAAAATTTCCGAAAACGAAGCCAGTTTTTGCTGACCGAAGACGAAAAAGGTTATTCATTTGGGTACTGGCCACATCCGTGTAGTATTTGAAAATTAGTAAACAATCCATTACTTGACGATATCTTTGTCTACGAATAATCCAAACATTAATAATGCTGCCATATGAGACTGACTTCGTTTTAAAATTTGCAGAACAGAAAATTTCCGAAAACGAAGCCAGTTATGGCTGACCGAAGACGAAAAAGGTTATTCATTTGGGTACAAATTGTACCAACACATTATTTTTTCTGAGAAACCCTGAGTATTGTCCAGCAGTTGAACATCACTCTATCTGGTCTGCGTGTAGGCAGAATCAGCAATCACGATGAACTGGACTCAGAATGACACAGTATTGTTAGAACTGGCCACATCCGCCGTGTATTTGAAAATCAGTAAATAATCGATTATTTGACGATATCTTTGTGTACAAATAATCCAGACTTAAAAAATGCTGCCATATGAGACTGACTTCGTTTTAAAATTTGCAGAACAGAAAATTTCCGAAAACGAATCCAGTTATGGCTGACCTAAGACGAAAAAGGTTATTCATTTGGGTACAAATTGTACCGACACATCAAATTTTCTGAAAAACCCTCAGTATCATCGTCCAGCAGTTTAACAGCACTCTATCTGGTCTGCGTGTAGGCAGAATCAGCAATCACGATGAACTGGACTCAGAATGACACAGTATTGTTAGAACTGGCCACATCCGCCGTGTATTTGAAAATCAGTAAATAATCGATTATTTGACGATATCTTTGTGTACAAATAATCCAGACATTAAAAATGCTGCCATATGAGACTGACTTCGTTTTAAAATTTGCAGAACAGAAAATTTCCGAAAACGAATCCAGTTATGGCTGACCGAAGACGAAAAAGGTTATTCATTTGGGTACAAATTGTACCAACACATCAAATTTTCTGAAAAACCCTCAGTATCATCGTCCAGCAGTTTAACAGCACTCTATCTGGTCTGCGTGTAGGCAGAATCAGCAATCACAATGAACTGGAATCAGAATGACACCGTATTGTTAGAACTGGCCACATCCGTGTATTTGCAAATCAGTGAACAATCGATTACTTGACGATATCTTTGTCTACAAATAATCCAGACTTTAATAATGCTGCCATATGAGACTGACTTCGTTTTAAAATTTGCAGAACAGAAAATTTCCGAAAACGAAGCCAGTTTTTGCTGACCGAAGACGAAAAAGGTTATTCATTTGGGTACTGGCCACATCCGTGTATTTGAAAATTAGTAAACAATCGATTACTTGACGATATCTTTGTCTACGAATAATCCAAACATTAATAGTGCTGCCATATGAGACTGACTTCGTTTTAAAATTTGCAGAACAGAAAATTTCCGAAAACGAAGCCAGTTATGGCTGACCGAAGACGAAAAAGGTTATTCATTTGGGTACAAATTGTACTAACACATTAATTTTTTCTGAGAAACACTGAGTAATGTCCAGCAGTTTAACAGCACTCTATCTGGTCTGCGTGTGGGCAGATTCAGCAATCACAATGATATGAAATCAGAATGACACTGTATTGTTAGAACTGGCCACATCCGTGTATTTGAAAATCATTAAACAACCGATTACTTGACGATATCTTTGTCTACAAACAATCCAGACATTAATAATGCTGCCATATGAGCCTGACTTCGTTTTAAAATTTGCAGAACAGAAAACTTCCGAAAACGAAGCCAGTTATGGCTGACAGAAGACGAAAAAGGTTATTCATTTGGGTACAAATTGACCCAACACATTAAATTTTCTGAGAAACACTGAGTAATGTCCAGCAGTTTAACAGAACTCTATCTGGTCTGCGTTTGAGCAGATTCAGCAAATACAATACGTTGAAATCAGAATGACACCGTATTGTTGAAACTGGCCACATCCGTGTATTTGAAAATCAGTAAACAATCAATCACTTGACGATATCTTTGTGTACAAATAATCCAGACATTAATAATGCTGCCATATGAGACTGACTTCGTTTTAAAATTTGCAGAACAGAAATTTTTCGAAAACGAAGCCAGTTATGGCTGACAGAAGACGAAAAAGGTTATTCATTTGGGTACAAATTGTACCAACACATTAAATTTTCTGAGAAACCCTGAGTAATGTCCAGCAGTTTAACAGCACTCTATCTGGTCTGCGTGTAGGCAGATTCAACAATCACAATGAACTGGAATCAGAATGACACCGTATTGTTAGAACTGGCCACATCCGTGTATTTGCAAATCAGTGAACAATCGATTACTTGACGATATCTTTGTCTACAAATAATCCAGTCAATAATAATGCTGCCATATGAGACTGACTTCGTTTTAAAATTTGCAGAACAGAAAATTTCCGAAAACGAAGCCAGTTATGGCTGACCGAAGACGAAAAATGTTATTCATTTGGGTACAAATTGTACCAACACATCATTTTTTTCTGAGAAACCCTTGTATTGTCCAGCAGTTAAACATCACTCTATCTGGTCTGCGTGTAGACAGAATCAGCAATCACGATGAACTGGACTCAGAATGACACAGTATTGTTAGAACTGGCCACATCCGTGTATTTGAAAATCAGTAAACAATCAAATACTTGACGATATCTTTGTCTACAAATAATCCAGACTTTAATAATGCTGCCATATGAGACTGACTTCGTTTTAAAATTTGCAGAACAGAAAATTTCCGAAAACGAAGCCAGTTTTTGCTGACCGAAGACGAAAAAGGTTATTCATTTGGGTACTGGCCACATCCGTGTATTTGAAAATTAGTAAACAATCGATTACTTGACGATATCTTTGTCTACGAATAATCCAAACATTAATAGTGCTGCCATATGAGACTGACTTCGTTTTAAAATTTGCAGAACAGAAAATTTCCGAAAACGAAGCCAGTTATGGCTGACCGAAGACGAAAAAGGTTATTCATTTGGGTACAAATTGTACTAACACATTAATTTTTCTGAGAAACACTGAGTAATGTCCAGCAGTTTAACAGCACTCTATCTGGTCTGCGTGTGGGCAGATTCAGCAATCACAATGATATGAAATCAGAATGACACTGTATTGTTAGAACTGGCCACATCCGTGTATTTGAAAATCATTAAACAACCGATTACTTGACGATATCTTTGTCTACAAACAATCCAGACATTAATAATGCTGCCATATGAGCCTGACTTCGTTTTAAAATTTGCAGAACAGAAAACTTCCGAAAACGAAGCCAGTTATGGCTGACAGAAGACGAAAAAGGTTATTCATTTGGGTACAAATTGACCCAACACATTAAATTTTCTGAGAAACACTGAGTAATGTCCAGCAGTTTAACAGAACTCTATCTGGTCTGCGTTTGAGCAGATTCAGCAAATACAATACGTTGAAATCAGAATGACACCGTATTGTTGAAACTGGCCACATCCGTGTATTTGAAAATCAGTAAACAATCAATCACTTGACGATATCTTTGTGTACAAATAATCCAGACATTAATAATGCTGCCATATGAGACTGACTTCGTTTTAAAATTTGCAGAACAGAAATTTTTCGAAAACGAAGCCAGTTATGGCTGACAGAAGACGAAAAAGGTTATTCATTTGGGTACAAATTGTACCAACACATTAAATTTTCTGAGAAACCCTGAGTAATGTCCAGCAGTTTAACAGCACTCTATCTGGTCTGCGTGTAGGCAGATTCAACAATCACAATGATTTGAACTCAGAACGACACTGTATTGTTAGAACTGGCCACATCCGTGTATTTGAAAATCATTAAACAACCGATTACTTGACGATATCTTTGTGTACAAATAATCCAGACATTAATAATGCTGCCATATGAGACTGACTTCGTTTTGAAATTTGCAGAACAGAAAACTTCCGAAAACGAAGCCAGTTATGGCTTACCGAAGACGAAAAAGGTTATTCATTTGGGTACAAATTGTACCAACACATTAAATTTTCTGAGAAACCCTGAGTAATGTCCAGCAGTTTAACAGAACTCTATCTGGTCTGCGTTTGGGCAGATTCAACAATCACAATGATTTGAACTCAGAACGACACTGTATTGTTAGAACTGGCCACATCCGTGTATTTGAAAATCAGTAAATAATCGATTATTTGACGATATCTTTGTGTACAAATAATCCAGACATTAATAATGCTGCCATATGAGACTGACTTCGTTTTGAAATTTGCAGAACAGAAAACTTCCGAAAACGAAGCCAGTTATGGCTTACCGAAGACGAAAAAGGTTATTCATTTGGGTACAAATTGTACCAACACATTATTTTTTCTGAGAAACCCTGAGTATTGTCCAGCAGTTGAACATCACTCTATCTGGTCTGCGTGTAGGCAGAATCAGCAATCACGATGAACTGGACTCAGAATGACACAGTATTGTTAGAACTGGCCACATCCGTGTATTTGAAAGTAAGTAAACATTCGATTATTTGACGATGTCTTTGTGTACAAATAATACAGACAATAATAATTAGGGGGTACAAGCTGATTTTTCAACTTGGTCAAAATCGACTCACTTAGGCTCATTTGAATGTCTGATGTGTGTATGGTTTCAAATTTCACATTTGTTTTCCGAAATTCTCAACCGTATTCTTTCTATGGCGTTTCGTTGCGCGTCGAAACATGACCACTTTTTCGCCCTATCACCCCTGCCGGCTGCTTGATTATCGACTACTCGATTTGCGCGGGAAAGTGAGAGAGAGCGCAGAGAGCGCGCGCTCGCGAGAGAGACAGACGACAAACAGCCATGAGAGTGGACGAACGCACTCGCACAACGCTTACAACTGTAACTTTACAAGCAGTTTTGGAACATTTCTAATAAAGATAGACGGTTGGACAATATATCAACATGTTCGCTCTCTCACAGGCTAGCGATTGCATATGAACGGAGATCTAAGCGACAACTTCCTAATATCATACAAAGTGGTAAATTATACTAGTAATGAAAGTCATTCACATTATATATCAGGATATTCGGACTGCGAGAAAAGTAGTAGCTAACTTTGATTGAGCAGGATTCGTCAACTCTAAAGCAAGTTATGACAATAAACGCGATTGCGCACTGACGCAAAAGAGAGAGACAGGTTGGACCCCCTAATAATAATGCTGCCATATGAGACTGACTTCGTTTTAAAATTTGCAGAACAGAAAGTTTTCGAAAACGAAGCCAGTTATGGCTGACAGAAGACGAAAAAGGTTATTCATTTGGGTACAAATTGTACCAACACATTAAATTTTCTGAGAAACACTGAGTAATGTCCAGCAGTTTAACAGAACTCTATCTGGTCTGCGTTTGAGCAGATTCAGCAAATACAATACGTTTTAATCAGAATGACACCGTATTGTTGAAACTGGCCACATCCGTGTATTTGAAAATCAGTAAACAATCAAATACTTGACGATATCTTTGTCTACAAATAATCCAGACTTTGATAATGCTACCATATGAGACTGACTTCGTTTTAAAATTTGCAGAACAGAAAATTTCCGAAAACGAAGCCAGTTTTTGCTGACCGAAGACGAAAAAGGTTATTCATTTGGGTACTGGCCACATCCGTGTATTTGAAAATTAGTAAACAATCGATTACTTGACGATATCTTTGTCTACGAATAATCCAAACAATAATAATGCTGCCATATGAGACTGACTTAGTTTTAAAATTTGCAGAACAGAAAATTTCCGAAAACGAAGTCAGTTATGGCTGACAAAAGACGAAAAAGGTTATTCATTTGGGTACAAATTGTACCAACACATTATTTTTTCTGAGAAACCCTGAGTATTGTCCAGCAGTTGAACATCACTCTATCTGGTCTGCGTGTAGGCAGAATCAGCAAACACGATGAACTGGACTCAGAATGACACCGTATTGTTAAAACTGGCCATATCCGTGTATTTGAAAATCAGTAAACAATCAAATACTTGACGATATCTTTGTGTACAAATAATCCAGACATTAATAATGCTGCCATATGAGACTGACTTCGTTTTAAAATTTGCAGAACAGAAAATTTTCGAAAACGAAGCCAGTTATTGCTGACAGAAGACGAAAAAGGTTATTCATTTGGGTACAAATTGTACCAACACATTAAATTTTCTGAGAAACACTGAGCGATGTCCAGCAGTTTAACAGAACTCTATCTGGTCTGCGTTTGAGCAGATTCAGGAAATACAATACGTTGGAATCAGAATGACACCGTATTGTTGAAACTGGCCACATCCGTGTATTTGAAAATCAGTAAACAATCAAATACTTGACGATATCTTTGTCTACAAATAATCCAGACTTTAATAATGCGGCCATATAAGACTGACTTCGTTTTAAAATTTGCAGAACAGAAAATTTCCGAAAACGAAGCCAGTTTTTGCTGACCGAAGACGAAAAAGGTTATTCATTTGGGTACTGGCCACATCCGTGTAGTATTTGAAAATTAGTAAACAATCCATTACTTGACGATATCTTTGTCTACGAATAATCCAAACATTAATAATGCTGCCATATGAGACTGACTTCGTTTTAAAATTTGCAGAACAGAAAATTTCCGAAAACGAAGCCAGTTATGGCTGACCGAAGACGAAAAAGGTTATTCATTTGGGTACAAATTGTACCAACACATTAATTTTTCTGAGAAACACTGAGTAATGTCCAGCAGTTTAACAGCACTCTATCTGGTCTGCGTGTGGGCAGATTCAGCAATCACAATGATATGAAATCAGAATGACACTGTAATGTTAGAACTGGCCACATCCGTGTATTTGAAAATCATTAAACAACCGATTACTTGACGATATCTTTGTCTACAAACAATCTAGACATTAATAATGCTGCCATATGAGCCTGACTTCGTTTTAAAATTTGCAGAACAGAAAACTTCCGAAAACGAAGCCAGTTATGGCTGACAGAAGACAAAAAAGGTTATTCATTTGGGTACAAATTGTACTAACACATTAAATTTTCTGAGAAACCCTGAGTAATGTCCAGCAGTTTAACAGCACTCTATCTGGTCTGCGTGTGGGCAGATTCAGCAATCACAATGATATGAAATCAGAATGACAATGTATTGTTAGAACTGGCCACATCCGTGTATTTGAAAATCAGTAAATAATCGATTATTTGACGATATCTTTGTGTACAAATAATCCAGACATTAATAATGCTGCCATATGAGACTGACTTCGTTTTGAAATTTGCAGAACAGAAAACTTCCGAAAACGAAGCCAGTTATGGCTTACCGAAGACGAAAAAGGTTATTCAATTGGGTACAAATTGTACCAACACATTATTTTTTCTGAGAAACCCTGAGTATTGTCCAGCAGTTTAACAGCACTCTATCTGGTCTGCGTGTGGGCAGATTCAGCAATCACAATGATATGAAATCAGAATGACAATGTATTGTTAGAACTGGCCACATCCGTGTATTTGAAAATCAGTAAACAATCGATTATTTGACGATATCTTTGTGTACAAATAATCCAGACATTAAGAATGCTGCCATATGAGACTGACTTCGTTTTAAAATTTGCAGAACAGAAAATTTTCGAAAACGAAGCCAGTTATGGCTGACAGAAGACGAAAAAGGTTATTCATTTGGGTACAAATTGTACCAACACATTAAATTTTCTGAGAAACACTGAGTAATGTCCAGCAGTTTAACAGAACTCTATCTGGTCTGCGTTTGAGCAGATTCAGCAAATACAATACGTTGAAATCAGAATGACACCGTATTGTTGAATCTGGCCACATCCGTGTATTTGAAAATCAGTAAACAATCAATCACTTGACGATATCTTTGTGTACAAATAATCCAGACATTAATAATGCTGCCATATGAGACTGACTTCGTTTTAAAATTTGCAGAACAGAAAATTTTCGAAAACGAAGCCAGTTATGGCTGACAGAAGACGAAAAAGGTTATTCATTTGGGTACAAATTGTACCAACACATTAAATTTTCTGAGAGACCCTGAGTAATGTTCAGCAGTTTGACAGCACTCTATCTGGTCTGCGTGTGGGCAGATTCAACAATCACAATGATTTGAACTCAGAACGACACTGTATCGTTAGAACTGGCCACATCCGTGTATTTGAAAATCAGTAAATAATCGATTATTTGACGATATCTTTGTGTACAAATAATCCAGACATTAATAATGCTGCCATATGAGACTGACTTCGTTTTGAAATTTGCAGAACAGAAAACTTCCGAAAACGAAGCCAGTTATGGCTTACCGAAGACGAAAAAGGTTATTCATTTGGGTACAAATTGTACCAACACATTATTTTTTCTGAGAAACCCTGAGTATTGTCCAGCAGTTGAACATCACTCTATATGGTCTGCGTGTAGGCAGAATCAGCAATCACGATGAACTGGACTCAGAATGACACAGTATTGTTAGAACTGGCCACATCCGTGTATTTGAAAATCATTAAACAACCGATTACTTGACGATATCTTTGTCTACAAACAATCCAGACATTAATAATGCTGCCATATGAGCCTGACTCCGTTTTAAAATTTGCAGAACAGAAAACTTCCGAAAACGAAGCCAGTTATGGCTGACAGAAGACGAAAAAGGTTATTCATTTGGGTACAAATTGTACCAACACATTAAATTTTCTGAGAAACCCTGAGTAATGTCCAGCAGTTTAACAGCACTCTATCTGGTCTGCGTGTGGGCATATTCAACAATCACAATGATTTGAACTCAGAACGACACTGTATTGTTAGAACTGGCCACATCCGTGTATTTGAAAATCAGTAAATAATCGATTTTTTGACGATATCTTTGTGTACAAATAATCCAGACTTAAAAAATGCTGCCATATGAGACTGACTTCGTTTTGAAATTTGCAGAACAGAAAATTTCCGAAAACGAAGCCAGTTATGGCTTACCGAAGACGAAAAAGGTTATTCATTTGGGTACAAATTGTACCAACACATTATTTTTTTCTGAGAAACCCTGAGTATTGTCCAGCAGTTGAACATCACTCTATCTGGTCTGCGTGTAGGCAGAATCAGCAATCACGATGAACTGGACTCAGAATGACACAGTATTGTTAGAACTGGCCACATCCGCCGTGTATTTGAAAATCAGTAAATAATCGATTATTTGACGATATCTTTGTGTACAAATAATCCAGACTTAAAAAATGCTGCCATATGAGACTGACTTCGTTTTAAAATTTGCAGAACAGAAAATTTCCGAAAACGAATCCAGTTATGGCTGACCGAAGACGAAAAAGGTTATTCATTTGGGTACAAATTGTACCGACACATCAAATTTTCTGAAAAACCCTCAGTATCATCGTCCAGCAGTTTAACAGCACTCTATCTGGTCTGCGTGTAGGCAGAATCAGCAATCACGATGAACTGGACTCAGAATGACACAGTATTGTTAGAACTGGCCACATCCGTGTATTTGAAAATCATTAAACAACCGATTACTTGACGATATCTTTGTCTACAAACAATCCAGACATTAATAATGCTGCCATATGAGCCTGACTCCGTTTTAAATTTTGCAGAACAGAAAACTTCCGAAAACGAAGCCAGTTATGGCTGACAGAAGACGAAAAAGGTTATTCATTTGGGTACAAATTGTACCAACACATTAAATTTTCTGAGAAACCCTGAGTAATGTCCAGCAGTTTAACAGCACTCTATCTGGTATGCGTGTGGGCATATTCAACAATCACAATGATTTGAACTCAGAACGACACTGTATTGTTAGAACTGGCCACATCCGTGTATTTGAAAATCAGTAAATAATCGGTTTTTTGACGATATCTTTGTGTACAAATAATCCAGACATTAAAAATGCTGCCATATGAGACTGACTTCGTTTTGAAATTTGCAGAACAGAAAATTTCCGAAAACGAAGCCAGTTATGGCTTACCGAAGACGAAAAAGGTTATTCATTTGGGTACAAATTGTACCAACACATTATTTTTTCTGAGAAACCCTGAGTATTGTCCAGCAGTTGAACATCACTCTATCTGGTCTGCGTGTAGGCAGAATCAGCAAACACGATGAACTGGACTCAGAATGACACCGTATTGTTAAAACTGGCCATATCCGTGTATTTGAAAATCAGTAAACAATCAAATACTTGACGATATCTTTGTGTACAAATAATCCAGACATTAATAATGCTGCCATATGAGACTGACTTCGTTTTAAAATTTGCAGAACAGAAAATTTTCAAAAACGAAGCCAGTTATGGCTGACAGAAGACGAAAAAGGTTATTTATTTGGGTACAAATTGTACCAACACATTATTTTTTCTGAGAAACCCTGAGTATTGTCCAGCAGTTGAACATCACTCTATCTGGTCTGCGTGTAGGCAGAATCAGCAATCACGATGAACTGGACTCAGAATGACACAGTATTGTTAGAACTGGCCACATCCGCCGTGTATTTGAAAATCAGTAAATAATCGATTATTTGACGATATCTTTGTGTACAAATAATCCAGACATTAAAAATGCTGCCATATGAGACTGACTTCGTTTTAAAATTTGCAGAACAGAAAATTTCCGAAAACGAATCCAGTTATGGCTGACCGAAGACGAAAAAGGTTATTCATTTGGGTACAAATTGTACCAACACATCAAATTTTCTGAAAAACCCTCAGTATCATCGTCCAGCAGTTTAACAGCACTCTATCTGGTCTGCGTGTAGGCAGAATCAGCAATCACAATGAACTGGAATCAGAATGACACCGTATTGTTAGAACTGGCCACATCCGTGTATTTGCAAATCAGTGAACAATCGATTACTTGACGATATCTTTGTCTACAAATAATCCAGACTTTAATAATGCTGCCATATGAGACTGACTTCGTTTTAAAATTTGCAGAACAGAAAATTTCCGAAAACGAAGCCAGTTTTTGCTGACCGAAGACGAAAAAGGTTATTCATTTGGGTACTGGCCACATCCGTGTATTTGAAAATTAGTAAACAATCGATTACTTGACGATATCTTTGTCTACGAATAATCCAAACATTAATAGTGCTGCCATATGAGACTGACTTCGTTTTAAAATTTGCAGAACAGAAAATTTCCGAAAACGAAGCCAGTTATGGCTGACCGAAGACGAAAAAGGTTATTCATTTGGGTACAAATTGTACTAACACATTAATTTTTCTGAGAAACACTGAGTAATGTCCAGCAGTTTAACAGCACTCTATCTGGTCTGCGTGTGGGCAGATTCAGCAATCACAATGATATGAAATCAGAATGACACTGTATTGTTAGAACTGGCCACATCCGTGTATTTGAAAATCATTAAACAACCGATTACTTGACGATATCTTTGTCTACAAACAATCCAGACATTAATAATGCTGCCATATGAGCCTGACTTCGTTTTAAAATTTGCAGAACAGAAAACTTCCGAAAACGAAGCCAGTTATGGCTGACAGAAGACGAAAAAGGTTATTCATTTGGGTACAAATTGACCCAACACATTAAATTTTCTGAGAAACACTGAGTAATGTCCAGCAGTTTAACAGAACTCTATCTGGTCTGCGTTTGAGCAGATTCAGCAAATACAATACGTTGAAATCAGAATGACACCGTATTGTTGAAACTGGCCACATCCGTGTATTTGAAAATCAGTAAACAATCAATCACTTGACGATATCTTTGTGTACAAATAATCCAGACATTAATAATGCTGCCATATGAGACTGACTTCGTTTTAAAATTTGCAGAACAGAAATTTTTCGAAAACGAAGCCAGTTATGGCTGACAGAAGACGAAAAAGGTTATTCATTTGGGTACAAATTGTACCAACACATTAAATTTTCTGAGAAACCCTGAGTAATGTCCAGCAGTTTAACAGCACTCTATCTGGTCTGCGTGTAGGCAGATTCAACAATCACAATGAACTGGAATCAGAATGACACCGTATTGTTAGAACTGGCCACATCCGTGTATTTGCAAATCAGTGAACAATCGATTACTTGACGATATCTTTGTCTACAAATAATCCAGTCAATAATAATGCTGCCATATGAGACTGACTTCGTTTTAAAATTTGCAGAACAGAAAATTTCCGAAAACGAAGCCAGTTATGGCTGACCGAAGACGAAAAATGTTATTCATTTGGGTACAAATTGTACCAACACATCATTTTTTTCTGAGAAACCCTTGTATTGTCCAGCAGTTAAACATCACTCTATCTGGTCTGCGTGTAGACAGAATCAGCAATCACGATGAACTGGACTCAGAATGACACAGTATTGTTAGAACTGGCCACATCCGTGTATTTGAAAATCAGTAAACAATCAAATACTTGACGATATCTTTGTCTACAAATAATCCAGACTTTAATAATGCTGCCATATGAGACTGACTTCGTTTTAAAATTTGCAGAACAGAAAATTTCCGAAAACGAAGCCAGTTTTTGCTGACCGAAGACGAAAAAGGATATTCATTTGGGTACTGGCCACATCCGTGTATTTGAAAATTAGTAAACAATCGATTACTTGACGATATCTTTGTCTACGAATAATCCAAACATTAATAGTGCTGCCATATGAGACTGACTTCGTTTTAAAATTTGCAGAACAGAAAATTTCCGAAAACGAAGCCAGTTATGGCTGACCGAAGACGAAAAAGGTTATTCATTTGGGTACAAATTGTACTAACACATTAATTTTTCTGAGAAACACTGAGTAATGTCCAGCAGTTTAACAGCACTCTATCTGGTCTGCGTGTGGGCAGATTCAGCTATCACAATGATATGAAATCAGAATGACACTGTATTGTTAGAACTGGCCACATCCGTGTATTTGAAAATCATTAAACAACCGATTACTTGACGATATCTTTGTCTACAAACAATCCAGACATTAATAATGCTGCCATATGAGCCTGACTTCGTTTTAAAATTTGCAGAACAGAAAACTTCCGAAAACGAAGCCAGTTATGGCTGACAGAAGACGAAAAAGGTTATTCATTTGGGTACAAATTGACCCAACACATTAAATTTTCTGAGAAACACTGAGTAATGTCCAGCAGTTTAACAGAACTCTATCTGGTCTGCGTTTGAGCAGATTCAGCAAATACAATACGTTGAAATCAGAATGACACCGTATTGTTGAAACTGGCCACATCCGTGTATTTGAAAATCAGTAAACAATCAATCACTTGACGATATCTTTGTGTACAAATAATCCAGACATTAATAATGCTGCCATATGAGACTGACTTCGTTTTAAAATTTGCAGAACAGAAATTTTTCGAAAACGAAGCCAGTTATGGCTGACAGAAGACGAAAAAGGTTATTCATTTGGGTACAAATTGTACCAACACATTAAATTTTCTGAGAAACCCTGAGTAATGTCCAGCAGTTTAACAGCACTCTATCTGGTCTGCGTGTAGGCAGATTCAACAATCACAATGATTTGAACTCAGAACGACACTGTATTGTTAGAACTGGCCACATCCGTGTATTTGAAAATCATTAAACAACCGATTACTTGACGATATCTTTGTGTACAAATAATCCAGACATTAATAATGCTGCCATATGAGACTGACTTCGTTTTGAAATTTGCAGAACAGAAAACTTCCGAAAACGAAGCCAGTTATGGCTTACCGAAGACGAAAAAGGTTATTCATTTGGGTACAAATTGTACCAACACATTAAATTTTCTGAGAAACCCTGAGTAATGTCCAGCAGTTTAACAGAACTCTATCTGGTCTGCGTTTGAGCAGATTCAGCAAATACAATACGTTGAAATCAGAATGACACCGTATTGTTGAAACTGGCCACATCCGTGTATTTGAAAATCAGTAAACAATCAATCACTTGACGATATCTTTGTGTACAAATAATCCAGACATTAATAATGCTGCCATATGAGACTGACTTCGTTTTAAAATTTGCAGAACAAAAATTTTTCGAAAACGAAGCCAGTTATGGCTGACAGAAGACGAAAAAGGTTATTCATTTGGGTACAAATTGTACCAACACATTAAATTTTCTGAGAAACCCTGAGTAATGTCCAGCAGTTTGACAGCACTCTATCTGGTCTGCGTGTAGGCAAATTCAACAATCACAATGATTTGAACTCAGAACGACACTGTATCGTTAGAACTGGCCACATCCGTGTATTTGAAAATCAGTAAATAATCGATTATTTGACGATATCTTTGTGTACAAATAATCCAGACATTAATAATGCTGCCATATGAGACTGACTTCGTTTTGAAATTTGCAGAACAGAAAACTTCCGAAAACGAAGCCAGTTATGGCTTACCGAAGACGAAAAAGGTTATTTATTTGGGTACAAATTGTACCAACACATTATTTTTTCTGAGAAACCCTGAGTATTGTCCAGCAGTTGAACATCACTCTATATGGTCTGCGTGTAGGCAGAATAAGCAATCACAATGAACTGGACTCAGAATGACACAGTATTGTTAGAACTGGCCACATCCGTGTATTTGAAAATCATTAAACAACCGATTACTTGACGATATCTTTGTCTACAAACAATCCAGACATTAATAATGCTGCCATATGAGCCTGACTCCGTTTTAAAATTTGCAGAACAGAAAACTTCCGAAAACGAAGCCAGTTATGGCTGACAGAAGAAGAAAAAGGTTATTCATTTGGGTACAAATTGTACCAACACATTAAATTTTCTGAGAAACCCTGAGTAATGTCCAGCAGTTTAACAGCACTCTATCTGGTCTGCGTGTGAACAGATTCAGCAATCACAATGATATGAAATCAGAATGACACTGTATTGTTAGAACTGGCCACATCCGTGTATTTGAAAATCATTAAACAACCGATTACTTGACGATATCTTTGTGTACAAATAATCCAGACATTAATAATGCTGCCATATGAGACTGACTTCGTTTTGACATTTGCAGAACAGAAAACTTCCGAAAACGAAGCCAGTTATGGCTTACCGAAGACGAAAAAGGTTATTCATTTGGGTACAAATTGTACCAACACATTAAATTTTCTGAGAAACCCTGAGTAATGTCCAGCAGTTTAACAGCACTCTATCTGGTCTGCGTGTGAACAGATTCAGCAATCACAATGAACTGGACTCAGAATGACACAGTATTGTTAGAACTGGCCACATCCGTGTATTTGAAAATCAGTAAACAATCAAATACTTGACGATATCTTTGTCTACAAATAATCCAGACTTTAATAATGCTGCCATATGAGACTGACTTCGTTTTAAAATTTGCAGAACAGAAAATTTCCGAAAACGAAGCCAGTTTTTGCTGACCGAAGACGAAAAAGGTTATTCATTTGGGTACTGGCCACATCCGTGTAATTGAAAATTAGTAAACAATCGATTACTTGACGATATCTTTGTCTACGAATAATCCAAACATTAATAGTGCTGCCATATGAGACTGACTTCGTTTTAAAATTTGCAGAACAGAAAATTTCCGAAAACGAAGCCAGTTATGGCTGACCGAAGACGAAAAAGGTTATTCATTTGGGTACAAATTGTACTAACACATTAATTTTTCTGAGAAACACTGAGTAATGTCCAGCAGTTTAACAGCACTCTATCTGGTCTGCGTGTGGGCAGATTCAGCAATCACAATGATATGAAATCAGAATGACACTGTATTGTTAGAACTGGCCACATCCGTGTATTTGAAAATCATTAAACAACCGATTACTTGACGATATCTTTGTCTACAAACAATCCAGACATTAATAATGCTGCCATATGAGCCTGACTTCGTTTTAAAATTTGCAGAACAGAAAACTTCCGAAAACGAAGCCAGTTATGGCTGACAGAAGACGAAAACGGTTATTCATTTGGGTACAAATTGACCCAACACATTAAATTTTCTGAGAAACACTGAGTAATGTCCAGCAGTTTAACAGAACTCTATCTGGTCTGCGTTTGAGCAGATTCAGCAAATACAATACGTTGAAATCAGAATGACACCGTATTGTTGAAACTGGCCACATCCGTGTATTTGAAAATCAGTAAACAATCAATCACTTGACGATATCTTTGTGTACAAATAATCCAGACATTAATAATGCTGCCATATGAGACTGACTTCGTTTTAAAATTTGCAGAACAGAAATTTTTCGAAAACGAAGCCAGTTATGGCTGACAGAAGACGAAAAAGGTTATTCATTTGGGTACAAATTGTACCAACACATTAAATTTTCTGAGAAACCCTGAGTAATGTCCAGCAGTTTAACAGCAC
Source organism: Rhabditoides inermis (assembly GCA_963966185.1). Lineage (NCBI taxonomy): Eukaryota > Metazoa > Nematoda > Chromadorea > Rhabditida > Rhabditidae > Rhabditoides > Rhabditoides inermis. The sequence goes on along the minus strand of CAWZYM010000343.1, from coordinate 4,990 downwards.
TCTATCTGGTCTGCGTGTAGGCAGATTCAACAATCACAATGATTTGAACTCAGAACGACACTGTATTGTTAGAACTGGCCACATCCGTGTATTTGAAAATCATTAAACAACCGATTACTTGACGATATCTTTGTGTACAAATAATCCAGACATTAATAATGCTGCCATATGAGACTGACTTCGTTTTGAAAATTGCAGAACAGAAAACTTCCGAAAACGAAGCCAGTTATGGCTTACCGAAGACGAAAAAGGTTATTCATTTGGGTACAAATTGTACCAACACATTAAATTTTCTGAGAAACCCTGAGTAATGTCCAGCAGTTTAACAGAACTCTATCTGGTCTGCGTTTGAGCAGATTCAGCAAATACAATACGTTGAAATCAGAATGACACCGTATTGTTGAAACTGGCCACATCCGTGTATTTGAAAATCAGTAAACAATCAATCACTTGACGATATATTTGTGTACAAATAATCCAGACATTAATAATGCTGCCATATGAGACTGACTTCGTTTTAAAATTTGCAGAACAAAAATTTTTCGAAAACGAAGCCAGTTATGGCTGACAGAAGACGAAAAAGGTTATTCATTTGGGTACAAATTGTACCAACACATTAAATTTTTCTGAGAAACCCTGAGTAATGTCCAGCAGTTTGACAGCACTCTATCTGGTCTGCGTGTGGGCAAATTCAACAATCACAATGATTTGAACTCAGAACGACACTGTATCGTTAGAACTGGCCACATCCGTGTATTTGAAAATCAGTAAATAATCGATTATTTGACGATATCTTTGTGTACAAATAATCCAGACAATAATAATGATGCCATATGAGACTGACTTCGTTTTGAAATTTGCAGAACAGAAAACTTCCGAAAACGAAGCCAGTTATGGCTTACCGAAGACGAAAAAGGTTATTTATTTGGGTACAAATTGTACCAACACATTATTTTTTCTGAGAAACCCTGAGTATTGTCCAGCAGTTGAACATCACTCTATATGGTCTGCGTGTAGGCAGAATCAGCAATCACAATGAACTGGACTCAGAATTAGAGAGGGCGCGCAGCGCCCTCTCTTTTGGCTTAGGATAGGGCTCGCGCCCAGAATTTTCAAGAAGCTGTATCCAAAAATCATGTTAGCAGGAATGTGAACTCATTCAATTCATGTTAGTTAGATTCGCACGGGTCCGTAGGCCAGATCACTAATTGATGGCATCTTTGTATCTTTTCTCCGAAAGAAGTTATGAGCGATCTCGCGCACCCATGAGGTGAGAGGCCAGCGTGTGGGTGGGTGGGTGGGTGGGTGGGTGGGTGTCGTGTCCGGTAACGCTGACTCTCTGCCGAAAGCGTACTCTCTCGGCGTTTTCTGCCCGTGTTCTCCAACTCGCACTTTGAGTGTAGTTCGCCCCGCCGCCGCCAGCGTCTAATTCGCGCCGGGTTTGCGTTGTTTTGGGTCCGCCAACTATAACCAGGAGAAAGAGCGCAGTAGGCGCGACTCCGAACGGTAGTGAGAAAATATGTGGGGAAAACGTTTTTGTGAAACGTAACGGCGATCCGAAACGTAACGAGTGATCTGTGGTTCAGGAGAGTAAGAAGAGAGAGAACGGCCGAGAGTGTGTGTTAGTATTTGTAAACGTTGATAGAAGAGCAGAAAATATAAAGAGACAGTGAGAGAAGGGCAGAAAGAGAGAGAGAGAGAGAGAGAGAGAGAGAGAGAGAGAGAGAGAGAGAGAGAGAGAGAGAGAGAGAGAAGGAACAGTGAAAGAGAGAGGAGGGACGAAGAGAAGGAGATAACACAGTGAGTGAGAGATAGTAGTTTTTTGATAAAATCCATATGAATAGTCATAATTCAGCACATATTCAAAATTTCTATGAAATTCAACAAAAGCACATATATTATCTGTTAAAAAGTACTTGCGTAAAGATATTAAGTTTGTCTTGACCCAATTCAACAAAAGCGCATGCATAAAACGTTTACAAATACTAACACAAACCTGCGCATAACGGACAGTGGACACTAACAGATGAAATATAACAATACAAATGAATAACGTCATACGTCCATATTAGAGAGAGAGAGAGAGAGAGGAGAGAGAGAGAGGGGGGGAGAGAGGCGCAGGTTTGTGTTAGTATTTGTAAACGTTTTATGCATGCGCTTTTGTTGAATTGGGTCAAGACAAACTTAATATCTTTACGCAAGTACTTTTTAACAGATAATGACACAGTATTGTTAGAACTGGCCACATCCGTGTATTTGAAAATCATTAAACAACCGATTACTTGACGATATCTTTGTCTACAAACAATCCAGACATTAATAATGCTGCCATATGAGCCTGACTCCGTTTTAAAATTTGCAGAACAGAAAACTTCCGAAAACGAAGCCAGTTATGGCTGACAGAAGAAGAAAAAGGTTATTCATTTGGGTACAAATTGTACCAACACATTAAATTTTCTGAGAAACCCTGAGTAATGTCCAGCAGTTTAACAGCACTCTATCTGGTCTGCGTGTGAACAGATTCAGCAATCACAATGATATGAAATCAGAATGACACTGTATTGTTAGAACTGGCCACATCCGTGTATTTGAAAATCATTAAACAACCGATTACTTGACGATATCTTTGTGTACAAATAATCCAGACATTAATAATGCTGCCATATGAGACTGACTTCGTTTTGAAATTTGCAGAACAGAAAACTTCCGAAAACGAAGCCAGTTATGGCTTACCGAAGACGAAAAAGGTTATTCATTTGGGTACAAATTGTACCACACATTAAATTTTCTGAGAAACCCTGAGTAATGTCCAGCAGTTTAACAGAACTCTATCTGGTCTGCGTTTGAGCAGATTCAGCAAATACAATACGTTGAAATCAGAATGACACCGTATTGTTGAAACTGGCCACATCCGTGTATTTGAAAATCAGTAAACAATCAATCACTTGACGATATCTTTATGTACAAATAATCCAGACATTAATAATGCTGCCATATGAGACTGACTTCGTTTTAAAATTTGCAGAACAGAAAATTTTCGAAAACGAAGCCAGTTATGGCTTACCGAAGACGAAAAAGGTTATTCATTTGGGTACAAATTGTACCAACACATTATTTTTTCTGAGAAACCCTGAGTATTGTCCAGCAGTTGAACATCACTCTATATGGTCTGCGTGTAGGCAGAATCAGCAATCACAATGAACTGGACTCAGAATGACACAGTATTGTTAGAACTGGCCACATCCGTGTATTTGAAATCATTAAACAACCGATTACTTGACGATATCTTTGTCTACAAACAATCCAGACATTAATAATGCTGCATATGAGACTGACTTCGTTTTAAAATTTGCAGAACAGAAAATTTTCGAAAACGAAGCCAGTTATGGCTTACCGAAGACGAAAAAGGTTATTCATTTGGGTACAAATTGTACCAACACATTATTTTTTCTGAGAAACCCTGAGTATTGTCCAGCAGTTGAACATCACTCTATATGGTCTGCGTGTAGGCAGAATCAGCAATCACAATGAACTGGACTCAGAATGACACAGTATTGTTAGAACTGGCCACATCCGTGTATTTGAAAATCATTAAACAACCGATTACTTGACGATATCTTTGTCTACAAACAATCCAGACATTAGTAATGCTGCCATATGAGCCTGACTCCGTTTTAAAATTTGCAGAACAGAAAACTTCCGAAAACGAAGCCAGTTATGGCTGACAGAAGACGAAAAAGGTTATTCATTTGGGTACAAATTGTACCAACACATTAAATTTTCTGAGAAACCCTGAGTAATGTCCAGCAGTTTAACAGCACTCTATCTGGTATGCGTGTGGGCATATTCAACAATCACAATGATTTGAACACAGAACGACACTGTATTGTTAGAACTGGCCACATCCGTGTATTTGAAAATCAGTAAATAATCGATTTTTTGACGATATCTTTGTGTACAAATAATCCAGACATTAAAAATGCTGCCATATGAGACTGACTTCGTTTTAAAATTTGCAGAACAGAAAATTTCCGAAAAACGAATCCAGTTATGGCTGACAGAAGACGAAAAAGGTTATTTATTTGGGTACAAATTGTACCAACACATTATTTTTTCTGAGAAACCCTGAGTATTGTCCAGCAGTTGAACATCACTCTATCTGGTCTGCGTGTAGGCAGAATCAGCAATCACGATGAACTGGACTCAGAATGACACAGTATTGTTAGAACTGGCCACATCCGCCGTGTATTTGTAAATCAGTAAATAATCGATTTTTTGACGATATCTTTGTCTACGAATAATCCAAACATTAATAGTGCTGCCATATGAGACTGACTTCGTTTTAAAATTTGCAGAACAGAAAATTTCCGAAAACGAAGCCAGTTATGGCTGACCGAAGACGAAAAAGGTTATTCATTTGGGTACAAATTGTACTAACACATTAATTTTTCTGAGAAACACTGAGTAATGTCCAGCAGTTTAACAGCACTCTATCTGGTCTGCGTGTGGGCAGATTCAGCAATCACAATGATATGAAATCAGAATGACACTGTATTGTTAGAACTGGCCACATCCGTGTATTTGAAAATCATTAAACAACCGATTACTTGACGATATCTTTGTCTACAAACAATCCAGACATTAATAATGCTGCCATATGAGCCTGACTTCGTTTTAAAATTTGCAGAACAGAAAACTTCCGAAAACGAAGCCAGTTATGGCTGACAGAAGACGAAAACGGTTATTCATTTGGGTACAAATTGACCCAACACATTAAATTTTCTGAGAAACACTGAGTAATGTCCAGCAGTTTAACAGAACTCTATCTGGTCTGCGTTTGAGCAGATTCAGCAAATACAATACGTTGAAATCAGAATGACACCGTATTGTTGAAACTGGCCACATCCGTGTATTTGAAAATCAGTAAACAATCAATCACTTGACGATATCTTTGTGTACAAATAATCCAGACATTAATAATGCTGCCATA
>CAWZYM010000342.1:347500-425273 GCA_963966185.1 Rhabditoides inermis | reverse complement strand
AGAGAGAGACAGAGACAGAGACAGAGACAGAGACAGAGACAGAGTTTGGTACATACATATTTATCTATTACAGAGTCGTCAAGCATACAAAGATGTGAGACCGCAGAAGAATCTACAGGAACAAAAACATATTCCTTGTACATATGATTCACGTAATAAATATGGTTTCATCTCTGTGAAATTGGTTTAATATATTTTCCGAATCTATAGCGAAGATGTGCCTATGATTTCTCGACCTTCCCACTTCCATCCTTGGCTCTGCCATTTCACTGGCGTGCGCTGGCCGCGCCCGCCCGTCTCCGCCAGATGCCCCGCTCATCAAAGTCCCGCCCACCGCCGTCGCCACCGAGCGATCCCATGCACGCCGTCGAGAAGATCGGCAGCATGATCGATTCGGTATTGTACCAGCTTTAAAAGTACCGTAGTAAACGTTCACAATACCGTATAGGTGACGCAGGCTGCCGAGGAGATCATACTCAAGTTGGAGGCAGGAAATGTGCATGGAGACGCGCTTCGCTCGGTCGTTTCTCTCGCCCGCAACACTCGTCCTATCCAGACAGGATGTGCGTCTCTCTCTCTCTCTCTCTCTCTCTCTCTCTCTCTTTCTCTCTCTCGTTCTCGCTCTCTCTCTCTCTCTCTCGCTCTATCTCTCTCTCTCTCTCTCCCACAGTTTACTTGCAGTGACTCTCTCTGTCTCTTCTGCTCCCAGTGTCGCCTCTTCGCCCCGCGCACTCACCCAGGTATACGGTAGAGTACAGTATCCTGAACATGTGATGTGCAGGTTCCCTCGAACCAGCGCTGCTCGGAGACGTCGGTGACAACTTCGGACTTCAACTCTATCACCACGTCGACCCCCTCTCGCACTCACAGGTACGGTAGCTACCGTAATCGTGGTACTATTTCGTAGAACGCCTTATGTCGTCCCACCATTGCATCGCACCAAGCGTCGCAGGTATACTGTAGACACAGTAATCCAGGTACCCTACCGTAATCCAGGCGCACTCCCAATCAGAAGCGTCTAGAGCGGCTCGTGAACCCGCATCGCAGCATCTCCCGCTCACAAAAGGAGCTCACTCTCAAGACTGACTCTCCGGAGGTGAACCGGGTACAGTATTCGCGAGTTACATTCACAATACACTTTGAAATTTCCAGAAGAGCTTACGTGATCGTCTGGCTGCCGTGGACGTGGTTGAGAACACGCTGAACAATCGCCGTACAAAGGAGAAGTTGGAGGAGGAGCAGCGAGTGAGAGAAATGGAGCAGAAAGAGGCGGAGCGAGTGCGGGAGGCTATGGAGAAGAAGAAAAATAAAGAGAGAAAAGAGAGAAAGAAGCGAGAGAAGGAACAGAAGGAGAAGGAGGAGGCTGGACAAAAGAGGCGCAAGAAAAAAGAAAGAGCGAACAAAGAAGCGGAAGAGAGAGATAAACATGAGAAGATGATGCGCGCATCGAAGGAGCAGATTGAGAAGAACCGACGAGAGGTGGACAAGGAAAAGAAAGAACTGGAGAAGGATAAGAAAGAAATGGAGAAGGAGAAGGAGCAGTGAGAAGAGAGGTGGAGAAGAAGAAAGCTATCGCGAGCATTCTCGTCAGTGCAGAGCCGCCGCCATCAAGGAAACTCGCCTAGGACACCGACTCCTCTGTATCCTCCTACAGTCAGGTAATGTATACTGTAGCTACAGTATACCTCTCACCGTATTCAGACGAGCCATCTCGGATCCACCTGGAAGGTGCAAAAGAAACACGATCGCAGCAACCAGTCGTCGGTAATCGAATCGGTAGGTTACTGTACTTGCGGTGGTTACCGTAATTACAATTACAGTCTCGCATTTCGGACGCGCGAGGAGTCAACTTCTACATGCCCGGGCCAGACTCGTCGACAGGGTATGCATTATTGGCACGGGTCAGGATGCATTATTGGTTATCGATGCCAGGGTCCTCCCGAACATCGACAACATGATTACATGTCTTCTTTCTTCGACCGACTACTTCACAGTCCACTGTCACCACTGATACGTCACTCAACAGCCGGTAGGCTACATACTCTCTTTCCCTCTCTCTTTATCTCTCTCTCTCTCTCTCTCTCTCTCTCTCTCTCTCTCGTTTCCGTATCACTGACATGTGATATTACAGCACTCCTACCGTCTCTTCCGATCAGACCTCGATGCGCACCACTTCCAACTCGACCATCACGGTATTCAGTTATGCTCCGCCCACTAAGGCCCCGCCCCTTTCAGTCGACTACCCGCACAGCCTCGTCGGCTCGCACAAGCGACTACGATCTGGAGCCGCACGTGCCGACGTGGGTTACTGTACCTACAGTAATCCGGTGATCGTCGTGATTCAAAGATCCCCGCCTGCTATCTCCAATCAACAAGCGCGAGCCGCCCAAACCGCGCTCTCCTGTCGCGGAACTGCCGCCAAGTCAGTCAGCTGGTATCGATCGAAAATGATTTAATGATTTGCAGGTTCAGCCGCGTGCGCGTCAACGGCAAGTCGTTCCTGATTTAACAAGCCGGCTCCTTACATGCTTACAAACCGTTTTCCTGCTTAGATACGCCCACTGATGCCCCTCCCTTTAGCCCCGCCTCTTGCCCTACCTCAAACACAGATCAGAGAAAACGGTGAATTAAACTCGCTTACAATTTACACGACGCGTGCGTCACTCACTTGCTCTTATAAACTGTTCGTTCCGAAGTACAATGTTTGAACAGTTCATTCCATAAACTTTGACGACACAACAACGACACAACACTTTGACGACACGCTCATTCGTAGATGGCGCACGCATCACAATGTGTTTTGTGTTGCAAGTGAGTTATATATATGAAATATAACTTTCCCTGCATATATATCCGCATATTTCCGGGTTGCAAGGAATTTCGACTTCGACCCGCTACGGCCCGGCCGTAGTGTCATTCATTTGTTCACTGAACGGTGAATCCAGACGCACGCTGTGCATGAATTTCACGTCGCGTTTGGCTCCAGCGATTTAACAAAACTTTGTGGCCGTCCGAGGAATTCAACCTGCGACCACTTGAGCTCTAGGCTCGCTTACTATCCACTACGCTATGAGACCATGTTCTACGGGGCTTAGAAACAGACAAAAATGATGGCTTGAACATCTTTAAGATGGAAGAGTGTCTGCTTTGCGTTGTGATGCGTGCGCAACCAACGAATGAGCGCGAGAAACAACAAATTCCTCACAGTCTATGAGTTTTATGAGTTTTCTATGAGTTTAATGAAATTATACTTTTCAACTTCATAATTTTAGAGTTTTTAAAAATACAGTGCGCCGAAAAAAAACGTAGAAGATCGATAACAAGGCGGAGCCATTCGGTTTGACCAATCGTAGCGGCGCCGCTGCAAAAATACGGGCGCCGATATTGGGGTTGACGAGTCTACGCTCGCATTTTTCTAGATTATTTTCGAAAAAGTACACCAGTACACCACATGACGTCATGTGGTGTACTCGTGACGTCATGTGCTGTACTTTTTGCGGCTGTACTGGTGTACGGCTGTACGGCTGAACGGCTTAACTTTCCAGGTTGCCAAAAACAAAACATACAGCAGAAACAGTGGCGGCCAAAAAGGTATCACCTTTTGCTTTTTGCTTTCTAAAACTATTCAATTGAAAGATAGAGCTCCAATCTTTTGCAAACCGTTTCTGGACTTCATTCGGCCCCAATAATATGCTCCATGTTGATCCCACTCTATTCTTCCGGTTACAGTAGGCGGATTACCGTATTTTTCACATAAGCTTATTTGACAGCAGATCAAGTGCAAGCCATTTGTAATGGTAGAAAGGCGGGTATGACGCAATCGGCACTCGCCACCCTATTCAATGTAGCAATAATGGCACGTATGATGTGGACGATCGGGTACAGTACCCGCTCATTCTCAATCCGCGTTTCAGACGCACCGACCGACGGACAAGCGGCGCAGTCTACCCAGAGTGATCATAGAGGAGGGGGGGGGGGAATAGATATATATGATGATGAGCGGAGAGCTTTTCTAATGGATTATGAAAAGGAAATCGACTGATTATCGATCGGTCGTCGCGGCGGCACAGGGTGCGCCGCGGCGACCGCCGCGAATCTGCGCCGCACATCCTGTTTTCGCGGCGAAGGTGCGGCGCCGCGGCGACCGTCGCGACCGCCGCGAACTCGAGTCTGCTCCCGTTCAGAGTGTGCCATAAACCCGGCGTGAGTTTGCCGTGGCCGCCTCTTAACTGCTAATTTTTGTATTTGTTTTCGCATATATTAATGCGAACACGATGAAATTCCTTAAAATTATTTCCAATATTTACAACATCAAAAGTATAAAAATAACAAAGCAACAAAAAGTGAGTATCAGTACAAGAACACGTTTTCACATTTGCAAAGCATGACGTACAGCACACGGCTCCACGCTCCCCTCCCCTCCTAGTTCCAAATGTCCCGCTTGAATTCGAGGCCCGTGCTCGTCGTTGCCAACAGCTCCTCGTCGTCACTCACATCGTCCAACTCACCAATCGTCGACACCTCAAAACACAAACATACTCATAGGGAGGAGTACTCATAGCAAACTACGGTAAGCACCGCCCACTCACCCTCTCCATCGCGTCGATCATCTTCATGCGCTTCATCTTGAAGGGAAAGTGGCGGCGAAATGGGATCTCGACACGGGGAATGCGCTGAAACAACCACTCACCCTTCTCTCTCTCTCTCTCTCTCTCTCCCCTCTCTCTTCCTTCCTTCCTCCCCTCTCTCCCTCCCTCCCCTCTCCTCTCCCCCCTCTCTCTCTCCCTCCCTCCCCTCTCCTCCTCTCCTCTCCCTCTCCCCCCCTCTCCCTCCACTCACCCCCCTCGCCGTCACTCCAGGCATGACGACCCTCCCGCTGGCCTCGTTCACCTCGAACAACTCGTCCCCCACCTGCTGCAGCAGCACCTCCTCCATCACAGAGTGGTGCGGCTGGAAAACAAAACTTGAAACGTACAACGTACGAGTTCATGACCAAACGTACAAGGACAACTTGGATAACACGGCGCTCGCTACATGATAGTACAACACCACAAAGTGACCGGTAATTCGACATTAGTGCTACTGTGCCACAACGATAGGATAATCCACCGAGCACGAGTGCGAGTCGTCAAAATACAACACCACGCAGTGACAAAAACTAAAGTGTCAAGTGCAAAGAAAACTAATGCTGTGCAACTAGTACTGTTTTATAGTGCCACGAGAACTAGTACTTATAACTAGTACTTATGAGTACTAGATACTCGTACTCATAACTCGTACTCACCTCGACCGCCCTGCCTACACTGTTCGCCGCGCGCTTTCGCCCACTCGCGATCGCCGGAAGCGTGCCCGACTGTAATAAAAAAGCTCTTTTCCGGAAAATTGACAAGTATACGACTCACAAACACAAACAGCATGGTCCATACCATATAGATATATTCCAATCCCATAAAACAAGGGAGTAAAATGTAAAAATGAAGTACCTGCATGCTGTGTCGCAGGTAGCGCACTCGTTGCAGCGCCGTGCTCATCTGACCGCATGTGAGAGGGGTGAGCTGGAGGGTACAAGTCCGGAGAGAACTGGCAAAATGAAATGCGTCGACAAGGTCCGAACCAACAGCCTGCCGCTTGACAGCCGACCGCTCTATCCACTAGGCCACTGCCGCTGCTTCACAGCTCGCGCGAACAGAGTGACAGGCCGCAAAAGCAATCCACACGGTTTAGCTCCAATTTTTTAAACGTAAATATCTCGAAACGTATGGCCGGTCATGTGGATTTGAAAACGGTTATCGACTAGTGACCTCCTAGGGTATCTCTGATATCAGTTTGGTCACCATCGGCTTCTGTGACCTAAACGACACTCCAACTCCATGTAAATGAAAAAAATATTGACCGTAGGAATTTTGTTCAAAATACGTTACACCATCTCACCTACACATCTAACGAATACCCAACACCAATTATATATCCATTAAAAGAATTACTATAAAAAAACAACGTTCTACCCGATTTCTCACCTTGCTGTGCATTTGCTCCGCGCCCTCCAACTCGTCCACGTTGATCAGCTCTGCAAGCAGCGGGGTAAACCAGTAAACAACAAGGTAAACAAGTAAACAACACAACACAACCCCCACCATCATGATCCTGCATCTGGCCTCCCTTGACGCCGCTCGGCATCTGCTCCTCGAACAACTCTTCGTCCAGCTCGTCGTAGTACTCGTACGCAGCCAGGTCCTCCTGCAACGGGATGAGATGAGACCCCGCCTCACCAGGCCACGCCCACCTCGGTCGCCTTGCGCACTTGTACGCCTAGTCGCGGGTGCTGCTGAATCACCAGGGTGTCCTCGTCCTAGAACGCGTATGTTTTGAAAACTCAAATCTCGAAACCTAGAGGCAACTCAGAATCCAGGTTCAGCAACGAATGCACACTGATCGACTTGTTGCACACTGACTGAACTCCCTAACTCGTCTTCCTCTCTTCTCCCCTCCAATCTTCTCTCTTCTCCTCCTCTCTCCGCCCCTCCTCTCCCCTCCCCCATCCGCACCCACCACTCCCTCCGCCTCGACCATCCCGCCCGTCTCTCCCTCTCCGTCGTGCTCCACGTGGTGGTGGTGGTGGTGGAGCATCTCCACTTGATGGACAGCTTCCTCCGCACCCTCGTCGTCATCCTAGACACCGGGGAGATAGATGAGACCATTTTTTTTCACGAATGCAATTCGAGTTATACAAGCCATTCCATATACTAACGATATGTTTCATTGACATGTCTACCAAAGAACAATTGTAGCATAATCGTCAATTAATAAGAATTACTATTAAAAAAACCAGCTCTGAAAAAAAACATTCCTATTTCCGATTAGATGGATACCAGTCACAAATGAGTAATGCATCGCGAAAAAAAAAGGCAACCTGGAAAGTTCAGCCGTTCAGCCGTACAGCCGTACAGCCGTACACCAGTACAGCCGCAAAAAGTACCGCACATGACGTCACGAGTACACCACATGACGTGTGTACTTTTTCGAAAATAATCTAGAAAAATGCGAGCGTAGACACCGCGCCGCGCAAGAGATCTTTCTCAACCAATTGGAGATCGTTCTATAGATCGTTCTCAGAGGTTCCCAAGAAGGTGCGGCCCTGGATTCGGCAGACTCATAATCGGAACTACGTCTTCCAGCAAGACAATGACTTGAACCACTTTTCCAAGCACTTCAAGATCGGTTTATGGAAATGTCCAATTTCGTCATTGCACCATCTTTATTTAGGACGTGTTCAACAAAGGCAAGTGGAGAGTCATGAAGTCGCCGAGCCAGTCGCCGGACCTCAACTTCATCGAGCACCTCTGGGAAAAGCTCGATAGGCGGACTCGCAAGGTTCGGATCTAGAATGCGGACGAGAAGTTCGCGTTGCTCGAACAGGAGTGGAAGAAGATCAAACTTGCGACCCTCCACAAGCTTATCGATACGATGCCCCGTCGCTGCCAGGCCGTGATTGAGAACAAGGGACACCCGACAAAGTACTGAGAGAGTTTCGGGTCATTATATGATTTTATAGTGTAGTTAGGCTTTGTTAAAAATTAGAAATTTGCAATTTTTTGATGTTGTTACTTCATTGCTTATTTAAATTCTAGTAATAAAGAATGTAATATGGTGTCTTTGGATGCCCATTGAATGGTTCTACCCGAGAAAGGTGGGTAGAACTTTTTTTAGATGTGTGGTTTGGTCACATGAATTTTTCAAAGTTAAAAACAAGAAAATAATGATTTTGTGAATACAGTAATCCGCCTACTGTAACCGGAAGAATGCATGGGGATCAATATGGAGCATGGTATTAGGTCGAAATGGAGTCCTGAAATTGGTGTGCAAAAGATTGGAGCTCTATCTTTCATTTAAATAGTTTTAGAAAGCAAAAACCAAAAGGTGATACCTTTTTGGCCGACACTGTATACTGTGATATAAGTCGACACAAGTAGATTAGGAATAAAGTGCCTCAAACATACCATGTCTCCATTCACGTCGACAACGTTGGTGGGGTTCCAGGTAATGGAGCGCTGCCAGTCCTACAAGGGCGTCGTCTTGTCTTCGCACCGCCGCCGCACATTGAAGTACTTGCTCGGATCGAGGCCGACCTGTCAAATCATGTTCTTATTTCACACGATCCAATTTCATTTCAATTGTTTATTCAAAATCGATATTACGATTACTATTAACAACTTCTATCCCGGAACATTATTATTAACTATAAGATAGTGACAACTACAACCATCTCATTGTAAAATAGTCTCTATCAGCCTTGTACAACATTCCATAGTAGCTGGGCGGACTATTTAAAGGATGACTACGGGCAATGAAAATTGGTCCCGCCACGAAGTCCGTATTTAAAATCGCAATATCGTATTTAAAATAAGGACGTATTTAAAATCGCAATATCTTTGTCATTTCAAAAGATATCAAAATGTGTTCAATGGGTTATTGGAATGATTTTGAAAGTTCTCCGGAACTGCGTTGACCGATTTTTGAAAACTTCAATTTTAGCGAAATATAGCCTTACTCCAATATGGACTAAACCTGTGTTTACGGTAATAACTCATTGTAAACAAATTTTCAGAACTTTTCATCTAGTAGGTGTTTTTATTTATTATGTAATGCATATATTAGAGCAAAAACTATGGCATACACGAATGATGCCCGGATACATCCTTTAAATCGTTCGAATCGCGAGAGACAATGGAAAAGTAAGAGAGCGGCGCGCGCTCGCCGTCTGCGTCTCTTCTTTCGCCACAGTCTTTTCGCACTTGAACTCAAACTGTACCTTGATGAAGATCTCCTCCTTCCTCAAGCCCGTCTTTTCATGCACTGGTAGAGTGCCGGCGCGACGCCATCTAAAACAAAATATTAATTTTTATTTGATCATTTATATAAATATAAAAATCAATAAATCAATACTCACGAAATGCTAAGAATAACTGAAACATATATCATCGTGTAACAAACCAACAACAACAACAACAACCCACCCGTCGCTGTGCATGACTCCGCTTATGTAGGGAGAAATCCTATGCGCACGAGGCCGACCCGATCGCGAGCCGCGTTGCCCCCCGTCAGGTTCGGACCGAAGACGAACCTCAACGGCAACATTCATAACTTCTAAACATATTAAAACTGAATGTAAAAAAATCGCACCCGCTCCTGTTGCAGGTGAGGAAGATGGTCTTTCCGCTGTCGCAGGAGCGCGAGGCGGACATGATGCGGAAGTGCGCCCCTCCCTCGCACTCCAGCCACTTCACGAAACGCTGCAAACATTGCATAATTAATGTTACATTTTTAAAATATCGAAAAAGGACCACCTACGTCGAATAGCTCGTGCGTGCTGAAGACCATCTGATGGCGCTTGACGTGCACTTCGTGCGCCTCGCTGAGGTGGTCGAAGAAGGACACGCGGGTCGGGAACTGCTGTGTGGGAAAATGATATTATTATTGTTATATATAAATATATATATATATATATCATTATCTTTTAAAAGGACTTCCGTAAGAGAAGAGTTTGTGTTATCCAACGTAATGCAACAAAAGCTCATGCATTTTATCAATCGAAATAGTACACAAACCTGCTCTTTCTGCAATAAAAACTTGCCGACTATATATATATATATATATATATATATATATATATATATATATATATATATATATATATGCATATATGCACTTTCCTATATTCATTATTAAAAGTAAGTGAAACTGACCGGGAAGCATGCTCCGCAGATGAAGTTGCGACAACGCTGAAAGTCGCCAAACGGCTCGGCAAGGCTGCTACGACACTGAACAACCATTATTGATTTATGTGAATTAACAGTTTATAAAAAAAAAACAAATAAAATAATAACTCACGCCGTGGTTTCGGTGGTAGTCGATGGTGCGACGCGCAATGAGGCGATTGCAGCCGTACGTACACAGCTCGCGGTTCGCCCGACATGCCTACAACAATACAAAATACATAAACATCCAAAAACTAACGACTAACCGTTATGCGTTGAAAATGTGGCACGCTCGCGAAAAGTCGTGCGCACTTTGCCAATCTAAGAATGATGTCAATTGTAAGTAGTTTACTTGACGATATTTTATTAAATGCATAATCATAAACGTTTAATTGTGAATTATAGCAGTACAAACAACAACATAAAACAGAAAAAAAACACAGTCATATTCCGAAAAACATCGAAAAACAACACGCGCAAAATTCTCTAATTATCGTGACCCACTTGCACTACAGTATTAACTGTTAGTATGTCTGTCAAGTCTCTTCATGTGATGTGGTGTCTCTGTTTTTTTTTACTTGTTTCAATGATTTACGATTATCATTCGTATTTTGAAATTTGAAAGATGTTGTCAGGAAATCTATCTGACTTCTGTGGTTGTCTGAGATTGCTCACAGTCTTCAAATCTATACGAAACATCCTGTAATATATTTATCTGCGTGGGTGGTCTACTTTTTCATTTCGATTTCCACTTCCCATTTGAATTGTTTTGGTGTTCATTTTGTTTATGCCGATCAATGTCGTGTTTTACTCGACATATTCAACCGCTTCATGATGCATTATGAAGATGAATCTCCAATGATACGTGTTGCCATCTTCACCTCTTTCATTCTTGTATCCTATACACTATGGATCCTATACTGTATCCTTTTGGTAAATTGTTAATTTTGCCCAGTACGTTCATCTGAATTATTCGGCGACGAGTCTTCTGCGAAATACTTACGCATACATGTGTGATTAGGTTTTTTGATGCTCTATATTTTATATGTTCAAGCGAATCCAATGCGTACTTTTTCAGTCATCTGCGCTGCCCTCTAAATGACCTGCCAGCGGGTTGTTGCTTGGTGGATAGATCTGCCCGAGACTACGTTCGGATAATAGGAACCCCATTTCATTCAATTGAATCAAGTGAGTTCGCTTTCGATTTCATTCAAACATTTTGTTGTTTGTTCTGTCTTACCCGTTGCAACACTGTTATTGCATCTCCATTAACCCTCGTTGCTTATTTATTACTGTAGTAATGTTTATTATATTGCTTGTAACGTGTGCTTCAGATGCTTCGGCATCTGTGTCGTGTGAGGGCACCCGCGACCACATCTGCCCGATCGACACTGGCAAAAAGCCCTCCTTCACCGACACTGTCCCGCGATGACAAGCAGAGACGTGAGTCGTATTTATCAGATACACATACTAGTATACATCATAGGTCTCGCGTCGGATATGTCAAGGAGGGCGATGCTATAAGTTCCGCACAAGTTCGTGCCCAGTCTTGGTGAGTATTTCAGTCTTTTGCGCTATGTGCCTCGCTTGCAGCTTGCAATCACTCACTCACTCACTCCTCGGCCGATTCTCCGTAGATCATCTTGAGCGTTGTCACTCCTTAGCCGGGGAGCATCGTATGAACCAGTTCTGACCACTTGACGCGGTCCTGTGCCATGTCCATGACAGCATCCATCCACTACCCGTTGCGAGTGTTCCAAGCTCTGCGAAACGAAGTGTCTCTCGAGATTACTTTGGCGCGCACGGCGGGCGTGGGCTGGACGTCCTCCTGCGTCTCGTCCCATGTGGTGCGTTTCCTTCCTGGGCCTCGTCTCCACTCCGGCGGCGGTAGTGTGAGCGCAGCTTGCTTCACAATCCGATGGTCTTCTCGTCGCAGCACGTGTCGCAAGAGACGTACTCTCGTTGCCGCCTCTTGCCGTGAGGGGGTGAGCAGCTTGGACTTTTTGCGCAGGAGACGGGAGTAGATGTTGCTTCTCATTGAGAGCCCAAGTACCGGATCCGTAGAGCATCGCAGGTCGGATGGCGGTGCCGGTGAGGTAGATCCGCAGCTTGACGTGATTGGCGACGCTCGATCTCCACAAAACCCTTTCCAGCAAATTGAACGCGGAGCAGGCCTGGGCGATTCACGCCTCCACATCCTTAGTAAGGTCGGCGTCGCTGCTAATCCACGAACCGAGGTAGCGGAAGTTGTTGGTCTGCGCGATCCTCTCTCCATTGACAGCGAATTCCTTCTTTATTCCTCGCGGAATGGTCATCGACTCGCACTTGTCCGGCCTAAGATTCAGACCGTACGAGGCGGCGAGGAGACTCAGACGGTCGACAGCTTTCTGCAGGTTAACAGGGTCTTCTCCAACACTCCTCTACAACGCGCCGCATCACGTCATCGATGACATAATTGAACTGGAGCGGGCCGCAGACAGATCCTTGGCGCACTCCAGTCCGGACGGCGAACTGCTGCGTGATTCCGCAAGGAGTGCGGACAACGGCAGTAGTACGGCTGTACAGGTCTCGTAGTAGGTCGACTAGCGGTGCTGGTAATCCGTCGACCCGCACGGCATCGAAAAGGCGGTCTCAATCAGGCTTCTTGAATCGGGCACGCAGCTCAACGATCCGTCTCGGAGAGAAGACGGCGTCGGTGGTGGACCTTCCTGGGCGGAATCCGTGCTGCTCGTCTCGGGCGGTCTTCTCGCGATGCTCAACAATGCGAAGTAGCAGCAGACGCTCCACCAGCTTGTAGCACACGCGGATCACTGAGATACCACGATAGTTGGCTGGATCGGTCGGGCTGCCCTTCTTCAGCAACGGGACGATGATGGCGTTTCTCCACGAGTCAGGCACCTCCTTTCTCTCCCAGATGTTGACGATCAACCGATGCAGCTCACGGATCCCAAAGGCGGGCAGAGCCTTCATCATCTCCGGAGTGAGGTCGTCGTTTCTGGCAGCTTTCCCATTCTTCAGCTTCTTCATGCACACAAGCGGCTCCTCCATGGTTGGCGGCTCCGTCCTGCAGTTGTAGTCAGGGCGAGCGAGATGTGGCACGGCGAGAGCAGACGGGCATGGCTGGTTGAGTAGGCGGTCGAAGTGATCAGCCCACACCGCGCACGCTGCTTCTTCGGTGACGAGTGACACGCCGTCAGAAATGACGGGCGTCGTCCTGCTCCTTTTCCCGCTGTACCGCTTCAGCAAAGAGAATGCTGTGCGGGCTCCTGTCTCTCCCAAGCATCCTCAAATTCCTTGCTCCTCCTCATCCATTCCTCCTCCCACCGCCCCTTCCGGATCCTCCGTAGCTCCGCCTTGAGTTGACGGTAGGCTTTCCTCTCTGCTTCGCCAGCAGCATGCTCGCGTAGCACAAGGATTACTTTACTGACGCTCAATCGTGCTTCTTCTCCACCTTCAGAGTTGGGATCGCCTCCTTGGCTGCCTGCCGAACTGCGGCCGTCCACGAGTCAGCATCCACCTCTCCTTGCTTCTGCCTCTCCTGCAGATTCTTCTCTACTATCTCTCGGTAGTCCGCGCGCACGTCATTATCCGTGATCAACAAGCGAGAGTCGAGTCGGGGCGGTCTCTTCTGGTAGTACGAGCGACGGCGCGTTCCGGATTCATTAACGACAAGAACCACGGGGATGTGATCCGAGTCATATTTGAAGTCCGGCAGGCTCTTGCTGGAGAGGACGGCGCCGGCCTGGCTCTTCTTGACGAGCAGGTAGTCGATCTGGTGCGGCCTCTTGATGCAGTTTTTCCTCCAGGTTGCGCGCTGCCAGGGACGGTTGCGCTTCCAGGCCGACGCGAAGATGAGGTGGTAACTCTCCAGCAGATCCACTATCCGCTGACCGTTGTCGCTTGTGCAGTCGGCAGCACGCCTCCACCTACCCATTGCTGGGCTGGCATCGGCAGCCACGCGGCTGTTCAAGTCAAGTCCGAGAACAAGATCTGACTTGCCGGCCGATCTGACGATCTTGGCCAGCTCGTCAAAGAACTTGTTCTTCTCCACCTCCTCGGCATCCTCGGTTGGCGCATGCGCCGACACGATGCGGGTCTTCTTTCCTCGTACTTCTGCATCCACGTAGATGAGTCGGGGCGAGAGAGGGTTGATGGCGAGCACATTGACGTTGGCGGAGGTGGAGATGGCCACAGTCACCCCGCACACAGCCCTAGAAGTGGGCAGTGCGTTGTAGTACTTGTACCGCAGTGAGTCGCAGCACGTCCGGTCGATTCGGGTCTCCTGCAACATCGCCACGTCCACTCCGTGCCGCTCGAGCTCCTCCGAGAGCAGGCTCCGGTCTGCAAAACTTCTGGCAGAACGGACATTGTAGGACATGTAGCGGGTCCTGGTTCTTTGCGATGAGCGCATAGTCGATATGTTGGGCATGATGCCTGTTGTATTGTCAAAGGGTGACAATTCCTTGACTCGAAAGTAGTCAACGCTTGAACTTAGCAGTATGTATGCACAGGCAAACAGACTCCCGAGGGGCACGACGTGAACGTGAACGTTGACAATTTCTACCCCCGCAGCTTGCAATAGGTATCTTATCTTAATTGTCTGTCTCACTTTCTTGGCGCCTATTGCCGTAAACGTTCTACCCTCACAGCACAGCTATTTATACTCGCTATGAGCTCTTGGATGTGACAGTAGAATTTCAGCGCGTGCGTACTTGTGCCTTCGGTGTGGGGAGGTGACCCAGCAGGCGTAAACACTGGTGAGCACGTCAATAAAGATCGATTGCATATATATGCATTTTCAGACATGGCGACAGCGATCAGTTGTGGGCCATATTCTACTCCGAGAGGCAAGATGAGAAGGTTGGAGTGAGGAGGAAGCAGCGAGCTGTCAGTCATTCGTGCCTCTCCATATTAAGAGGCTCGCGATCAAGGAAGGCTCACGCGGTGATGCAGGACATTATCACTGCGCCTCTTGGTGACCAACAGGTACGGTGTTTTATACAAAGTACATTGTTTCTCGCATCTTCACTCTTTCTTTTTTATATAGCTTTTGATTTATATAGCTTGTATATTTTAGGAGAAGCGAGTGAGAGCTGCGGCGCTGTACAACTGGCAGTATGTGGAGGCGTGGAAGCATAGGTACGAATCGAGGAGGGTGGAGGGGCGAGAGACGGAGACGGGGGAGCAGCAGCAGACAAGGCAGAAGAGACAGGCGGGAGAGACACCCATGCGCGAACCCGCCACTCCCGACCGTGAACGGAGAGGATACAGCGAGGTGAGGACGGCTTAGAAAGTCGTTCACTTTTTCATTGTGTTGGTTTTATTTGATTCCATTTTTATGCGTTCAGATTCTGAAGGAGCACGTGGCGACGCTGACCCGCTGTAAGAAGCAGCCGACCGGGGTGATGGAGAAGGAGCAGAAGCAGAATATGGAGGAGGTGCGTGTGGAGATGCCGGAGACAATGACCACTGGCAGTCGCTGCACGCGTGGAAACAGCGGCCGAGGAAGAGCAAAGAAGAGGAAGAGGGACAGCCGGGAGACATATCCACTGGACAGGCGACTGCTGGAGATGACAAGGTATGCGACCCCCTATTCTAGTATGGTTTTTTGAAAATTCTCAAGTGTGCTCGGTGTTTGGGATGACACATGATGGAATCTCGAACGAGAACAACGATTGATTCTCGTTAAGGAGGTATTGGAGAAGGGGCCTGGGAACTGGCTGGCGGAATCGGCGCCCGCCCTCTCTCGCGTCGTCGAGGAGGACAAGAAGGGCCCTCCCGACGCGACCGCCCCTATCGGACAGGCTCATCTTCAGGTGGGTATGATACAACCAGAAAATGCGCCGCCCGCGTCTCGCTCTTCCCACGATCAGACACTCGGAGAATGTACAAGAAAAGAAAGGGAGAGATGGAGGGAGAGAGAGAGTGGTGTTGTCCCGTGCGCATCGCCAACGGCGCACATTCTGACACTGACTAGTGAAATGGCGATGATTGATGAGCACGGTCTGCGCGCGTTCACTGATTTGAGTGAATGAATTTATTACAGAAAAATCTGCGTCACACAAATCACAATCACATTGAAAAATAACCCGACGCAATCAATTTAATGGAGAAGTGGGGAAGGTGAGAGAGGAAGAGATCTGGTACGTTTGTGGCACACGCCCCCAGCCTTGGTGGAGGGTGAGGAGCGGCGGAGGGAACCGCTTGCACGACCGCGAGGTGTGCACTAGGAAACGAGCGCACATTCGACAACCATCACTCTACCTTGTCTCACTGTAATTGAGCGTCTAGCGAATCCATAATATTTAATTGAAAAGATGATAGAACTATATGCATCCACATGTTTTGCTAAATTGCTTGAGCCAACCGCGATGCGGAACTGATGCGTTGCGTGCGTCTGGGTTCACCGGTCAGTGAACAAACGAGCGACACTACGGCCGGGCCGTGATGAGTGTTATTCAAACGAACAGTTTATTCCCCCAGCCTTGTTTATAGTTTTGGCATAAACGTAACGCTGTAACAATAATCCAATAATGCGTATCGATACATTGCAATTATTTCTAATCGATACTTTGCAATTAATATTGGTTAAAACATTGTTGCGTAGTGCGAGTGTTTTTTGTTGATGCGATGCGGGAGCAGGCAAAGCGACGCGCCGCCGTCTCCGCCCACTCACCCCACGCTGGGTGGACGTGGAGAAGGAGGAGGAGGAAGTAGAGGAGAAGAGGTGCTTCCAGTGCGGCCGCATCGATCATCCCCAATCAGCGTGTGGCCCGCGATGCTATCGGCGTGGCGACGACACGCACACCATCCACATGTGCACACAGCCTGCCGAGACGAGGGAAATGACGTGAGAGAGCGAGAGAGAGAGCGAGTGAAATAGTCGTTTCAGGTGCGACTCTCGTGGCGAAGGTGGGCATTTGCGCGCGTGGTGCCTGAAGCGTGGCTGTATACTCTGCGTCGAGAAGGACCACCCCCTTTTCGAGTGTCCGCATGGAAGAGGGAAGCGAGTGGAGCAGACGGAGCAGCGGCTCGGACACATGCTCGCGAAGGTGGAGCAGAAGATGTCCGGTGTGGAGAAATGGATCGAGGAGAAAAAGACAGGTACTTTCGTGTGTTTCTCTCTCCTCTCTCCTCTCTCTCTCCTCTCTCCTCTCTTTCCCCTCTCTCTCTCCCCTCTTTCTCTCTCTCTCTCTCTCTCTCTCTCTCTCTGTTGAACTAATGAATTGCAGATTCATCTGTGGCAGACACCTCAGATGTTGCGCAAGGCAGAAGAAGTCGCTACTGAACGTAAGTGTCTCAGATCTTATTTGTTTGCTGTTAGTAATATTGTGCGATGACTTGATGCCTGTTGCGTACATTGTTTCAGTCCCCAATCCGTGCACGTGTTGGCGATGCGTGGATGCGACGCGCCGATCCGAATGATGTCAGCGGGACGAGTGGGCACACGAAGAGACGAGTATGCAGCGATGCTGTGTCGAGCGCCGACCAGTGGCCACTATTCGCACGCAAGTGTAAGTACATGCCGATCATCATATTGTACTCGCAACAAGTCGCGTGCGGTGGGGTGAATGTTAGAGCCGACGACTGTTGGAGTATCGTATTCGAACTATACGCAAAGTACATGGAATCCTATCACTATCATACCATCTTCAGGCGGAGATTATCATCTTGCTACAAAATGTGATGACTGATGATCTCTATTGCAGCGCACGCGCTGTGCAGCCGCTGCGATGCTCAGTCGCAAGGGCGGCTGGCGAGCAGTCACTGCGACCGCAGCGGACACCACACGTCAGCAGCTGCGATCAGCTGCCCTGTCGCATCCGCGGCGCGGAACCACACGTGTTCAGAAGTGCGACGAGCCGTTCCACCTGCCTGTCGGCGACTCTCTCGGTGAGTCTTGATTTTGGATTAAGTTGCGGTCAGTCTCTCCGAAACACTCCCGAATGCCTCCAAAACACTTCGGAATTGCCTTTCGAATCGCCCCCAGAACACTCCCGAATTGCCTTCGAAATACTTCCGAATATCCCCGAACACTTCGGAATGCCTTGCTATGCCTTCGAAACACTCCCGAATGGCTTTCGAAGAGACTGACCGCACCTTTACGGAAGAAAAGTTGACTGTCCATTTGTCGCCCTCAAATCGCGTGAAGACACCCGCGCATGCGCATTGAAATGCAATGTAATCAATGTAATCAATCAATATCATCATTGTCACACCATTCAGCGATCGTCCCTCCGCTGTCCGCTTTGCGGCTCGACGGAGCACGGAGTGGAGGTGAGATGTCGGATCGGAGCGGAGCTACGGAGAGGCCGGACATGTCAACGTAAGGGGTTATTTTGAGACAGGTTGCGAATGGTGGTTGATGAGTTGTTCCCTGTGAGGGGAACTGTTCGTGTAATATTTCGACGCTGACGCCGGTGTCGACGCTGGCGTCAAAGTATCGCAGTGGATTACATCACGGAACAGCCCGTTAAGTGAACGTCTCAGTCAGAGACAGGCGCCCCGACAAGTACCTATGACATCATTCTTCAGATTTCAGATGCTTCGGCATCTATGTCGTGTTTGGCGCAGCGAGGGTCGGAGACAAACCACCCGCGACCACACGCGATCTCTGCGCTCAGACTGCCGTTTTCGATCTGTTGATTGCTTTGTGCTGTGAATAAATTGTTCGTTCCTAGGTCTATGTCATTTGTGGTCGTTGCGATACTGGTTTAATCACCATTCGAATTCTATTCGATTATCTACCCCGTGCAGGTTCGAGCGAGGAGCGATCAAATGTGGAAGTGGATCAGAGCGAGGGCGGGTGACGAACACAGTGCCCAGGCGAACACAGTGCCCAGGCGAGCCCAGTGCCCAGGCGAGCCCAGAAGGATCGCACAACTGAGGAGGTGCCAGCAGGTATCATTCTCTTATTTGTTACATTGTTGGACTGATGAACAGAACTATGAGTATTTGTGTATTCTTGTTATATTGTTATTCTGTTATATTATATTGTTACTCTGTTGTTATTCTTCTTGTTCTTGTTGTTGATACGTGTCATCGTGCGATTTCAATTTGAAATATTTATTTTGTTGCAAATAATTAATTTGGTAGTCAGTAAGGAGTAGTAAGTCAGTACAGTAAATGGTCAGTATAAATAACGTCAGTAATAAGTCGAGAGGGTTAGTAGAGAGTCAGTAGTAGAAGTAGTAGTGATAGTTAGTAGAGTAAAGAGTCAGTAGAAAAGTAGTAATGAGTCAGTATATAGTTAGTTGATAAGTAGTAGTGGGTCAGTATATTGTTAGTAGAGTAGAGTCAGTAGGTTCTTAGTATAGTATTAGTAGAGTAGTGTGCTTGTCGCCTGGTCGCAACCTTCTCCCTTGTCGTTCACTCCTCAGGTGTGTACCGCCACGGCAGGTACTGCCAAATGGTGAAGTTCTGAATATGCACATTCAAACTGCTCTATTCTGTCACCACCCCACCTCGTCTATCAAGACGTTCACGCCGCGCTTTATCTCGTTGAACCTGTTCCAGAAGGTGCCGCGCGAGGCTGAAATAGTTGAATGCCGAATATCGCAGAATTTGTTCATTTTCAAAAACGTACGTCTGCGATTTTCGTCATCGTCCAATCCAACTGCGATGTTGAGAAGCGCCGCCGCGTAGAGAAGGATGTGGTGGAACTCCTCGTCCACCCTCTAGATGACCTTCCATTACACACGCCCCCCAGGCAGACTCTCACCCCAGTCAATAGTCGTTGTTGCATGTCTTTGTTCATCAATCCAACCTCCTGCATCTCATTGAGAAGGTTGACGTACAGCGCTGAGTGAGATTTAAGAAGTGAGTTAGATGTGGTCAACGCACTTTTGTCGTCCACGCGCACGTTTCGTTTCTTCGCCATGTATTTGCGGTCCATCCAGTCAGCCTTGCCCGACAGCAGCTGGGGGTGCAGTCCATGGAAGTGCAGGCGACGGCACACGTACTTTCCAGAGTTGGGCGCGCCTCCCTTGTAGTCTGAACACGCATAGTTTTTGGTAATTTGCATAAAGCGAGTTACCGTCGTTTTTGAGTTCCAAGCGCCCCAGATCAGCAATAGTCCGAATGATGTATTCTTCTCTCTTCTCTCTCTGTAAAAGTACTAGTACGAATAAATTCAAGCGATATATACTTTTTTGTCGGCCGAGGACAAGTCGATGGGGGTCCGCAGTGTCCTAAACACAGTGATGTTTGTAGAGTATGGTAATGATAGTGAACATACCGTTTCACTGCCATCCATATCGCGCTTGAGCGGGAAATCAGAGCGATCCTGTAAAGGAGAATTGCAGAATTGCAGTATGAGACAGAAAAAAAGCTATGTACCTTCTGTTGTCGTCGTATCCGGATGCCCTCACATTCGAGTTCGCATCGGACTCGTGCGACGAGTGTCCCTGCGCATACCCGCCCCTCACTCGCTCAGCCTGGTAGAGTTTAGCTCGGAATTGCAGTGATTCTCGCATACCTTGTACTTTCTAGTGAGAGAGTGGATGGGCACAGGGTGAGACGTTTTGTGCGTCGGCTTCCTCAAAACGAGTGATTCATAGTCTGTTCAACGTACAGGAAAATACTCACAGTTCCATTTTGTCTAACCAAGACTGTATTGTTCCTGTTCTATTCGTTGTCATTTCCTTGAGGATTGGCTGGATCTTATGGGGGTCACCCGTATACCTAAACACGGAAGTTCTTATTTGATCTGAGCTGAGTTATAGCGTACGCGGAAGGATCTTCATCGTTAGCGACAAGAAGTGCGGCGAGGAGAGTCCAGACACCACACGACCACCCGTCCTAAGCACAATGTTTTTACGCGAACTGATGATGTTGATGTCACCTTTTGTTGCGTAAAGTGCTCGTCCTCATAGAACGAGACATCACCAGTTTCGTAGTTGAGGTAGCTCTCGATGGCGTGAACGTACGCAAGGGTCTAAAAAAAATCTTCTTAAAAAAAAAAAAAAAAAGACGTACAGCATAGTCTGTGAATGCCATGTCGGAGTTGTGCACGATCATTCGTCTGTCTTGTTTGTCGTATCTAAACTAGTATATGTAAGTAACCATCTGGACGAAGACATCACTTCACGAAGACCCAGTGTGCGCTCGCTTTCGCTTTCTTTTTGGCTGCAATCTGCACGAACACCTATAATGCATGATGAGACAAGTCCAGTAGATCAATAGTCTGAAAATGTGCATACCATGGTATGGAATGTGTCGTGTAGGCGAGTCTGCGTGTCCCAGGTCGGCGAATCCTTTACAGGAAGTTGTGTTTCGAGAATGTTTTAAATCATTACCATGTCGTCTCCTGTCCAGTAGCCAGCGAGTTGCGGTCGTTGCGTCCTTATGTACTCCATGATGTCATCCCGGTCTCCGATCGAGATCTAAACAATACCGGCTTTTTAATAATCGCCGACGGTATGTACCTGCAAATCCGGGCGGGTTTCTCTTTTCGGTACACAGCTCATTTCTCCGAGTGTATTCTTCTTAGCTTTCTTTTCTGCCTTCTTTGCTGCTTTCTTTGTCACTCTTCTTCCATCTCCCGCCCCAGCAGTCACACATTTGCTAATTATTGTCTTTGCAGCCTCGCCGCCGAACCGTCGTTCCAGCACCCGCCTCGAATGCTGCTCCTTTCTCATCTGCTCTCCCTCCTCTTCCTTCTCCATCGCTTGCTGCAAGTGAGCGTTTGTAATGTACATATTGACCCATATTCCTATAGAATTCCTATTCCTGTGTACTAGTCAAGTGTAGTCAGAAGTATTTGACATTTTGTTTCCGGCTATTCAATATCTGTTGTGAGAGATGTGAGAAGCTGTTTCTGATCTCACCTTGACAACATTTGCAGGTGGAGTGGCTCGTGGTCCGCGCCTAACACGCTCCAGCCTTGCCCCGCTCACTCCACGCCGCAGCTGCTGACGCAGCTTCTGTGAGTATAGTTGCATGAGACGCGAGCAGACGTGTACGCTCACCTCCTCCACTTTCAGATCCGCCGCCGCCGCAGCCGTCTTGTACAGTGCCCCGACTCGCCTTCCATCGCGCTCCTGCGCAGTCCCAGACTCGGTCACTACCGGCCACTGACACACAGTCTGTAAGTATTTGCATGAGACATGAACATACATGGACGCTATCTATCTTGTCTCATATCCACCTCTTTCAGCTCCGCCGCCGCGGTCGCAGTCGACTCCGAGACGCGGATCGAGGAGCGAGCGCGCACTCGTCGCCGGAACCTCCTCTTCCGCGCCACCACATCCACAGCATTCTTCTGAAAGAACGGGTGAGCATCAGAAAGTTAACGTGAGTGAATCGAAATTTTACCGCTGTTCCGGGACTCATAAGCACGGGCTCGTCGTCCTTCTTCTGTAACTATCTCTCTATTACTCTATTCTCTCTCTCTTTCTCTCTCTCTCTCTCTCTCACGCACATACCTTCCTTCTTGCATCTCTTATGGTCTTCCTGTTTGGCCAAGTGCGCATGGTGGGGCCGGACACATATGGCATGTAGTCCTCCCCACCCTCATCCCCATCCGACCGATCTGTCTCCAAAGGCGCGTACACCGTTCCGGTCCCGATCACTCCCTAGAACAATACATGTTACGCTAGTTTTATTTCGACGCATGGTGTAATGTGAACTGTGATTTGTATTGCTAATCGCAAAGCATATCGGGAGTGGTTTGAGGGAAATGCGGAGTATTTTGAATAGACTGATCGCTACTTGAGAGACCTCACCATCGAGCTCGTACTGTGCGATCGGATACGAGCTGGTTTGGCTGTCAAGTCAAGCCACCACACCCCGTCTGCGTCCTCGTACGATCGCATCTTGTCTTTCCGGAGTCTGCGCTTCTTCGTACTCGTCAGTCGCACAGCGACGTGAACGAAGCTCTTCTGTAATGGATTTGATATGAAGAAACCTCCCCCCCTCCAAAAAAACAACAACAAACAAACAAAATGATTGAGTGAGGGCTTGAAGAGAAGGATACAGTAGTCTAGTCAGAGAGATTGAGAGAAATGTCTCGTTTTCAGACGCTCTGACCGGGTCGAATCCGCGCAGTCGGAGCAGCAGCGACTCGCGGCGCATCGCCCGATGACGCCTCTTCCGGAGAGCCCGCAGCCTCCGCGCCTCACTGTAAGCCGTCGGCAGCAGCTGAAAAGGAGCAGAGTGAGTGAGTGACGTAGATTTTGCATGATTATTCAGATGGTGTTGCTATTACATGTGCGCAAATGTTTCTGATGTGGTGTATAGATCTTTACCTTGAAAGTATTCTTGTCTTTCTTCTTCTCCTTCGCTTTCTCCACTTTGCCCTTCTTCTCCTCTTTCTCCTCCCTCATTTCTTTCTTCTCCTTCTTTTTCCTTTCTTTCTCCTCCTCCTCCTTCTCTCCTGTTTCCTCCTTCTTTTCTTTCTCCTCCCCTTCCTTCTCCTCCTCCTTCTTTTCTTCGTCCTCCTTCTTCTTCTTCTTCTTCTCCTTCTTCTCGGCCTTCTTCTCCGGCTTCTCCACCTTTCCCAACGCCGGGTACTCCTCCTGATAGACCTTGTCCGCGTGCCGCCACCACGCGAGACAGGCATCAGGCATCGGCACACTCGGCGTGGCCTGTAAATGTTAGCGGTGAAAGTGGTGAGCGACATGCCTCGGCACCTTGACACGCTGGTCCCAGTGGATGTGGAGCAGCCTCCCGCTGCGCTGGGTATGCTTGCGCGACTTGCGCTGGTTGTTGGGGTCCTCAGGTGTGTGGTTGGAGTTGAGACTGCCCACGACGGTGCAGTGGCCAGGACGGGGCTCCGTTGCGCCCTGTAAGCGAGTCTCTTGAGAGGGGGGGGGAGAGAGAGAAAGGAAGGAGGAGGGAGAGAAGGGAGAGAGAGAGATAGAGGGAGAGAAAAAGAGAGAAAGAGAGAGAGAGAGAGGGAGAGAGAGAGAGAAAGAGAAAGAGAGAGATAGAGATAGAGAGAGGGAGAGGGAGGGAGGGAGGGAGGGAGGGAGTGAAAGGAACGAGGAGAGAGGTTATCCTCGTTCCAACGAGGAGGGAGGATAAAGGAGGGAGGAGGGAGAAAGGAGAGAGAGAGAGGAGGGAGAAAGAGAGAGAGAGAGGAGGGAGAAAGAGAGAGAGAGAGAGAGAGAGAGAGAGAAAGAGAGAGAGAAAAAGAGAGAGAGAGAGAAAGAGGGAGTGAGGGAGGGAGAGCCAGGAGAGGGGAAAGGAGATAGGATAAAGGCGGGAGGAGGGAGAGAAAGGAGAGAGAGGATTAGAGAGAGAGAGGAGGGAGGGAGGAGATGGGAACGAGAGAGAGAGGGGATGGAGAGAGAAGAGCGGAGAAAGAGAGTGGGAGATAGAGATGAGAAAGGGAGGGAGGGAGAGGAGAGAGATGAGAAAGGGAGGGAGGGAGAGAGAGAGAGAAAGAGGGGGAGGGAGGGAGGGAGAGCGAGGAACGAGGAGAGGGGATAAAGGAGGGAGGAGGTAGAAATGAAAAGAGAGAGGAGAGAGAGGGAGAGAGAGGAGATGGGAACGATGAGAGATAGAGGGGAGGGGAGAGAGGAAAGAGAGGGAGAGGAGAGAGGGGAGGAGAGAGAGAGAGAGAGAGAAAGGGAGGGAGGGAGAGCGAAGAACGAGGAGAGAGGATAAAGGAGGGAGGATAAAGGAGGGAGGAGGTAGAAATGAAAAGAGAGAGGAGAGAGAGGGAGAGAGAGGAGATGGGAACGAGGAGAGATAGAGGGGAGGGGAGAGAGGAAAGAGAGGGAGAGGAGAGAGGGGAGAGAGAGAGAGAGAGAAAGGGAGGGAGGGAGAGCGAGGAACGAGGAGAGGGAAAAGGAGAGAGGATAAAGGAGGCAGGAGAGAGGGAAAGGAGAGAGAGGAGAGGAGAGAGAGGGAGGATAGAGAGAGAGAAAAAGAGAGAGAGGATAAGGGAGGGAGAGGAGAGAGATGGGTGAGAGAAGGAGGGAGAAAGAGAGAGGGAAAAAGATAGAGGGAGAAAGAGAGAGGGAGGGAGAGAGAGAGCGGGAGAGGAAGAGATAGGGAGAGAGAGGGGGGGGGGAGAGGAAGGGGGGGAAAGAGGATAAAGAAGGGAGGAGGGAGAGAGAAGAGCGGAGAGAGGAGAGAGAGAGGAGAGAGGAAAGGGGCGAGAGGAAAGAGGAAAGAGAGAGAGAGGAACGAGGGGAGGGGAGAGAGGTTACCATGTCTTCGGTGAGCCCCGCCTGTCCACTGTCCGCCGTGTCCCCGCGACAGCCCCCACTCGTCACATCACCCTGAGAAGACCAGGGGTTGAGAGGGCAAGGGAGGGAGGGAGAGAGAGAGAAAGAAGGAGAAGGATAGGAGGAGGAGGAGGAGGAGAGAGTCAAACGCACCTCTCCCTTGATCGCTTTCGTAGTCTTACGAAGGTTCCTCATGGAATAGTGGTAGATGCCGTTTCTGCGATCGCTTATCTACTTTTTGTTTCTCTCTGGGGCGGGATTTCGATATCGTGTGTTGTATTGTAATAGCCTTCCTTAATGTATGCCGTTTTATGATTAGGATCGCCGCGTAGTGTAGTGGTTAGCGATGCTCGCTATACTCTGTGCCTCGGGGGTTCGATCCCCTCCCGGGCGCTTGACCGCGCCATGGTGATAAATTGGTAGCAGTCGAGTGCGAAAATAACCCGCAAGGGTCGCTACTCACGGACAAGTTATTGTTGAAATAGGCGAGCGCTCAGTTGGATAATCGTTGAGCTCTCTTGAAGAATCGGAGGGCTACCTGTACCTTTTCATAATAATGTGTCCCTAGACATTTTGGCTAGCGTTGCGTTTGTTGATTTGCGGAGAGGAAGAGCGTATTCGTTGACAAATGATCATTTCTAGGTGTGTGTATTATGCGGTCGGATGTCCGCGTCCGCGAGGAGGCGTATAAGGACGCGACGCTCACGCCCGGACACGGTGGGTGACTGGTGCTGGAAGCTGGTGCTGGAGACTGGTACTGGAAGCTGGTGCTGGAGACTGGTGCTGGAGACTGGTGGTGGAGACTGGTGCTGATTGCAGGCTGGCTCTCTCGTCCGAGCACTCGAGCGTGTCTGGTGTCACAGGCGAGGAGGGGAGACGAGACGAGATGTGTCAACAACGGACTCTGAGCGCCAAGTCTGGCTCGTCTGTGCCGTCGCACCAATCCCGCGCACCGCCGCCCGTCGTGGGCAAGACCGGCAACATGATCGACTCGGTACGGCTGCTTGCTTTCAAAATACCGTAGTACAAATTCACGTTACCGTATAGGTGACGCATGCCGCCCGCGGAGATTATACTCGAGTTGGAGGCGGGAAGTGTCAGTGACTCCCCCTGTCTATTTTGCTGCCCCCGGTCGCCTTTCCTCTACTCACCAAGGTATACGGTAGAGTACAGTATGGCGAACATTTGATGTGCAGGTTCCTTCGACTCAGCACTGGGCGCTGCTCGGAGACGTCGGTGACAACTTCGGACCCCTCTAGAACTCACAGGTATGGTAGCTACCGTAATCGTCGTGCTATTCCGTAGAACGCCATATGTCGTCGTCGTCCCTACCATCGTCTCCTCCTCGTCTTCTTCGCCACCAATCGTCGCAGGTATACTGTATGTACAGTAACCCAGGTACCCTACCGTAACCCAGGCGCACACCCCACCACAAGCGTCGCGAGCGTTTGGTGAATCCGCATCGCAGCATCTCGCGTTCACAGAAGGAGCTCATTCTCAAGACGGACACTCCGGAGGCGCACAGGGTACGATACAGTATGCACAAGTTACTGCAGTTTGAATGTATTGTCTAGAAGAACGCCCGTGATCGTTCGGCTGCAGTGGATGTGGTTGAGAAGACGCTGAACAATCGCCGTACGAAGGAGAAGTTGGAGGAGGAGCCGCGTATGCTCTGTCTCTACGAAAGGCGATTTCGAAGGAGGCTACTCAAGTTTTCGGTACTATTTTAGTAGGTAGTAGGTAAGCGTTTCGAAGACAATTCGGGAGTGTCCGTTTTTATTGGGAAATCAACTAACGCTAACTGACAATGCATAAGTGATTTATACAACACGATCAATCAATCAATTTATTCGGAATCGTTATATCTGAATGTGACAACACAATCATGGTGATATGAAGCATATGGCCTAAGATGCTAGATACATAGGCGAACGAGAGTGAGAGAGAGGGTGAGTCGGTGTAGACGGAGCGAGGTGGAGACGGAGCGAGGCAGAGCGGAGCGGCAGAGAGACGGAGCAGCAGAGACCGAGCACGAGGCGGGAGCGACTGCTCAGCAGCAGTGCTCGCAGTGCGTGCCGGTCTCTGTGGCCGCGGTCGGGTAGTCGTCGGGGCCGACGGTGAACTTGCCCTCCTCCTCCTCCTCCTCCTCCTCCTTTTCCTCCTCTCCGGGAGACGCGCACGCAGCGGCGGCGGTCTGCTCGCGGCGACGCTCCCTCCGCTGCTCCTGCGCCCACTGGTCCGCCATGGCAGTCACCGCTGCCAACTGTAAGTCTCTCTCATCCCCCCCTCTCTCTCTCTCTCTCTCGCTCTCGCTCTCCCTCTCTCTCCAACCTTATGCTGCAGGCCCGGGGTGGAGTAGTGTCCGCGCACGAGCCCGTCATGGAGAACGACGCGGATCGCCAGCGAGAGCTGGTGTGCTCCTTTGACGGCGAGTGCGCGCTCGCCTAGAGGGTGAGAATGAGAGAGGGGGAAGAGAGAGAGAGAGAAGAATCAGCGTCTAGGTGGCGCCACTCACGTCGCAGACGGTACAAGAGGCAGGTCATCCTCACGCGGCTGCCCCTCCTCGCGCGGCTCATGCCGGCCGCAGCGAGCAGCAGCGTGCCACTCCGTCCCACCTGCAGTCAGGTATGTGGTAGGTGGTATACGGTATACCCGCTCCCCGTGTGGTCAGTCTCTTCATGAACCGCTTCCATAGTCTTTCGAAGGCATAGCGAGGCATTCCGAAGAGACTGGCCACAGTCAGACATACAGGACAGCATAGAACGCATCAATAGCTTTTGTGCTTTGTATCATGTCTTATGCATTAGAACACAAATGCTCGTCTGTCTAGCGGTCGAAAAATTGCTTTTACCGCTCGATAAACTTTATGTGTTTGAACGTCTTCTTGCCTCTTGTATGTATGTATGCGTTTATCGATTTGTTGGATACGTGGGATTATCGATTATGTGGACGTATCTGTGATTATTGGATTGTGGAATGTGTTTTTGCTATCGTCTTCTTTCCTCATGCGTGTTTGTGGGCATGGATATGTGGGATACGTGGGATTTGTGAGATGTGTGCTTAGTTGTAAGACACTGACCCCGGCAGTTCCGTGCACAAAGGCGTGGCCGTTGTAGAAGAGAAGCTTCGACGCCAGGTAGTGCACACTCGCCACAGACGACGGAACTCTGTCCTCCGACCTAGGAGAGTGAGTGAGTGAGAGGGGGGGGGGGTGTTTACCAGCCGACATGGAGATAGTGGCTGATGATGTTCTGCGGGCCGTTGCCGACGCTGACGACCAGCTGCCGCTGGACGGTGTCCATGCCGACGACCTCCGTCTTCTTGTCGCACGTCACAACCACGTAGGTCGGAGTGCCGGCTGTACATGGATACACACATGGCTCGCCTCTCACACTCACCGACTCCGAGGCGCATCGTCTCTCCCTCGTCCTGCGGCAAGTAGTCGTCCGCCTTGCGCACCCCGTCCTCCACAAAGTTGGTGAGCATGAATATGGCCTTGATCTGTAAAGAGAGAGAGAGTGAGGTGGGAAAGAGAGAGAAGGAGGGGGAGAAGAGAGAGAGAGAGGGAGGAACGGAGAGAGAGGAAGGGAGGGAGGAGAAAGAGAGGGGGAGGAACGGAGAGAGAGGAAGGGAGGGGGAGGAACGGAGAGAGAGGAAGGGAGGGAGGAGAAAGAGAGGAGGGAGATGTTAACTTTGGCAGCGTACAAAGGAGAACGAGGGGGGAGGAGAGGGAATGTGAGAAGAGGGGAGAGGACGCTAACCTCGGCCGTGTAGGCGTGAAGCCAGAAGCGATGAAACTGCTGGCGCGTAGGCGCCTATATGTGGTGTATTGTGTGACGTCATTGTTTTGAGGTGTACTATCTAACTGCACACGTGGCACCTATCATACCTGCATCGCGAACGTGGTCGCGCCCGACACCGTCACGCAGCTCGCGTGCAGGAGCGGCTCGCCGAAGCGGACCCGGGACGAGTCGAGGAGCGCGACGTCTGAAGTGATAATCGATTGAAGCGGGTGCTGAGCTATTCTGTGGCTCACCCTTGTGGCGGACGAAGAGCTTGTCCCCCTTCTTGGCCGCCTCCCAGTCGGCGACCGTGCCGATGGCCGAGGGAATCTTGTGGTAGTCCATTCTGAGATGGAAGAACGGCGCCACACCGTTCCTCTCGACGCGCTCCGTCTTCTGGAAGAAGATGTTAGAGTCGAAGCGAGAATGACGTCACTCACGCTGAGCAGGGCAATGTAGGCGCTCATGTTGGTGGCGGTGGTGGTCGGTGATCGGAGAACTCCTGAATCGAGTGCTGGTTTGATCCGGGGGGCTGTCTTTTATGCACTGATTTATGCAAACGACCTCGATTTGCATGAATGATTTTTTGTCTGGTTCTGTGGTGATCTTTGAACAACGCACGTGTATAACGTGTACACGCATAGTATGCTCCAGCACATGCTCATAGGTTGGAGTAAAGACAAGAGTACACAAATCGACTAAAAACTCAATCTACGTGTACTTATCAATTGTGTCGTGTAGCAATATACCATGTTCGTGAACACAATGCGAAAAATTATGTTTAAACGTATATGGATATTGAATAATATAAATCCACATGTAATATAGAAAGTATATAATTTGAAACACGAAACTTTGAAAATGTTGCGGGATCAAAATCCCTTCGTAGCGTCAATTTAACGCTCCGCCGCGTATCAATCAGCTGATTGCCAGTCAGTCGGGCCGCCGTTAGTTAGTCGTACCACCAGTGATTTTTATGATTTTCCATTGTTTCTAATTATTTTAACTTAAGTAATTGTGGCTGACTTTTCTTGTGTTTGACTGTGCTCTTGATCGGTGCTACATGTTGTTTATTGCAGGTGCGTGACTGTCGCAGCTTCTTCCGCACGGCCGCGCCGCATACAGTGCACCGGTGCACCCCCACCGCCCCAAGTTCTATCCAGTGCCAGTTAGTCAGTTGATGTGTCTGTTCGTGAACACGTTTGGAACTAGGCGTTGGAGTGAATGTGAGATTGTAGGCGTGCGTGGTCGCGCGGTCGTCGCGATCCGCCTGCAAGGTCGCTCGTCCTCGCCATTGTCTAGGTGCGCAATTACCTATAATAGTATACTGTTATCTATGCGTTCTAGGACGAGGACACCCTGGTGATCCAGCAACACCCGCGACTGGGCGTGCAAGTGCGCAAGGCGACCGAGGTGGGCGTGGCCTGAAGGGGCGGGGCCTATTTCATCCCGTCGCAGGAGGACCTGGCTGCGTACGAATACTACGACGAGCTGGACGAGGAGTTGTTCGAGGAGCAGATGCCGAGCGGGGTCAAGGGAGGGCAGATGCAGGATCATGCTGGTGAGTTGAGTATTGTTTTTTTTTTGTTTATTCGAATGTTTATTTGTTTACCTTTGTGTTTACTTGTTCACTGGTTTATCCCGCCTCTTGCAGAGTTGATCAACGTGGATGAGTTGGAGAGCGCAGAGAAGTGAGCAGGATGGAAGGTAGAAAGTGCTCCTGGAAGGTGCTGCTCCCACCGGCAAGGACAGAAAGACGTACAGCAAGGTGAGAGTGAGAAGAGAAATGAAGTAGAACGGGTTTTTAAAATGATAATCATTTATCGTTATTTCATGAGATTAATCAAAGATGTTGGGTGTACTTTAGCTGTGTAAATGATATGGTGTAACATATTTTGAACATTGTTTCAGTCGGGCCCGCTTCCGGCGATTGCGATGCAAGTGGGCCGTGGGCGACAACGCGCGGCGAACAGTGTGGGCGGGGCGGGGGATGCGAGTCAGGGTTGGTTATGAAATAATGAAATAGATCGTGGATGGTTGTGCGCTGTGCACAGGTGAAGTGCAGTCGACGGGTGGTTGCCGTAGCGACGCCGTGGAAACAGTGCGGGGAGGAGGCGAGTTTAATGCTCGCATAAAGTTGCGCGTGGTGGGGTATATCACAGGAAGAACGGAGAGTCCAGCTCTTAGCTCTCGGCAACTGCGCGCAAAACAAGAGAGGTTTTCCGTTTTTCGAACTGCAAGGGATAAAATCGAAAACTATCGCTCTGGCGCACACTATACTGGGAAGGAAACCGATTGATGTTGGACTCTCGTTCATCATTATCTTTTGTTGTCTTTCCAATGTTGTCATTGCGATTCTGTTTCTATGGATAAATATATTATATTATTATTATATTATGATTATGGTTTTCAAAAAGTAAGCACCCGATTATTCTTATGTTAGTGTGTGAGTGCTGTTTTGTGACTTCCCTGATTTGTATTTGCGTTTGCGTTTCAAAGTTGTTGTGACGCGTGTGTCACGCCATCAGCGGGCACGCACCACCCACGTCCACGGTTTCACGAGTCCACGGGAGACTGTCCATGTGTATTAGGCCCCACCCGCTATAGCCAGAAGGAGGAGCTCCGTCAGGCGCGACTTCGACTGCTAGGAGAATAGTTCGACCTGACCCACTCACTTAGGGTTACGGTAAAAGAATAATTTGATCTCCTCCACTCGCTTAGGGTTACGATAGGAGAATAATTAGGTCTGCCCCACTCTTTAGGATTACGATAGGAGAATAATTCAATCTACTTCACTCGCTTAGGGTTACGATAGCAGAACAATTTTATCTACTCCACTCGCTTACGATTACGATAGGAGAATAATTTAATCTACTCCACTGCCACTCGCTTAGGATTACTATAAGAGAATAATTTGATCTACTCCACTCGCTCAGGGTTACGATAGCAGAATAATTTGACTTACTCCACTCGCTTAGGATTACGATAGGAGAATGATTTGATCTACTACACTCGCTTAGGGTTACGATAGCAGAATAATTTGACGTACACCACTCGCTTAGGATCACCATAGGAGAATAATTTGATTTACTCCACTCGCTTACGGTTACGATAGCAGATGAATTTGACTTACTCCACTCGCTTAGGATTACGATAGGAGAATGATTTGATTTACTCCATTCGCTTAGGATTACGATAGGAGAATGATTTGATCTACTACACTCGCTTAGGGTTACGTTAGAAGAATAACTTGATCTAATCCACTCGTTTAGGATTACGATATGAGAATACTTTGATCTACTCCACTCGCTATGGATTACGATAGGAGAATAATTTGATTCACTCCACTCGCTTACGGTTACGATAGCAGAATAAATTGACTTACTCCATTCGTTTAGGATTACGATAGGAGAATGATTTGATCTACTCCACTCGCTTAAGGTTACAATAGCAGAATAATTTGACTTACTCCACTCGCTTAGGATTACGATAGAAGAATGATTTGATCTACTCCACTCGCTTAGGGATACGATAGCAGAATAATTAGACTTACTCCACTCGTTTAGGATTACGATAGAAGAATGATTTGATCTACTCCACTCGCTTAAAGGTAGTGTACCCTCTGACCGCATGACTTCAAATTTTCAATTTGTGTTGTTTATTTGTTCAATCTCATTAATAGAAACATAATTAGTCAATATACTATCCCTTGAAAATATTTTTAACCTTATGCAAATAAGCTTTAACGTGAAAGAAACATGAAAACTTCGATTTTATGAAAATTTGACAAATATGTTTAATATTGTTAATATACATTTTTCTAAGTTTATTTTGATTTTGAATAAGAATCGAACATCAAAAACAAACCACAAAACCATTAAAACGCATTTTACGTGCCAAACAAACGAATCACTCCGGTCAGTTGGGTGATGTAACCGCAAATGGTGAACATAAGTTTGCGGGCGTGGTTAAAACTGCTTACATTTTCCGGTAATTGTCAAACGTTTATATTTATTTTTTTATATTTTAAAAATTGTAACTTTTGAATTTTCAACTATCATGTTATGGAAATATAACTAACAAATAATGAGCAATAAACTGGTAACAACAACTCATGCACTCAGAATCAGAGGGTACACTACCTTTAAGGTCACGAAAGCAGAATAATTTGACTTACTCCACTCGCTTCGGATTACGATAGGAGAATAATTTGATCTACTCCACTCGCCTAGGGTTACGATAGCAGAATAATTTGACTTACTCCACTCGCTTAGGATTACGATAGGAGAATGATTTGATCTACTCCACTCGCTTAGAATTACGATAGGAGAATAATTTGATCTACTCCACTCGCTTAGGATTACGATATGAGAATAATTTGATCTACTCCACTCTCTTAGGATTACGATAGGAGAATAATTTGATCTACTCCACTCGCTTAGGATTACGATAGGAGAATAATTTGATCTACTCCACTCTCTTAGGATTACGATAGGAGAATAATTTGATCTACTCCACTCGCTTAGGACTACGATCTTAATCTATAGAAAACGACCTGTCCGTCTGTCCGTCTGTAAGAGACGCTTTGTGTCGGCGCCATATATACTCCAGCTGGCGCCAGCATGAGAGACGTGCCGGGTTTGCATGCGATTGCAAAATCCTTCTCACATAACCAGGAGGAGGAGCGCCGTAGGCACGACTTTCGAGGATGATAATTTGATATACTCCACTCGCTTAGGATTACAATAGGATAACAATTTGTATTTGATCTATTCCACTCGCTTAGGATTATGATACGAGAATAATTTGATCTACTCCACTCGCATAGGATTGCGATAGGAGAATAATTTGATCTACGTGTGCGAGCGAACGTGTGCAGAAGCGTTGAAAGGAGAGGGCCACCGGAAGAGTGGAGGACGACATCAATTAGAATGGTACAGGGGGAGATAAGGAGGAGGAGGGGCATGATGCCCGCCCATAAACCCCATCCACCATGAACTGCTCAGAACACATCACATCCGACAATTAGTTTCCCGATTGTGAAAAATGTGACCTACATACATATTGTAGACGCGTTCTGTTTTCGCCGAGGTGGACAACTTCTTTCAAATTTTGTGTGATGAAATGATAGTGTGTAGTTGTAGGAATCAAAGCTTTATTGCGTTTCGAATTAACACTGGTTAATTATTAGCCCTCGGTGTTGTAAATTTTGTTAACTTTAGCAATTTCTTTTCGGCAACACCTCTGTGCATTTAGGTTGCAAACATAAGCAAACTTTATGCGAAACAGGTTAAAATCTTCAATACAACCGTAAGACAAACACAACCACCTTGTTAATCAATCTTAATCTCTAATAGATCACTGGTACTGGGGGACAAGTTGTCGGAAGAGGGGCGACACGCGATCGAGTCCGGCGTCCGTGAGGTGGACATAGTCGTCAAAGTACATGAGGGAAGAGCGGGGATCGTATGGGTAGTAGTGTCCGCCAGCGTCCGACATCGCTTGCATACCGTCCAGCACCTCAACACAACAACGTACGTAGGTATTACAATTTCAAACTGTATTTTAAATTGTATCTAAGAAAATTTATATTTTATTTATTATTTATTTTTATGAACAAATTTATTTAACAAACAAATTGTATTTTAAGTGTAGTGGATTCCTGTTTAGGCAAGAATAACATAATGGTGCAACATACAGTGTTTCACTTTATATTGTTTAAATATCGTGTTTTGTTACTATATTTATCATAATCTATTTTGTTTCATGTTTCATACTACATAATAAAGCTATACCTGGCACTTCTTGCATACAGCCGCCAGCTTGGCGATCCTGTCTCGAACAGGCTCCTGGTCCCACACCGTCAGTGCATCCTAATCACGTTACACTCACAATGCTCTATATATGTATTGTGTCCCTCGTGCTCTCGCAACTTTCACTCAACTCTCGCAACCCTCGCTCACCCCAATCTCGATCAGTGGTTTCCCGGTGCGCAGAAACGAGAGAGCGACGGACGCCGCTGTGGGTATTTGT
The DNA here is from genome assembly GCA_963966185.1 of Rhabditoides inermis. NCBI lineage: Eukaryota > Metazoa > Nematoda > Chromadorea > Rhabditida > Rhabditidae > Rhabditoides > Rhabditoides inermis. The sequence goes on along the minus strand of CAWZYM010000342.1, from coordinate 390,527 downwards.
GACGGATATGCATTCAGCACGTACACCTTTTTCTTCGTGTGCGTTTCGAAAGAGGTCAACTGAAACTTTGTGTGACTGTGAATAGCCAACGGAAGTGTTCTACCTGCTCCAGCATAAAATGATATATAGTGTCATTGTTTAACGATCCATTCAGGATTAGTGGTATCCTCGTTTCTTTCAGGGATCTGGAATGTCTCTAGGTCTCTAGGTTTGTGAAATTGTGGACAAGCTGAGTGATCATGGTAAGATAATAACGATGTTCGCTAGTACGAATCTACATAGAGAGAACGAGCAGTCTAGAGATGGGTTAGTCGGTTAGTTTTGGTAAGTAGCACAGGTTAGTTTGACGGTTTGACTTTTTTAAAACCACACCACTCAAAATTTAAAAAAAAATATGATTGCCCAATAGCAAAATATTACAACTTTCTCACTACTCAATGAAAATTCTCACTACGAAATGAAAACTTTGCTGCTCGTTTATTTTTTTGCATGTGTTATGTATTAGCATATAGATTTTTTTAATGAAAAAGTTATTTCTTTTCTTTATGTCTTTTATTATTATTTTCTTGTGTCACTCGTAGTTCATAAGTTCATGTACAAAATTTGGAGTGGAGTGTACCTTTAAAGGTAGTGTACCCTCTGAACGCATGACTTCAAATTTGCAATTTGTGTTGTTTATTTGTTCAATCTCATTATTAGAAACATAATTGGTCAATATACTATTCCTTGAAAATATCTTTAACCTTATGAAAATACGCTTTAAACGTGAAAGAAACATGAAAACTTCGATTTTATGAAAATTGGACAAAAAAATTTAATATTGTTAATATACATTTTTCTAAGTTTTTTTTTGATTTTTGAATGTGAATTGAACATCAAAAACAAACCACAAAACCATTAGAAAGCATTTAACGTGCGAAACAAACGAATCACTCCGGTCAGTTTGGTGACGTAACCGCAGTTGGTGAACATAAGTTTGCGGGCGTTGTTAGAACTGCTTACATTTTTCGGTAAATGTCAAACGTTTAAATATATTTTTATATTTTTAAAATTGTAGTTTTTGAAATTTCAACTATCATGTTATGGAATTATAACTAACAAAAAATAAGCAAACTGGTAACAACAACTCATACAATCAGAATCAGAAGGTACACTACCTTTAAACAATATAAATAATAGTCTACCTTTGAATGACGAACAGTATGTCTGGTTTTATTTTTTCGACAGCTTTTCTGAAGTCCATATATTCATCAGTACGATCCAGTGGATCGATAGCTTAAATCATGATATTGAAAGAACAGTTACATAGTTTTACTCAACAACAAACACAAAACATTATAATCTAACCATACGATGAAAATGGGTCGACGCATACAAAAACAATAAAAAAAAACGTTTAACTAACTGTGCATATAGAAGACTTTGAAACTGGAAGAAACATTTTTGAAGATGTTGTATACCATATCAGCTATAACAAACCAATATTTATAATATTATAATAATATTGTATACCATGATTTCCCGCATAGCTGTTCCCAATGAGTAAAACAGAGTTGTTTCCCTGCGAGTTCTGAAACGGGTTTTATTTTTGGCATTGCGTTTTCATATATCCATAGTAAACATAAACCCAATGTGTGTAAACTAACTGCTCAACGAGCATCTAGCTTGTAGTAGACCATAGTGTCGGCCAAATGAACGAAATAGTGAGAATCTTGAAGTGGTTTGCCTACTTCTATACTTTCAGAAATTATTTTAAGGAACTTTCGAAAGTTAACGTAGTGCGCTGCCAGCGCTCAATCGCTGCGAGCTGCCCTTGGGTTCGATTCCTACTCATGAAAGCGTTTTGGATATTGAAGACCTACACGTTGTGTTGCACAAAACTGCACAACATGTGAAATGTCACGGATGGCATATAGGATCCAATCGAAATGATACCACTACCCAGTTTACTAGCTAGTTTACTAATAGATTTTACATACTAGTGGTGAACGTTTTCTGGTTTAGGTTCAGGTTCATGTGTCACCGAAACTCGCACAGTCTGCGCGGCGCGGCCAGTGTCGCATCGCACGCGCCGCGTCAGCCTGCGCGGCGCGGCCAGTGTTGCCAAGTACACCTACCGGATATACGCATAGTCCGAAAGGTGGCTCTTTTCTATACTGCCATTCTTTACGTTTTGCTTTGCTCATCATCGATTCAGCGGCCAGAACACATTGCTTCGGAACGTATTGTTTCTCGAGGTTCCTTTGCGATTTCATATTTATAGCCACTGCTTCTTCTGAACACAAAATTCAAATATATATATATATATATATATATATATATATTTCAAATTAACTCACGGATACTGAATTGTTGAGTTTTCGAAGATGTGAAATTGGAAGCAAGTTCTATTCATAAAAAGTTTAAACGAGCCAAAAACAAAAAAAAACCTTTGTTTGTTGTGTTACCAAGTGTATGCAACGACTGTCCCGTCTTGTTCCAAGTGTTCACGAAAAGGCATGCGAAACAGAGAACGTACAGTATACCGATCAGATACAGCACCCATTTTCTGTTCAGCTAAACATAATATAGGATGTTGCAGCTTAGTAATGCAAAACAGAACCTTTAGATACTGTAGTTCGAAGAAGTGATGAATGAGAACCACCAGCAACAGCAATCCAACCAATGCAACACACAGGGCTGAGATATCAGTCACAGAATTACTTCGTTTTGTCTCTTTGCTTCGAAAAACGTACCTGGCCCAGAGTTATATTGTTTGACGAGAATATAGATGGGCCAATGGAACAAATACAGCGAGTAAGACAAATCGCCGAGATAGTTCTGAAAATGTCTGAATAAGGGATTGATATAGACGTTCAGATCAAACACCATGCAAAGTTATCATAGCATACGATAAATGACGTACGATAAATGTGTTGGTGAGAAGCAAACAGTCCGTATAGTGTCCGAGTGCCATCAGTATCGCAATGCCAATTGTAGAATGAATCCTGTACGATAGTTGATTTGGCTTGCGCATACAGTCTGTGGTGGTTGTTGATTGTTCGTATATTTCTACTGAATACTGATAGTATCTAGTAGATATCTAGTATATCTATATATATCTCCTATATAGGGGATATAATTTATACATAATTATCTTTCAAAAGTACTTCCAAGTAAAAGTAGTTGGTTTGTACCGTTGTCTCAGTTGAGCAAAAGGACTGACATGTTTTCAATGGAGACATGTGCCAACAGGCTCTCTCTCATATACCAGTGCAAAGCGGCCATATTATAATGAACGCGTTTACGAAGTTATGCAGTTATTATCTAAAAGCACAACTTCTGTTGTAACATAACACGTCGAATAATGCTGAGAGCCTGTTTGCACATGTCTCCATTGAAAACATGTCAGTCCTTTTGCTCAACTGAGACAACGGTACAAACCAACTACTTTTACTTAGAAGTCCTTTTGAAAGATAATATCTGTCCTTTTCTTAAGTTTTGTTTCACAAAATTACATTTTCATACACGTTCGCGATTCGCTGCGAGGATACCGACGCGCACCCGCTACTCGCCTATCTCTCTCTCTCACACTCACACACAGAGGGGGCGGGGCGAAAGCGATTGTCCGACGCCCGCCCGCCCGCCCGAGCGACCGACACCAATCTCAATCCGCACTCGAATGCGGACTCTCCGTATCTCGCTTCAAATTCAATCAAACTCAACACAACTTTCTATAACTCTATCGAATAGAGATGTGAATGCAATGTAACAGTGGAAATCACTTCAAAATGAGGAAAAGTGCTTCATCCGGGAAAAGTCGTTTTTGAGCATTCTAGCGCGCGGGGACATCCAGTACAAACGAGAGGGCGCTGGCGCGCCCTCTCTAATTTATGGTTTACTGAATGGTTTACTATTTTGTGTTCAAAGTGTTACTAATGAGTTACTATGAAACACACGCACCGATGGTTGTGGTCGTCGAGTGGCCAAACGGTGAAGCTAGTGGCAAGCAGAATGAACAGACAGTACGTGGCATACTTGATTGTTCGACGATCTAAAATGAACGATAAAAAAGTAGCGAGAAAGGCTTTCATGTCAGGGACACATTCCACAATATGGAGCTCCGAACTAATCTAATCGAATCGAAAACTTTGGAGTCGAAAAATGATCATGACACATACCAATAAAATCACTCATTAAAAGGTTTTCACGATGTGTGAGAACAGCTCGTTCACTAATAATTGTTCATTAAGGCTGTCACATGTCCATTTAATGTTGCCCAGTATACATGCACCCTCTCTCTCAATTCTATTTTCATTTATGAAAGCGATTTGGTTACGTAAAAGATTAAGTCACTGTTCGATTGTGTACATAACACTGACATCCGAGGTCAGTTGGCGCGAATAACGCTATTGTCCTGCCGCTGTGAACTATTATCTTTTTAAAGTACTTCTGTGAAAAGTATTGTTTGTGTTAACCTGATTCAAGAAAAGCGCATGTATATAATATTAATTAATGTGTATAATATAATATTAGAGATAAATCGTGAATGATCGACCGACCAGCTGTCGCGAGTGGCACTGCTCCGTCCTCGATTGAAGTGTCGCAATTGGGAAGAGCCATTTCGAATCCAGTGTTGTGATATGACATCGCACCAGCCAGAAACTGCCAAACACGACAAAATACCTGAAAATTAATTTTTTAGTATCGTGTATTCATAAATAAAACATTTTAAACATTAAACAAACTGAAACCGTACATTATTGAAGGATGTATTCTTGTCCAAGAAAAGATAAGCAGTTAGGGATGTCATAGCCAGCACTGCGTAAAACACATTGGAACGCTTAAAGAATCCCTAGAATTAACAACAAAAGTGAATTAACGTGATTCGAAGTGAAACCTTGAAAAAGAATATGAATGGGATGATGATGTAGAATTGTATTTCCACAGCAAGCGACCATGTGTGTGTGAACAGATCGTCGGCTTTGAGCAACTAAATTTAGTTATTTATTTAGTCATTTATTTATTTTATTTAGTTGTTTATTTAGTTTAGGTTTATTAAATTTAGTTATAAAATTTAGTTAGAAACAATTTGAGAGCTGAAAACATGACCACATGCCTCCGCAACTCGCCGACATTGCGCGCCTCGTTTTTTATAGTTTTTTTCGTAAAGGAGAAAAAGGGAAATAATGGAGTGAGTGCCAATGACGCAAACTAGTGTTTTAATAATCCGCATCTTAGTTCCACTTTTTATTAGTGTAAACAGTTATGCAGATTTAATTATTAATGTACGATTTCTAAGGACAAATACTTGAAACAAATGGGAACACGCTGTTATGATATGACCCCTTAGCCATCGGTATTCTACGCCTCTGCGATCGCACACTTCTGCCGGCATCTGTTCCGGGCACATGAACTCTAAGTATTTGGTTCGAAGTTCGAAGTGAGATAATTTGAAAGAGAGCAAGCTTTCCCGGTGTTCTTAAAGTAGCGGTCAGTCTCTTCGAGACTACCTTTGATACAGACGTCGAAACGCCTTCGAAACACGACCAAACAGCGTGTTTCGAAACCGTTTTGGTTTTGAATGAGATGTTTTGAAGAGACTGACCACACCTTCAATAATCGTTTGCGCGCCTGACTGTGAGGAAACTTCCTGGTTGCGATTTTGCATTATGTTTTACCACACAGTGGGTTGGCGAATCAGTTTGCCGTCGGTTATAGAGAGAGAGAGAGAGCGCGCGAGTGAAGAGAGTGCAAGACGGTTCGAAAATCAATATACATCCAGAGCAAGCGATCAGATTCAAATTCGATGTTTCGCGGGTGCGGAATTTTCAAATGCGGAGTTTACGAGCGGAGAGGCGATGGAACTAAGTACTCCCTGGACTGTACACAGTGTCACGTCTCACGCACTTGTTGCGAATACTGCTCGACAGCAGAATCCTTGACGTTACTCAGAAACAGCAACGCTCTCAGGCTCGTCCTCGTGTTTGTCTCCAGAAACGTTTCCGGATAGACCAGCGGCAGAAGAATCAGGGTGGCCAGAATGAAGAGAAGGTAGAGCGGGAGAATGCGCTTGATCCGACGATAGTAGAACGCCTAGATCACGACAACATTGCTTGGCAACATGTGTGAACTGCATACCGTAAAAGTTTCCTTGTTGATCGTGTCGAAACGACTCAAAATCATTGCAATGAGATATCCAGAAATCACGAAAAAGCTGAAAACATGCGTAGAATAGGTACAAGTGTGAAACATGCATGTCAACTCCAATGTATCCGTTGGGGAAGTAATTGGGGAAGAAATGGAATAGAAGTACGAGCAAGATGGCCCAACCACGCAGTCCCTGGATGTCACGACGCATTCCGCCAGCTAAATATATAGGCAATCGATTATAGTATTATATAATTATGTAAAGGCCATTCAAAAACCAGTTCCACAAATCCATGCGGTACGCGTCCGTTCTAGGATCTTGATAGTCTTTTGCTAGCAAAAATTGAGTCTGACTTTTACTTTATCACACCCGCTGTAATAAGCATGTCCGCCGCTTTTTTAGAGTATCGATCGATTATCGATTATGTCCGGTCGTAAAGTCGCCAAATAAAAAGTTGTTCCCACTATAGGCATTTAAAAAATAAAAAGATTCACTGACACTTTTTGATTTGACAGTCTCAAGAGTACAGCCCACAGTATGTCACACAAAGCTTTTCAAGATGTAGAAAAACAACGATCAATTATTACCAAAATGACCTATGGGTATGAGTTAGACACATCTACACTTAAAAAATCGTTATTCCAATTTTGAAATGAGTTGAAACCTATTAAGCAACTAAAAATCTCAATATTGATTGATTATCGACGGTTATCGAATCGACCGTCGATCAGGCTACGAGGCTACGAGGCTACGAGAATCGGAAATACTACTGCGCAATAATATCGGTAATCAGTGTAATATGATGAAGCCCAGCGATCGTTTTGATTTATGAAACTTGTTGCGATTGGGTCATTTTCATAGTATCGTTTCACAAGTGGAAAAGGGATTGGGGGTAGACCGTGCATCACATGCAGGCGTCACAAAATGATCATGATGTGCACATGAGATTTGCTTGGAAAAACACGCGCGCGCGAAAGTCTGGTGAATATGAATACTCTTATTTGGCACACGGCCTCGTTAAAAACAAATCGCGCTTCGGCTTTTGCTGATATTTGGCGGCACTTGTGATTCGCGGATGCTAAACAGCTGTGCAACTTTTATCCGGGCGCCGTGACTGGTGCACTCCACGACCGACAGTGCTCGAAACACCGAGAACCGAGAAGCACGAGATCGCATATCAACCACTATATGCAAACGGTGTGGTGGCAACTCGATATCATCAGACGACACAAACGTGAACAATGCGGAAAGATTGGAAACTCACACGCACAGCCGCCGCCGGGAGAGGAATCGACCATGCGAGCGCGAGGAAAGCAAACGAAATGACCGCCCGCTTCTCGCCGACGACTCTCATCTCGCGTGATTTGCGTGCGATCGAAATCCAACAACGCAATGAACGTTAACCCCTTGTGATTTAGTAATTTGCACGCTACTCAGAAAAAGTGCATGTTATAAGAATTGCAAGTCTTTTGAAAACCAGTTTCGAAGTGATTAGTAGTTGGAAGGGGTATCACGAGGCGTTTCGGGAGTGGTTCGCACAGACTGCCCGACACATGTCTTTCAGATGCGCGACTGTGTGCGCTCGCTGCGTTCAAAGGTGCCAGGGGAGAAGTGAGAAGGAGTACGGTCATCAGTCACATGATCCTCGTCCCCGACCGCTACACACAAGCGGTATGCATTCCTCTCTCTCTCTCTCTCTCTCTCTCTCTCTCTCTCTTCTCTATTTCTCTCACTCTATCTCTCTCACTCGATGTTTCCCTTCAGCATGACATCTTCAGATCTTCAGACTTCTTCAGACAAGGCTATGTTTGAGAGTGAGCTGTTCACAGCGTGGGTGAACCCACCAAGACTCAGCAGATCTGCTTTCTTTTTTAGCTGTTTTTTTTTGTTGAACCGGTATACTACTTTAATATCATGGTTTCTTTTGACTGTATTACTAATTACTACTCTATGATTTTCACTTTTTTGCCACTGTCGTATCGTGCGTTCACTACAGCGTACATTATGTTGAATGGGGTCCATTATAAAAAAAATATTTTCGATTTTACAAAGTATTATCGATGATCGGTCGATTTACTTTTAAATTGAGTAAAAATATTATCAGATTTGCTAGAAACCCCCAAATTGTACTTCACAATTATATTGAATCAATCGAATACCGTAGTTTTCGTATGTTTCTCTGTTGTCTCTCCCCTTTCACCGGCTGCGCGGCGCCTCGATTTTGTTTGTTTATTTTGTCGTTTTTGTTGTTTTGTGTGTATTATTATGTGTTTATTTTTTATGCATACATTCCTTACTACTTTTCAATGTCCTTTAATTCTATTTACTTCCCAGATGCTGTCGGCGGCGCTGTCGCGGCTCTCGCTGGCGGCCGCTCGTCCCGTGCTCTCCTGCTCCACCGGCCTGCCCTCCTTCACCCCACTCCGCACCATCGCCACCTCTAGCCGCGCACTCGACTCGATCCGCGACGCGCACCGCGCCGGAACCAAGGGCAACATCTCCCAGGTACGTCGTCGTCATGCAATAATGCAGTTCATGCACTGCGTGTGTACTTCTCGTACACGACGTTTACGATTTTGTTTTGTTTTATCGTCCACATTTATATCCCTATTTTGCAGGAGACGCTGGAGGGCACTGCGGGCGCGAGCGTTGCGATGTCCGTCGCGGTCGGCGGCATCGACGCGCGTCTTCCCACCAGCGAGACGCTCAAGCAAGTATGTCGCGATTTCATATTTCATTTTCATTTCACATGTCTGTGATCTTTCCTCGTGTGTTATTGATTTATCGATCGGCAGGACTTTGGCGGCGTGCCGTTCTGCGAGCTGCCCATCGTCTACGTCAAGGCCACCAAGAACAACACGCTCGTCACCGTCACCGACTACAAGGTGCGCAACGTTGTGTATTTTAAATATCCTAATTTTTATATTTGTGATCACTTTCTAACTTTTATGTTTGTAAATAGCTTTTTGCTAGTTTCTTTGACTTGCCTAACCCCGATTTGTTGCAGAACAACATGATCACGTACACTTCGTGCCGTCTGGAGGGATTCAAGAACGCCCGCAAGAAGACCACCATCGCCGGACAGGTGGGCGTGCAGCAGGACTGAAACGAAACACGAGAAAATATACAACATCCATATGTTGTCCTCCCTTCTCTGTCTGGTGGCGGTGGTGGTTGAAACAGCTCGTTTACGCGTAATGTAGCTGAGTCTATCATTTGAAACGTACTATCTATGCATCCGTATACCCGACCTCTTTGCAGACCACGGGTGTCGCTGCCGGTCAGCGTCTCGTGCGTCGCGGTATCACCCATGTGCGCGTACAGGTCGGTACTCTTGATTTATCTTATTAATAATATACATTTATTTTCATATTGTTTATTTTGAATCGTATTATTTCTCAATCTCTGTACCTTGCGCAGTTCGCTCACCACAGTATTTCAGGTGAAGGGTATCGGACCGGGCCGCATGACTTCCATCAAGGGTCTCACTGTCGCTGGAGTCCAGGTCGTCTCAATCACTGACCACACTCCCCTTGCCGAGCTCGGACCCCGCCCCCGCAAGATCAGGAGGATTTGAATAGATTATCCCTATCTTCGTAGTCTCATTTGGTTGTATAGAATTCTATTTAGACTAGATTCAGTGCTTGTTGTTTTTTGTTATGTACACAATACCCGTGTATCAATAAATTTTATCTTGGAAACACTTTGTAAAACGAGTCAAATCGAAAAACCGGAACACAATATTGAGATATCGACAAGAGAAGGGGACGACGGGTGCTGGATGGGTACAACAAACGTTCACATAATCTGTGCACAACTCGGATCGGTCTAGCGAAAACAATATTATAATCTATGGTGGAAATACAAAGATACAAAAGCACACACGAGGATATTACCTCATCGAGATGATACCAGCATCACGCAGCTTCATCAACTTCTTGTATATTTCGGGGTTCTGGAGGTGCTCACGCGCCGCTCCGGGATCCTACAAGATACAAGTAATTAACAAAAAACGTAATAAATTAGTTTACTCACGTTGCTCATCTGCTCGAGGAGCATGCGCATGCCGGGGTCGCGAAGAATCTCCTGCACCTCAGGATCGGCCATCGCGCGCTCACGGGCCTGAAAGAAAACATGTGAACATGTGTGAATGAATAAAGGGGACGAGAATCACACAACCTAGTTCAATACTTGGACAAACGACATACCTTCTCGGGGCTCTCGTCGTTGTTCTGGAGGCAGTGGCGGAGTCCCTCGACCGCCTCCGCGTTGCTGCTGTCGATGGCGAGCGCGTCCTCGTACGAGCGCTGCGCCTTGCCCAGCTCCTTCATCGCCGTCAGACACGCGCCCTTGCGGATGTAGCCCTTGACTGAAAACGCAGTCTTTGTATTACGTCAGTACAAGATTCCGATTCAAAAAGCGAAAAAAGATTGTGATTCGAAAAAAGTAACAAATTATAAAAGTGACTCACTGAACTTGGGGTCCTTCTTGATGCAGTGCTCGCAGTCCTCGAGCGCGCGCTGGAACTCCATGAGCTTCATGAGACACGCGGCGCGGTTCGAGTACAGGATGGCGTTGTCCGGGTCGCGCTTCACCGCCTCGTTGTAGTGCCGCATCGCCGTGGGGTAGTCGCCCTTCTGAAATACCAGGATGCGGATGAGGTAAACAACAAGTACTAATAAACAAGACAATACTCGCACAGCGCACAAAAACTAAAACAGTCACTGCACCTTGAAGAAGTCGTTGCCGAGGTTCTTCTCCTGCTGCGCCAGCTCGGGATTGATGTAGGCGAGGCGCTCGCGCTCCTTCAGCGTCTTCTCCAGCTCGTTCACCTTCTTCACCAGCTCCTGCAAACACATTTATTCATAATTGACTACTGATAACTGATAGTATCACACGTTCACTGAATATGACGAAAATAACGTTAGCATACCTTGTCGCGATGCTCGGAGAGAGACTTGCCGAACCAGTTCAGCGCCTCCTTCAGGTCGTCCTTCTTCACATACGCGTTTCCGGCACGAGCCAGAGCCCTGAAAGTGTCGTTTGTATCTAATAATTGTGTGAACATTCTTCTACACGTTGGTTCGTATTTCGTAAGATTATTCGAAACATAATAACTCACTTGGCGATGAGGGTGTAGTCGGCGCGGAACTCACGTCCGACCTCAACGGCCTTCTGGCACTGCTCAATGCACTCATCGAACTTGCTCTCCTCGAACAGAGCCGCTGAAAGAAGGCATATAAACTTCATACAGTGATTGGCAACACATCGAGAGGGAACTCGCAGAGAAAACCGTAGCTCTTACTCACCGGCCTTGTTGGTGTAGAAGGTGATGTTGGAGGGGTCGAGCTCGATGGCCTTGTCGTAGTGGATGTGGGCGGTGGCGAAGTCCTTCTTCTTGTACGCCTCGTTGCCGAGGTTCTTCTCCGCGACAGCTGCGTCGGACATGTTCGCTTACTGGAAAACCAGGTTTGTGAGGAGTGAGAGGAAGGCGAGCATTTCAATAATACGACGAGAAAATATGTTCGAGAATGTTCTAGATAACTCTAGAAGTAGTTACGGATGGATGTAAATTTGAGTTGCTCTGTTACAGTTCTTCCTCCATCACAAGAGTGGAAGAACACTCTAGAGCGAAAAAAAGTGTCAAAATGTAACAGAACAATGAAACAAAACTATAATTTCAATGAATCAACTTCATTGCGAAAAAAAAGATAGATGTCAGCTGTAGTTTCTCGAGTCCGACGTTTCCAGAAAATTCCGAACAAATGTTCGCGAGTGTTCGAATTTTCTGCTCTTTTCGGTGCAGGACCAATTATAAAATTGTTATCGTAACCCTGAAATACAGAAAGTTCAAAAAGTTAAAACCGATTTAAAATATTATGCGCATTTTTTGGCTGTTGAAACAATATCAAATAAATCTAAATCACATGTATTTAGTTTTGTGACATGTTGAATGAATTTAAGTACTGTCATATTCAACGTAAAACAAGTAAACGTATTTTTTTTTAAAAAGAAAACCTAAATATTATAAGAACATTTAATATTAATTATCGTTTTTATATCATTTTTATACAACACAACACTTTCAGATCTGGCTAGCAACATTAATTCTCAACGATCGTATCATCTGCGTCTTCCGAGAACAGTGACCTAATTTTTCCGGCTAAGCGATGCGGTTTGCCCGTAACTCTATGCACAAATATGGGTTTCTGAGTGGGCAGAGTGCTTCTTGTCGGTCGGGTAGTGAACGGTATCATCTTATGGAGCGGAATCGGCGTACGGTTGAATGCTTCCGTTTCATCGAAGAACAGTGTCTTCGCACTCAACAATCGCAGCCGTCGTCGAGTGATTCTCGCAGAAAGACTCCTAAAAAAGAATAGAAATAGTTCATTAATATAACACTACTCACTTTTCCCTGTTTTCCAGCCTCTCTAGTAGTTTGTTGATTTGCGGTAGACGTAGCATGCGCTTTCTCTCCTTCTTTTCTCTCCTCTCCCTGTCACGCAAGCGAATAGAGATCCGTCGCTGCGCCCACTTCTACAATCATACGAAATATTGCGAAACCCTATCTGCCTCACCTTGACAAGAGGCAAATGTATCGTCGCAGTGCGCACTGTATTCTTATCGCTTTGAGGTGGCTGCAGAGTCGTCGATGTCACAGGAATACTCACAGTCGTCCTGGTCTGAGGCTTGGGATTAGTCGGTCTAGCAGGCTTTGAAGTAATACGTGACTTCACGACAGCCGATTTCGGATTTGGTTTCTTCACAATAGGTGTTTTCGAAGGACGAGGTTGGGGAATCGACTTTGCAGTCACTGCAGAAGGTCGCTTCGTAGACGTCGGAGTCATCTTCCGAGGCTTGGACGTAGTCGTCTTCTTTGTAGAAAATCCAGTGAGTAGCTCCTCCTGCTTCCCACTGTCTGGATGGATCTCCATCATTGGAGGGATGGTGAGCATGACTGATCTGAAAATTCTCTCTCTCTCTCTCTCTCTCTCTCTTTCACTCTCTCACACTCTCTCTTTCGATCAACAACCATACCTCGAACTGTTTCTGTGACTATGTGATAGTATCATCAGTCCGAATCGCTCACTCATAGGGCCCCGCTGTCTATTGTCGATCACAAGAATAGGTTCAAGAGAAGGAATCTGAAAACTACGTACTTTTGCAATACCATCCGACCAGAGTTTCATAGGCAACTTGCAAGCTATTCGTTTACGCAGAGTTTGGAACAAAACACACGAAACGAGAGTGAGTGGTGAGTGAATAGTGGTGTTTTCGAGGAGAAAAGGGGAAGAATCATGTAAACGCGCCTCATTGCTCGGATTTCAACACTGATAAGCTACGGTTTTTGTGATAAAACACGGTTTTAATGATCTCACCTGCAATGGTACGCGTCTCCATATTTTGCACAGTCTCGGTTGGACTTCAATCTTTGCTGCTTCCATAGGCAGAGATGGCTTAGCATAATACCTCGCAAGTGTCAATTCAAACAATGACAACAATACAAATAGCCACATGTCAACTCAGTAACAGGTGGACTGTTCTGTATCCATGATCTGTATCCATGATCTCTCTCTCTCTCTCTCTCTCTCTCTCTCTCTCTCTCTCTCTCTTGTCGGTCAATTACCCATATCTCCAAGTGATCTCGCTACACTATGTAATCGCGCGTTTACTGCAGTAGCCTAGATCAAGCTAAGTAGGACAGTCCCGGATCGTTTCTCTCCCGCTGGTTCTCACTCTTCGTATTAGAGAAATGCGCGCTTTCATTTTCACCCTCTCCCTATTCACTCTCACTGCCACTCAAAACATCACTGTCAGTGAAGTATTGGCAACCTGCCCAGGTAACGTCATTTTCTAAATTTGGACAGGTACCAATTATCACCTCAGTGATCACAAGTTAGCAGACCAAACACCATGTGAACCAGTCTACTTTACCTGAATAATTTATTACCCGCACATCACCATCTCATCTGTCTACGCAGCAATTCTACATTATTAATAGATATACCATAGACGCTGTAATCAAGTTTTTACTAGTATCAAGTTACCAGGTTGCCAATCATCATAATCATGGAAGATATTAAAAATTTCATTTTGACTACAATTTTCGAATTTTCAGAGTGGTGCGGCGACCCGTATGACAAGATGGACATCTGGACGGACGACGCGACGAAATGGCAGTGCGAGACGCCGTCCATTGATGGCGAATACTGCGCCGCTACTGTCACCGTCAAGTGTAGGAGGGATGTGAGTAGGCGGATTCGTATCTCTTTTTTTTGCAATTGCAAGTGAGATGTGAGTTCGCAAATTCATCTATTTCTCGATTTCTCGATTCATAACATCACAGTATTGAATGCACTAAACATACCGTGCTGTAACTGTCACGGTCAATTTATTACAATTATGCTGACCGATAAAAATGTGTAATCTAGATACATAGCACAAATGAAACTTATGTGAACGCGGCGGGTGACGACACGAAAATGAAGGTGAGGAGACTGCGCTCTCAGTGTGACTCTGCACATGACTCTGGAACTCCGGCTTCTTTCGACATGCGGTATAGGTGGAAGTTGTAAGGACGCCCAACCGCAAACCGGAAATTGAACTGGTTAGCCCCGCACGGAAAACGGCTCCTCTCGAAATATTCACACTGGAATCGAAGGCACTTTTCGAGATGTCAGCGGCAAACATCCGAACATTCCGAACCAGCTCCGTTCAGCTAGAAGTTGGTGCTTCTCTTCGATCGCGAGGGGCATGCTGATGTGTGATGGGTCTCCTTCGAGTGGCTCCGTCCGTGGATGAGGCAGCCGTTGTTCCTTCGTGGAGTCAGACATCCCTCTGGAATACAACGTTGAAGTAGATCTTTCTAACTGATAGGAATGCTAGAAAACTCACTTTTTCTTATCCTGTTGAAGAAAAGTACGCGCAAGATGTGAGCTTGCGGATGAAGTACAAATGACTGAAACGATATGCATAGCGGTTTAACATAAGATTTTTATAACATAGTGAGAAAAGAAAAGTACATACGTGCATTTTTACACACGCCGGGCATCTTTCGGTTTACACACTGCTGATTGTTGGAACTTTACCTGTCAAGTTTCACTCACGTTCTTTTTCCTCTCTCTTTTTTCTTCAGTCTCGTTCCCCTCTTCTATTTCCCTTCTCTCCTCTTCTCTATCTCTCTTTTCTTAATTTGACAACTACAAGTTTCACATACCGTACCCAAATACAATCTCTTTTGAAAAGTACAAGCGTAAAGTACCTCTGTTTGGGTTTATCTCAATTCAACAAAAGCCCATGCATAAAACTATTATTTCTATTCTAAACTATAAACACAAACCTGCTCTCTCAAACGATATGTAGAAACGTATACTTTATCGATAATTTATCAATAAGGGCTATATAATATATTTTCTTATTTCTTATGAAAGTATTGTGAGAACCAATAAACAGCTACACATTAGGGGCGGCGCGCCAGCGCCGCCCGTTTGTTATGATCTGTGGCGCGCGCAGCGCGCCACTCCCAATCCACACGCTATTTGGCTATCATAATACAATATACTTCATTAGAGTGTGTTATGTGTTAGGGTATCATTTTGTAAGACCTATGAGTATGATTTGTTGAATAAATATCGGTTGCGGCGCCCAGAACAGCCTCTCTCTCGCTCTCTCCCGCTTTGCCACTAAACGTGTTTACGACGGCGGCGGCGGCGGCGGCGGCGGCGGCGGCGGCGGCGGCGGCGACGACGGTGTGCATCACGTAAGCTCCGCCCACTGCACTCTGCGCTTATTGGTCTCTCGGCCTCTTGCCGGTGAAAACTGATTGGCCGAGCGCATGCCCCGCCCTTCGCTCACCCACTCTCGTGTCGGATCGATCGCGCGCCGTCTCTGGCGTCTCTTGCGAGCGCACACTCTCTGCGCACTCTCTCATGTCCACTGGCGAGTGACTGGGCAGCCGGCCTGTTATCTGATCGAACGATCTCGGCGAGAGAGAGTGTGAGAGTGAGAGAGCGCATGTTCTCTTACCGACTTGCCGGTTAGAAAACGTGCGAATTGCAGAAAGCAGGCCGGATGACGCTGTTTTGTTCTCTGTGCAACTCCTCAGTTCGAACAGTAATACCAGAAACACAGGAAAATAACCGTATAAGAAAGCTAGCTGAGTTCAGTTCGCACCCAGTCCGGCTATTCATGACCGAAGATTCATTAGCTCAAAATCTGAAGATTGTCTTTCTGTGTCGATCTAGAGAGAACAGTGAGGGTAGAAAAAGAGAGTGTTCAAGCGGAGAATAAAACACAATATGCTCTGAGAGAGAACGAGAGAGAGAAAGAAAAAGTGATAGAGAGGGGAGATAAAGAGGAGAGAGAAAGAGATTGAGAAAGAGAGAGATAGAAAAGGGAGAGAGAGAGAGAGAAAGAGAAGGAGAAGGAGAGATAATGAGAGTTAGGGAGTGATAGAGAGAGGAAAGAAAAAGAGAAGGGCGAGTGATAGAGAAAGAGAGAGAAAGAGAGAGAGGGGGGAAAGAGTGAGAGAGAGGGGGGCTATTAGATAAGCGAAATAGAGCGCATCAATCGTCAATGAGCGATCCGACCAGGCTGTTCGTTTCCTGATTCTGACTACGTTTTCGAAGACTCTCTAGTTTGGATACGTCAGTGTACTAGTTTTCGAAGATTTTCAAGTTACTGACGTGACTGTTATCAGTGACTGTTACTATGTCTGTGTATTTGTGAATTGTTAATTGTGAGTATTGTAAATTGTAAGTTATTTGTATCTTTATAGCATGATATTCTGACTAGTGAGTTTGTAATATGTATTTTCGTTATCTAATGTACAAAATTTCTTCGAAATTTGAGAAAAGGACATCCATTCTCTTTCGAAAAGTACAGGAGTAAAAAGGAGTGGTTTGTTTTGATCTAATTCAACAAAAGCACATGCATATTTTTTTCTTCGCAGCTGACTAAAATTTCAAAACAAACCTGCTCTTTCTAATCGATGAAAAAAGCGAACATATGTAATTGTAATATGTACTATAATAATTTAAAATAAAAGACCTTTTTGTTGTTAAATTTTTATGCATTTGCATGCGTATATCTGATCAAAAATCACACATTTCATAGTTATGAAACATTTCATAGTACATCGTTTGAAAGAGCAGGTTTGTTTTGAAATTTTAGTCAGCTGCGAAGAAAAAAATATGCATGTGCTTTTGTTGAATTAGATCAAAACAAACCACTCCTTTTTACTCCTGTACTTTTCGAAAGAGAATAGAACTATCGTTTAGTTTACCATGATGTTTTTATTAATGATGTTTTCATCATTAGAATGTGAGTGATAGAATGTGTGTGTGCAATAGTATATTCATCGTGGTATTTGATTATCAATGTATTTATGATCGTTTTGAGAGAGCAGGTTTGTGTTTATAGTTTAGAATAGAAATAATAGTTTTATGCATGGGCTTTTGTTGAATTGAGATAAATCCAAACAGAGGTACTTTACGCTTGTACTTTTCAAAAGAGAATGAATGTCCTTTTGTTAAATTTCGAAGAAATTCTTTTTTTCAAATGTTAATGTATCAATCTATGCATCAATGTATCATGTATTAATGTTAATGTACTGATAGTTTAACAGAAACTATCAGTATTTGTTCAAAGTAAATCAACAGATATAACAAACAACAACAATAACAACAACAATACAACGCGCGTGAACGACTACGCAAATCACAAACAGTGTACACATTATCGCGCTCTCCCGCACACATTCCGCATCACGAACCAATGCGCGCGCGGGGGCGGGGCTAGTGAGCGGGTCTTTCAGCGAATCAGCGACCAGCAGCATACCTGACAGACGTGCAGACCTGACCAGCGAACATATTTTTGGGTCTTAAACTATTGTTTCATGTTTTGTTTTGGTTTATAGTTGTTCAACGGGCGATTTAAAGACAATATCATGATATAACTCTGAAACATTTATTATTTGAATGATTTTCAAGCGATTTTGGCGGCCTTGCGGGCCGAGCGGCTCTGCGCGCCGCTGGATAGGACCCAAACGATCGGCGCTTCGCGCCGATCCTAACTTACCGTACGTACCTAAAGTATACAGTACCCATTGCAGGAGCACCTCGGAGGGGACCTCTATCTGATGATGTTCCGTGATTCACCGGATAAGATCGGAGTCAATCCGGACTTTATCACGAAGGGAAACGGCACCGAGTACAGTACCACAGTGAGTGCGGTACGGTATTCTAAGTTTGGCGAATAGATAATAACTTACTTGAATACTTGAATACTTGAATGCTCCTTCAGCTTGCAAGCGCGTAGCCCATCTTTCGCCACAGTGAACGGTCTCGAGCTGCATAGATAATACCCTGGACAATATCTGATTGAAATTCATTTACAAAAGATGCGATATGAATGCATTTTGAAACGTATGCTTTTTCAGCTCACCTGCAGGAACGGAATCTGGACGATGCCCAATAAGAAGACGAGAATCACACATGTGCTCTGCGATCAGTATCTACATACAAGGTAGACAGCTCTCTCTCTCTTTCTCTCTCTCCCTCCCTCCCTCTCTCTCTCTATCTCTCTCCCTCTCTCTCTCTCTCTCTCTCTCTCTCTCTCTCTCTCTCTATCTTTCTCTCTCTCACTACTCCAATCTCTTCCATTCAGATTCGTCAAAGCGCACCGTCGCAGGAAGACCAGCCCGTCTCCAGTCAAGTCAACCACCTCACCAACACCCTCGCCCGAATCGAATCTGCTAGTGCTCGGAGCGAGTCAGGACGGGAAGGCAGAAGTGAAGGGAGAAGTGACGGACCCGAACATTTCTGAAGGCTCCGAACAAAACGCGTAGATGGCAATGCGCATACTGTAATAATTTTAATAAAGTTTCACCCAGGCGTGCAGTATTGAAGACAATTTACGGTCACGGATTCGTCCACAATGACACAATGTGAAACGTTTCCCGTATATGAATTATTGTTCTTTTCTGAATCCTGCCGACTGTTTCATCTCCTTCGTCGTATTCTTGAAATCGGCAGTAAATCAATTCAATTCTTTTCTGCGGGCTCTTGCATTGTTCGTCCGTACATCGTTTTCATGCACCACAACATTCCAGAACTCTCTATAACTCTATACGACTTTGAGTCGATGTGTGACTCACAATATCAGCTTGTGTTTGTAATGCTTTACGATTAGTCACCCCCCCCCCCCCTCCCGCCTCCGACTTCTGTCAGGGTTCGAGAAAGGAAACAGTGTCAAGAAATTCAGAACGTGTTTTGCATGCGTACTCATGTCTGGTGTTTTAACGTAGACAACCGAGGTGCATGTTAAAGGGAGTGTACTCTCTGAATTTCGAGGTTGAGTTAGCACCGGGATGTGAAAATACGAGGAAAATGATGAACTTTGTCAATAATATTCGTCTAGCATGTTCGTCCTGCGTGGTTGGTATGTCCGCCACTACAGTATACACAACTGTCGACCCACTCTGCGCGAGTGGCCTGTGCTTACAAGCGTATACATACATGATTTTTTTGTATATTAAAAGATTGTTTCGAATCACACGTTTTCGAATTACGGAATACGGTATGTTTACGTGTTATTGAACATGATTACAAGAAATGAACAAATACTCATGTAACACCCTTCAGTTTGCCGTCTTCATCATCAAAACAACAAATTGACCATTGCTTTAGGTGTATGTATAATGGAAAAATTTACATGGATAATCACTTCACCAGAGTACCGTATTCGCGTCAATAATAATATCAATAATATTATTATTGCATTTTGCAGAAAGAATCTGATTCCGCAAACAGTGCTAACATGATTCACCAACAGCAAATGTGCTCGTTTCAATCGGCCTGCGAATTTCGGGCTACAAATATGTCCGTGCGGTTTCGAACAAACACGATCAGAGCAGTTATATAGCTGCAGTGAAAAGAACATGGGATGAACGACGTTGTCACACGTGTCACGCCCACATTCCTTTTTGTCAAACTGTTTGGCCTGACATCCATTCCTTATATAAGAGCGAGTCATGCACGTTTCGAAGAGACTTTTTCTTCTGCCTTCATCTTGTTCTCTAGTTACTTGTCGATACAAGTACAAGTAGTAGAACTTCATCTTATTTCTAGTTACTCGTCGATACAAGTACAAGTAGTAGAACTTCATCTTGTTCTCTAGTTACTTGTCGATACAACTACAAGTAGTAGAACTTCATCTTGTTCTCTGGTTACTTGTCGATACAAGTACCGTATTCGATTGCCGTATCGCAGGCATGCGTGTCCTCTTGGTGTTGGTGGTGTGCTTCCTCGCAGCCTTCCTCGCAGCCGCTGTCCCCTCGTTGACAAAACGAAAGGTGAGCAAAACAACTCCCTCTGCTGATGTTGTCGTAATCCATGGATCCAAGTTCCAAGAACTTCATCTTGTTCTCGACTAGAAAGACGCCGGATTCAACCGGCTAAACAAAGAATTACCAAAAGAAGAACTTAAAAATCCATATCCAGGATCGATTCGGGAAGCTGAGCGACGCGAATAGGAAGCAGATGGAGAGATCGTTCAGCAGGACAGACATTGACAAGGTGGTTTTAATATAGCTGGAAATCAAAGGGAGACGGAGTGTAGGTTTGCGACGCCTCGAGATCTTCGAGAACCTGACTGATAGAAAGTCACACCATCCTGACAAAAATGTCACGTGATGTGGTTTTGAGGTGACTGCTCGGCTGGCTGCCGCGTCTGCGCGAGCCGCACGGAAGATGAACAACGCCGAAAACAGGAGGAAGGTGCACGACCGGGGACAGGTGGGGTGACGTCATCTGGGAGACGACGTCATCTGGCATGGTTGCAGAAAGTGCGGCTGTACCCCCGCTCGAGACGTCTGAGGGAGGGGGGAGATACTGTGGAGGAGGTGAACGAGCTGGCCGGACTGGCCGACGTATTCTACCAGGGTGACGTCATTCTCACACTGTGCGTCTAACACTCATGCCTGTCTTCTGTAGTACATTTCTAATCAGTGGTAATATTGATAGTTTGATAGTTTATCACCCCATTGACTACTTATGGTCAACATGAGCTGATAGGTCGTTAGTTGGATGGTTTATTATGCAAAGCACATCTCTGTGAAGACATCTTTTAACAGACGGAATACTCATAACTTCTGATCGGGAAGTGGTCGCGATTCGTTGACTGTGTTGTTGAGTGATCAACTGGATGATGTGGTTCCGTCGGAAGAAGGGCGAGCCAAGCGATCCGGCGCGTTCAAGAACAGCCGCTACCCAAACAACACATGGATAGGACAGCCCGTATACTGGTACTTCGATCCCGCTCTCAGTGAGTACTCTCTCAAATTCAAAATACAGTAATCCAGACTACAAAACACTGTCACCCGGGTAGATAGAAGAAGATACGGAAACGTAGCTGATAGAAAGTCAGTGTCGTATTTGACGTGACATCAGAAGGTGTTTCTTTCTATTTGGCTGATGGATGAAGTGAAGAGTGAGACGGGCGTCTTACTACAACACCTTGGTGAGTACTCAGTGAGTACTCTCGCAAATTCAAAATACAGTAATCCAGAGTACAGTACACTTTGGTTGCAGCGCACGAGCACACAAAGTCGATCCACCGGCAGGCAGTGGCATTCTGGCAGGAAAACACCTGCATCGACTTTCAGGAAAGCAGCACGGCTGAGAACAGGATCAGGGTGTACCAGGGTGGGTGCGCCTTCCCCCTCTCTCTCTTCCCCCTCTCTCCCTCTCCCCTCTCTCTCTCTCTCTCTCTCTCTCTTTCTCTCTCTCTCTCCTTCTCTCTCTCCTTCTCTTTCCCCTCTCTCTCTCTCTCTCTCCCTCCCTCTCTCCTCCCCCCCTCTCTCCCCCTCTCTCTCTGAGTGGTGCTGTGTCAGGCGTGGGCTGCTGGTCGTACTTCGGCAAGATTGGCGGTGAACAGGATCTCTCCTACGGACCCGGCTGCGACGCTGTGGGTGTGCAATTTCAACATCCATATAGGGTATTCCCCCCGTTCACGGTACGCTTGTTCACTCGCCGCATGTTTCCAGGCAGCATTTCATCGCATTCGGCCGTTCTATCGATCCGTGCGAGATCATTCGAATGAGCGCGTTTGGCGGTCTGATTTTAGGGAAATAAGAGTCATTTACAACTCAAACGAAGAAGATCGGAGCACTTTCCGAAATTAAAAACTTCCTTCAGCATTTTTTCTATTTTTTCGCCCTTTGAACCAGACATGTTGTCACTGTTCGCTAGCGATAGTCGGCTTTTTTGATATCGCTACTCCAGAATTCATAAATCATGAAAAACCTCCAAAATGCAAAGCTTCAATAGGTGATTCAGTGTTTTTAATAACTTTGTTCCAACCCTACCAAAAAAATTCAAGCTCCGGGAGAGTGAACCTTCCGGTACAATAAACAGCTTGTCGGCTTGATATTTGTGATTTTCTTTAGGGAAGTGCTCATTGGAGCTCAAAACAAAAAATATAAAAAAGTGCCCTTTTCGACGTCATTTTCTCATTGTCTTGGTCGTGTCTGGGTCGACCGAGAAAAATGCGTACCGTGAAAATGGGGGATACACTATATAAGAGTTTGAACAGTCGTTATAATCATAAACTCAGTTAACTAATAAATAATGTTTTTCGTGTTCAGTTTGGAGCGGGTCTGCACGAAATGGGACATGCACTGGGGTTCTTCCACACGCAGACCAGGCACGACAGGGACGAGTACATCACCATCAACATCACCAACGTCGCCGTGCGTGCCTCTCTCTCTCTCTCTCTCTCTCCTCTCTCTCTCTCTCTTTCTCTCTCCCTCTCTCTCTCTCTTTCTTTCTCTCTCTTTCTTTCTCTCTCTCTATCTTTCTCTCTTCCTTCCCCCCCTCTCTCTCTTTCTCTTTCCCCCTCCCCACTCTCTCTCTCTCTTTCTCACTATTTCTCACTCTCCTCTATCTCTCCCTCCTTCCCGTCACTCTCTTTCTCTCTCATTTTCCCATTTCCAGAAGACCCACTGACACCGTGGAAAACTAGAAAAGATACTGTATGTTTGCAGGAAGATAAGCAGCACAACTATGCTATCAACGGAGAGGACAGAAACTACAACTACGGTATTCCATACGAGTACGGCAGTGTGATGCAGTACAACAAGCAGACGTGAGTTCGAGCAAATCACACTATACACAACAACGAAAAGTTTGGCACAATTCGGTTTTCCGTATTCTGAAAAAAATGGCGGGAGTGACCTTCTCGCCTTCTCGCGAGCCTGTACCTCGCATGCACACCCGTGAACCCAGCTTAAGCCCGAAAAAGGCACGTCACAAACGGTCAACATCTGTTTATCGTTTCATTAGATCCAATGCACTGGTAAGGATACTTGTAAAACAAAAAAAAAACTTCATAAAGACATTCTGAAGATACAGAGGCCTATTCGATCTCGCCTGCCCGCTCATCGGTCTTTTCCCCGCCGCGCGCATTGACAGCGAATGACCACTTAAAATATGAAAATTTCACGACTCGTAGCGAGAGAGTGTGCGAAAGTGAGAGACGAAGACAGTTAGAGATACAAT
Organism: Rhabditoides inermis; assembly: GCA_963966185.1. NCBI lineage: Eukaryota > Metazoa > Nematoda > Chromadorea > Rhabditida > Rhabditidae > Rhabditoides > Rhabditoides inermis. Next base: position 366,839 of record CAWZYM010000342.1, on the reverse strand, counting down.
TTGTGATTTGATCCTATTAAAGATCGTTGACCAGTGAGGCGGCGGGAAGTACCCTCACGTGAAAGCAGCTATGGCGCGAGGAGATACTAACTGACATGGAAGCAAAGGAAACCCCGGAGCTCTTCACGTCAAGAATGGTACTCTAATGGTCCAGGAATGATTATCGATCAAGTATCGTCTTCCCGCCACTAACCTCGCCAGCCTTCCTGTCTTTCCCCGGCGTTAGCCTATTATGTATCTAGCATCCTAGGCACTACTGTATGTTTCATATCATTATGATTGTGTTGTCATATTCAGATATAACGATTCCGGATAAACGATTGATTGATTGATTGAAAAAGATCGTTGTGGGACCAAACTTCCGTGCAAAATTTTCCGCTCAGCGAGTAGCGAGTATCGATGATCGTTTTTAATGAAATCTGCAGCGTCGTTCTTTCGTTCAATTTCGTTTGTGATTTGAATTACAGTGGGTGGGCAAATAAGTCAGCCGCCAGTAAAGAGCGCAGAGAGCGCAGAGTGCGAGGCGGCAAAATCGATAGACAAAGACATGCGAGAGCACGCGAATAAATTTACATTCAAACTATCGCGCGCGCAATTTTCAAATTCATGACGGCCGAGCGGAGTGGTGGCGGAACTTAATATTCCCTGGACTGTACTTGCCTGATCTACCGACCAAAATCGTCAGAAATAGGCCACTGTATCTTTGAGGTTCGCGACGGATGAGAACTACGATGCGATGATTGCCAACGATCCACTGATGCAGTACACTATGGGATCAGAAGACATCGCCTTCTACGATCTATCCATGATGAACGAGTACTACCAGTGCAAGGGTACGGTACTCTCTCTCCCTCCCTCTCTCTCCCTCTCTCTCTCTCTCTCTCTCTCTCTCTCTCTCTCTGTGGAAAAGAGTGTCGTCTTCAGCCAGATGTCCAGCCGCCACCTCTGCTACCTGCTACAATGGCGGCTTCCCTCACCCGAGGAACTGCTCCAAGTGCATCTGTCCGGAGGGATACGCGGGAGACGACTGCAATGCGGGACGGGTGCGCGAGAATATATGACAATCATTTATGGTCAACCTCGCTAAATGCTTATTTCAAAGAATATGTGAGAGCTGACTTCAAAAGATAAGAAACACGCTGCACACTGTTTCATTACTTTCCAGCTTTCGGTGTGTCACACATAAGATGTCACATCTCCGGGAGTGTTAGTGAAGTTCTATGCTCGCAATAAGTTGCGTGCGGTGGGGTAGATCAGAGAAAGACGGAGAGTCAGCTTTCGGCAATGGCGCGCAAAACAAGAGAGTCAGACGGTTATGGCACCGTATTTCGAAGTGCGAATCGCAAACTATCGCTCTGGTGCAGACTATGGAGATGTTTGATTGCAGCCAGTGGGTTGCGGTTCGGATGAGGTGGCGACTGGCGAGTGGCAGAATCTGACGGGCACGGTGGGAGACGGGGTGGCGGAGACCAGAGACCGCCACCACAAGTGCCACTACAGAATCACGGTACCCTCCCTCTCCCTCTCTCTCTCTCTCTCTGTCTCTCTCTGTATCTCTGATCGGAAGTTCTGTACGACTTTCTTCAAGGCGCCGGCGGGGACAAGGATCGAAGTGAAGCTGACGTCGTACTTTGGGGTTTCGTGCAGGGGAGGATGCCCGTTTGGAAGCATCGAGTTCAAGGCGCTCGCCGACCCCGCCAAGCAGGGATACCGGTGGGCAACTCTTTAACATTTGAAAGCCTCTGAAACATATCGTGTTTCTAAGGTGTGGTGTTTCTAAAACCGGCATAGTGTAAGTTACTCGTAGTGTAGCGTGGTGTAGTGGTGTAGTGTGGGGGGAGTCTCTCTTCCTTCAATACTCACTTCGAAGTCTTCTCGATACTAATTTCGAAACGCGTTCAATGTGAATCTTCAATGATCTTACGATTCCAGCTTCTGCTGTGACGGTGATGTCGGCACGACCCTCGTATCGGAGACCAACGTCCTTCCCATCGTGCACAGAAACAGATACTACATGAACAAGTTCGGACTGCAGTACCGATACGGTGCGTTGCTGATCTGATTGGCCGACATATGTTCAAATCACAACAATTCAAAATCAAATCAAATCAAATGTGTTGATTATTTATTTCACCTATGTCTTCGATCTACCGAGGACACATGTGTTGAAAAGATGAACGGATGTAGACTTGATGTGTTGAAGTCGCTGCCGACACGACTGCGATTCCCACCACAACCAAGTGCATCGGAACGTGGAGCGAGTGGACCAGCGTTGTGAGGACTCTCTCTCTCTCTCTCTCTCTCTCTCTCTCTCTCTCTCTTTCTCTCTACCACTGTTTCTTTCTCTCTCCCTCTCTCCTTCTTTCACTCCCCCCCTCTCTCTCTCTCTCCCTCCCTCCCCCCTCCCTCTCTCCACCAGGATCATAGGACCATTCAGGGATCATGTTCGGACGACTGCGGTATGTGTGGTGATCAGGTGCAGACGAGAAGATGCGAGCCGGCGGGGTGCGAGTGCAGGTAGAGAGAGAGAGAGAGAGAGAGAGCGAGAGAGAGATTCCCTCTCAGTGGCGCCGCTTCGTGGGTGGTCCCGTGTGGCCCCGCGGCGTGCCTCTTTCCTCGCTCGACGTGCTGTCGTGGAGTCAAAACCATCCTCAACAGACAGTTCATTTGCAAGGAGTGAAAGCAGCCATAATATTATACAGTGATAAAGTTGCATTTTTTGAGAATTTTTGCAAATCGGTATTAGTGATACACAACACCACCCATTACGCATGATAGGACCGTTAGACAACGATTACAGTTGTGTTTTCTCCACCTTTTTCTCTCTCTCGTTACCACGTAGGCTTCTAAACAGAAGACATTCTCGGGACTCGTCGCAAATCCAAACATAGATCTGGAAAAGGAAGATTAAAACAAAGCGTAGTGCTACTACTGAAAAAATCCTAATTTAACTATTTTTGACATAATCAGTGCTTTGATCTAGCCGCCCTCTGTTGCACTTTTCCTTTGGGAGCACTCCACTCATGGACTCCACATTTTTTGTTAGAGAGCAATGTGAACGATGAACTTCATTCACATAAAGGGTCTTCATAGATACATTTTTACCCTGAGCTCTCGTTCGGGTTGGTCCAAAAAAAGAGGTAGAAACAAAACAAGTTTTCAATGGAAAACTGTTGGCCTAAACACTCCTATTGCATCTATTGCACCACCTACCAGCCGGGACTATCCTGTCCTGATCTATAGAAAACGGCCATCCGTCCGTGTGTGAGACGCGCCCAGCGTGTGAGACGCGTCGGGTTTGCACTTTCTCAGCAAGGGAATGTGATTGCGAAATCATCCCCACATAACAAGGACGTAGACGCGACTCCGACTGGTGCTCATATTATCACATGAACAGGGAAGATTCTCCAATCTGCTCATAATCCGCGTATGCCATTAACAAATGCCAAACACTTTATGATAACACGGAACACATCAATAAACTATGAAAGCTTTTCTGTTTGTTTTGTAAGACATTCGGAGATGTTTAGTCGAAATATCCAGCGGCCACCATTCGATCGAACTCTTCGTGAGCCTGAAGAAGAAATGGAGAGAAGAGAGAGAGAGAGAGAGAGAGAGAGAGAGAGAGAGAAAACAGAGAGAAAAAGAAAAAGTGGCAGGGAAGGGAGAAGGGAGAAGGGATAAAAGAATACCTCTCGGATGCCTCTGAGAACGTCTGGATCTGTCTTTTTGTACAACCACACAACAAACACAAAGTAGACTCCCAGAAACAGAAAGATGTAGCCTCCTGAAAAATTGTGCTACTGAACTACTCGTAAAAAGTCGACCAACCGATATTTTGTCGAATCCACTCATCAACATCGTAATCTACAGTATATTTATCGTTATAGTATTCCTCGACTCCCTTGATCGGACTATCAGTTGTGGTCGCAGTTTCTGGAAATAAGTTTGTAGTTCTAGAGAACAAAATAATAGACACACCGGTGTTGTCGTGATTGTGAGTTTCTCGAACCTCTTTTGCATTCTTCGAAATTCGAGGAACAATGTTGTTCACAAAAATCTGAAATCGCTTTCGAAAATCAACACAATGCAGTTTAAACAGACGTGAAAATTACACTGATCTCCAAAACAACAAAACTGATCGATGAGAGTGGTTCGGCCCCTCTAAACAGTATACTTCTTCACATTTTTTCTTTTGAAAGCGTAAAAGGAGAAAGAAGGAAGAGAGAGAGTGAGAGAAATTACAAAAAACATACGTAAAACACGTGACGTTTAGTTATTTGAAAATAGGGTCGACCCATTTTAGTCGTGGTCGCTTTATAGAGAGGTTTCTTGATGCACTCAAATGTGCTCCTACTCCCTATTATCGGGAAGCATCCGAATTCAAACTTGAGTTCATTGTAGAAGGCTCTGATCCCACAGATCTCAAAACAGGTAATGTCAACACATTCACTCAATGATCTCACTTCATCGGCTGCGCAGGATTTCGAAGCAGCTTGCAGGTTTCCACTCTCTCCCCACATGCTCTCACTCGAATTTTCTTTGTATTGCCACATCCCATGCAAACACTTTGTCTCAGCGTTTTTCTTATTGTAAGTGTCTAAACAACGGTAATATTGAAACCTTAAAAAACCAACCGATTTTGTTGCTTTGTTTTATGAGTTCCAGTCCACTATTCGACATGATTCCAATGATGATCTAAAACAAACCACTACACAATGTTCATGTTGAGCTCTAGCGTTCACATTTTGACAAACGGGGTTGTTGCAGCAACAGGTGAGCTTGTTGGACGTGACTTCATGACACATGAAGTACGCCTTGATTGGACACCTTCCTGTCGTCGTCTCCATAATGTTCGGACTCCTTTCGCTCATTATACAATTGCTCTGCGGGTAGTAATATAGTAAACTATCGTCACCAAAGTTGACCAAATAGTAATCGATAAGTGTCGTAACAATGCTTCCTAAATGAAACGGCTTTCAAAGTGAACAGTGTCCTATGAACGTACCATTTCTGAGCCTGCACTTTCCATCCGGAACGATACTGCGTCTCGCTGTTTCTTCGAAAGCTGCCTGCCGATTCTTTTCATACTCGTCCTCCTCCTCCTCACTCGGATTCGGATCGTCTATACATACGATATCGATTGACTATCGACAACTGAGACAACTCACCAGTCTGTCCTGTCCTCGCTAGTAGCAGCGCCGCGGTGAGCAGCCACCAACGTGGGAGACGCATTGGAGAGGGAGGGCGGGGACTGAGGAGAGGGAAGGGAGAGAGGGAGGACGCGACCTCTTTCGAGCACGCGGCCGACCGGGGCAAGGGAGGAGAGGGAAATGACGGGGGATCGGATGAAATGATGATCATTGAACTCGACAAGTCGGTCGAACACTTTATTCACGTGCGTTTTCACAAATCATTCCGAGATCTCGCCAACATGAGACTGTGCAGGGTGCGAATGAGTCAAACCGGCGAGGTTCGCGACTTGAACTGACTATTTCACGCATGTCGAACACTTATCATTGAAAATGTCCTCATCTCATCGATTTTTATAGGTTACAAATCAAGTATTTATCGTCAAAATACAGGGACATCAACGCTTGATGAGATCAGCCGCACAGAGTATGCCCACATACAGTGGGTCGAAGGAAACATGCAGTGAGCCAAGATCTTATGAGTTAACGCCGGGGAAAAGCAGTTGGGCAGACGAGGTTAGTGGCGGAAGACGATTCTTGATCGATAATTCTCCGATACTTGATCGATATTGCGATATTTTTTCCATAGACCATTAGAGTACCATTGTTGATGTGGAGAGCTCCGGAGACTCCTTTGCTTTGCACATAGTATCTCCTCGAGCCTGAACTGCTTCCACATGAGCTACTTCCCGCCGGCTCAAATGTTGTCTTAGGAAGGATTCTTGTCGATGCGCCCGATCATTCGGCTGCAGCGGGGCAAAAATGAAGACCCGACCGCATGCCACGGGGAAAAGAAGAAGAAGAAGAAGAAGAAGAAGAAGAAGAAGAAGAAGAAGAAGAAGAAGAAGAAGAAGAAGAAGAATTCTTCGGTAGTATAGTGGTTAGTATTCGCGTCTGTCACCCCTATATAGCCCTTATATAGTCCGCGCCACCTCCGGGGCAAAGTCATCCCCGCACAACTCGATAGCTTCCGGACAGACGAGCACTCCCGACGCCGTCTTGCCATGGACTGTCTGGATGCGGGTTGGTTAGAGGGGGAGAGGGAGGGAAGGAGGGAGACTGACAGACAGATATATAGAGAAAGAGATAGAGAGAGATGGCGAGAGCGAGAAAGAATTATTCATTGGGCATCCGAAAACACCTCGATTTCATATTACATGATTGATTACTTGAACTTAAACAAGCAGTAAAAAAACATCAAAAAATGCAAAACTCTTATTTTAACAAAGCCTAACTATACTATAAAATGATATGATGGTCTGAAACTCTTTCAGTACTTTATTAGGTGTCCCTTGTTCACTATAACGGCCTTGCAGCGATGGGGCATCGAATCGATCAGCTTGTGGAGGGTCGCGGCACTAGTCACCCAGTTCAATGTATGCCGCATTACGGTATCTAACGTGCTCAAAAAGTACTCCAACGCTCACGATATATCTCTCTCGAAAAGTTCTGGTCGTCCTAAGACTACTACTCGCACTATGGATCGAAACATCTTCCGGATCTCTTTTTTGGAAGTGTGGTTTGGTCACAGGAATTTTCAAAGTTAAAAAAGAGAAAATGATGATTTTGTGAATACAGTAATCCGCCTACTGTAACCGAGAGAATAGATGGGTATGAATATGGAACATTGTATTCTGTCCGAAAAAAGTCCAGAAAACAGTGTGCAAAAGATGGGAGCTCTATCTTTCATTTGAAAAGTTTTAGAGAGCAAAAACCAAAAGGTGATACTTTTTTGGCCGCCACTGTATGTATTTGGTTCAGAATCAAAATCAGAATCATTCAATAATCAACCCTTTCAAGGACTCACTTTGATCGTCTCAATTAAGTTTTTCAAAACATTTCAATTTCACATGAGTTCAACTTTTAGTACTGAACGTTGCGCTAGAACTCCAAGTACACTTCGCAATAAAAATTGTTTTTGTTTTAAAGGAATGCACCACTCTGAATTTCGTATGTAAACTACGACTACCACGTAAAAGAACATGAAAATACAATCACTTTCCATCAATAAACTATATGCTGAAAATGAAAATAAGGTGTTGAAAACGCACCGCGTATTTCGTAGTGAGAAATACCGGAATGTGCCGTAGAACATTTATACGCACAAAGCAGACGACTTAATGAATTGTTACATATGTTATTGTGTGTATATGCACATATCATTATCATTGATAGTCATATAAGCATACAAATTTCTGACTTTAGAAGTGTGCGTAGTGCATCTACGGAATATTTCGGTATTTCTCACTACGGAATTCACAATTTCGCGATGCGTTTTCAACACCTTATCTTCATTTTCAGCTAATAGTTTATTAATGAAAAGTGATTGTATTTTCATGTTCTTTTACGTGGTAGTCGTAGTTTACACACGAAATTCAGAGTGGTACATTCCTTTAATTCGAAAGTGTTGGCTTTCCGTCTCATAGTAGTTCATAGACAGTTTATACGTAGTTAGATTCTTTCTCTCCCTCTCAATCTCGTATTTTGTTTTTTTTTCTTCTTTTCTTTCTGTGCGTCAGTAGCTAGTCACTCTAAGAAAACAAAGAATTAGGCAAGCGACAAACTTTAATTGGTGACGACCTTCTTGTCCAACTCTCACTACATTACCCCTCCTTCCATCTACCGTACTCCTTCTTCCATCTACCGTACCCCTCGAAGATCTCACTATGCTCTTCGCTAGGTACAGACGCATGAAATAAAAAAGAAAGAAGAAGAAAATGTATAAAAATGAGTTTCATACATTTCCATTTATTTGGTATACTGCGATCAACAAACGTAAGTTCTAACATAGATGGTGTTTCAATTATTGTGCTCAAAGTCATTCACGAACCGAAGAATGAAGACGGTTACTACGATAACTACATACGACTTCGTCGCATTTGTTCAGTTCTTGCACTTGATTCAACTTTGCATGGTTTTTGAACTACTACCAAAAAACCGTTTATCAAATCGAATCCGTCTTTTTGCTAAAGGACAAATTGTACCAGGTAAAGGAAAGAGTTTACACAATAAAGTAATGAAGTGGGTCCTGAGTGGCGATGGATCATGCACCCCCAATTGGAGTATAGAGACTCCTGCAAATTTTGGCTGCATTTGACAGATGTCCGATGGTAGGTTGGTCTTCTCGATCAAGCCGAAAGGTTATCGTCTGTTTTTAGACCCTCCCCGTCTAAGCCTTAGGGTTATTGGAGGTTTCAGGGGGCGATCGGCCGCCATGCCTAAGGGTTTCGGGGGTTTTCTGAGGCACACCACTCTCTGCCCTTAGCCTAAGCGTACTTGATGCATCGCATACTAGTTCATGATTAAGCCTAAAAATATCGGATAGTTCTGTCAATACATTTATTATTTACAGCATATATGATACAAGCACAAGCAATGCCACTATGAGAACGAATAATCTACTTGGGGGACAGAAAATCTTACGGTATAGGCTCCTGTCGGAAGGAGAGTCATCGTCGCTGGGCTGGCGCATCCACAGACGCACCAGTTCGGGATCGCACTTCTCAACCTCCGTATCGTGGACGACTCCGAATCACAGCGGGTAACCGTGACCGGAACGGTTGCGGTAGACCATGAGCTGCCTCTTGCCGCTGACACGTTGTCCGTACACGAAAGCGAGAGGGAGCTGACGCTCGATTTCCACGAACTTCTCGATCATCTGAACGGATAAAATCATCACAAAATGGAGATAGGAATGCGGTGTCCCTATAAGCCAGCCGGACCTAGATTTTCACTCACCATTCAGGTTTGTCGATAATACATGGGATAATAGCTGATATATGCAGCATCAGTCCAGAGTAGGTGAAATAGTATTGCGATTGAATGAAACAGCGCATCTGCTTATGGGAACGCCCCTTTCCCATAACCCATGAGAAAAGCGCGTCTGCTGTGGGCAACGCCAATGGCGGTGTCAGACAGAACTTCACTTTGTCGGAGACCTTGTCCGGTCCTGTCCGAGTCTGGCGGTACTCATTTCATTATCTCTATCTAATTTCCGGGTACGTTTCGGACAGGACAAGATATCGGGTTACTGTAGCCGTGCGGGTAGTGAGAGAGGGAAAGGGAGAGAGAGAGATACCTGCGACGGAAGCCGCTGCAGATCAGGAGTGTTTGAATATTGAATATTCGAAATAAATGCGGTATGGTATTTGTAAAGTATTTTATTTTTTGAAAACTAACTTACAATTTTTTCAGAAAAAAATTAGATTTCAAACCTGGAAAATTGGAGTTTATTTATAAAATGTTTATAAAATGTGATACTTTTTTCTTGTTTTTTTTCTTATTCTGTACAAACTCCTATTGCACCTACCTTACAACTAAGATCGCTCTGTGACAACTCAAATCGAAAAATTCATGAACATACAGAATAATTCTCTTCTGAAAAGTACAAGCGTAAAGTAGCTCTGTTTGGGTTCACCTCAATTCAACAAAAGCACATGCATAAAACTATTATTTCTACACTAAACTATAAACACAAACCTGCTCTCTCAAACGATATGTAAAAAAAACGTATACTTTATCGATAATTTATTAATAGGGGCTATATAATATATTTTCTCTTATGAAAGCATTGTGAAAATCAATAAACAGCTATAGAACAATCGTTGAGTTTACAATGATGTTTTCATTGTTTTTGAATCTATACAAATACAAGAGCTTTTTTCATAGATGACTCATTCGATAAATGAATGTGAGTGATAGAATGTGTGTGTGCAATAGTATATTCATATTGGCATTTGATTGTCAATGTATTTGTGATCGTTTTGAGAGAGCAGGTTTGTGTTTATAGTTTAGTGTAGAAATAATAGTTTTATGCATGTGCTTTTGTTGAATTTAGGTGAACCCAAACAGAGCTACTTTACGCTTGTACTTTTCAGAAGAGAATGAATGTCCTTTTGTTGAATTTCGAAGAAATTTTCTTTTTTTCAAACTGTATTTTAAACAACAAAGATAACAACAACAAAACAACGCGCGTGAACGACGACACAAATCACAAACAGTGGGCACATTATCGCATTATCGCGCTCTCCCGTACAGATTCCGCATCACGAACCAATGAGCGCGCGGGGGCGGGGCTAGTGAGCGGGTCTTTCAGCGAATCAGCGAACAGCTGCACAACTGACAGACGTGCAGACCTAACCAGCGAACATATTTTTGGGTATTAAACTATTGTTTCATGTTTTGTTTTTGTTTATAGTTGTTCAACGGACGATTTAGAGACAAGATCATGATATAACTCTGAAACATTTATTATGTTAATGATTTACAAGCGATTTTGGCGGCCCTCCGGGCCGAGCGGTTCTGCGCGCCGCTGGATAAGACCCAAACGATCGGCGCTTCGCGCCGATCCTAATTGAATCTTTCCTTTTCTTTCCTTCTGACCAACACTTCTAACAGACAGTTTTTTTTAACTGCTCGACATTGTGATCTACAGCTCCTGATCTACAGCGCGGCTTCCGTCGTAGGTACTGGCTTGAAACCGCGCTGGCCCGACAGGCTCACTAATTTGATCGAACTCTCTCAGTGGTATCTCCGTCCTGGGTCTCTCTCTCCCGACTACAGCGAGAAGTTGAGCAGTGAAATAAGCAATCTAGTCACGTCACAATTCAACACTGATACTGTACTCGTGTAAAGCTGTCTCTCTCTCCGCGACAAGAAGACCAAGAGAGCTGTCCGATAGTGCGCGATACAGCCGGCCGCCGCCCCGCTCGCCCGACTCCTCGAGGATGCTGCGACCATGCTTCTACTACTGAGGGACCAACGACGAAGCGGGGAAAAACCTTGGAAAAACTCCAAACTCCCCCAATGACAAAACTCCAAACTCCTCCCCAACGATTTGAGTTAAATCATTTCAATCAAATCTCTGTTCTTTCTGGGTACAACCGTTGCTGACCATCTCGAGACTCTTGTTTAATCTTGTTTTTTTTGTTGTTGAGTGAATCCCGTTTTTGAAGAACTCATGACACAGTCATGGGCATAGATACGTTGAAGTTATGACACGTTTAATGAAAGTATACCTTTATTATATATTCGATATGAATCTGTACACATACAAAAGGCAAGCGAGAGCGAGTTGTTGAGTGAGATTAGAGTACGCAACATGAGAACAAGTGACAGACCAACATTGGGATTCAATCGAAAAAAAAACAAGCGAATGATCAGTGAGCTCAAAAATATTGTTCCGATGTAAGGGAACATTTCTGCATTACAGTATAGACGAAAGTAACAGATGATATGTGATGATTGAAAGTATTCGTCTACACTTCTACAGTCTCCTTCTCGGAGCGAGTGCGATGGTCCCACACGCGAGTGCCGTCCCCGTCTGGCCTCCATCGAATTTATCCGAAGACATTGAATGCACTGCCACGGCTCTGAAACAGAGAAGTCAACAACGCCTCATAGTTATTAGTTAATGTTAATTCTTTTTTTTATTCAATAACAATGTTTTTGTATTTGTATGTGTTTTTTCATTTTTTTTTTCAATTCAATAACAATGCATTACTAATTATCTGGAAAACGCCTAGATTCTGATATTCCGAACATGAAACGTAAACAATTATAAATGTGAAAAAGCAGAAACGTGTCAACTTACTATGCGTAACTAAAAAAGGAAATAGCGCGAAAAGAGGGAAAACAAAAAGATGAAGAAGAAAGATGGAGGAAAAGGAGAATAAAAAGGGAGAGGTGATAAGAAGAGAGAGTAAGAGATGTGGTTACCTTCCGAGCACCTCTCCGACCCTCCAGTCGACGACTCTCACAAAAGACCAGGTGCCCTCTCCTATGTCACCCAGAAGAGCGGGAGAAGAGTCGCGGGTCCTGCAACCAAGGGATTGAGAGATACATACTCATAGAATGCATGGACATCCTCTATCTCTATCCCATGTTTACCTGTTTTTCTCTCTCACTCTCCTCTCTCTCTCTCTCTCTCCCTCTCCCTCTCTTCCCCCTCTCTCTCCTTCTCTCTCTTCTTCTCCCTCTCCCTCTCCCTCTCCCTCTCCCTCTCCCTCTCCCTCTCCCTCTCCCTCTCCCTCTCCCTCTCCCTCTCCCTCTCCCTCTCCCTCTCCCTCTCCCTCTCCCTCTCCCTCTCCCTCTCCCTCTCCCTCTCCCTCTCCCTCTCCCTCTCCCTCTCCCTCTCCCTCTCCCTCTCCCTCTCCCTCTCCCTCTCCCTCTCCCTCTCCCTCTCCCTCTCTCTCTCCCTCTCTCTCTCTCTCTCCCCCCTCTCTCTCCCTCTCTCTCTCCCTCTCCCTCTCCCTCTCACACACTCTCTCTCCCCTCTCTCTCTCTCCCTCTCCCTCTCACTCTTTCTCTCTCTCCCCCCCCCCCCCTTCTCTCTCTCTCCCTCTCTCCCTCTCTCTCTCACCTGAACACTGGCCCCAGCCGTCCGCACTTCTCCGCCACATCTCCCCATTCGTGGACTGCCACCGCGTGTTCACCGAGCGGCAGACCGTGCAGTTCACCTGAAAGGGTACGGTAGGGGTAATGGTAGGGGTACGGTAGGAATCGGTTAGAGTACGGTGTGTGAACGGTGTACATTGGGATGAGAGGCTATCGCACCCTTTATTCTGAGCAGTCCGTCTCCGAGGTCTCCCAACTGTGAGAACTGTACTCTTCCGATTGGCTGGCCGTCTGTTGAAAACAGTTCAGCGGCTGCGACTGAAAAAAATATTTAAATTTTACATGATGGTGATGTGCATTCGTTTTTACTATTGGTTTTGATTGAAGCTCAGATTGCTCGATGCATTGATGGATTCGTCAAAAGATAAGATAAATTCGAACGACGAAACGTATTGAAGTGAATACCTGGAGTTCCGCTACCTGGCTGGTCCCGCGCGAATGAAGGAGAGAGGGAGAACTGGTCCTTAGAGAGAAGATCAAGTAGGTGTGGAATGGAGAGACAGAGAAAGAAAGAGAGAGAGAGAGAGAGAGAGGGGGGGGGAGAAAGAGGGAGTTCGTCGATACCTTGGTCGCACTATCCGCTGGCAGAGTTGAAGACGGGGTGATTTCTGTGAGAGTTGCGACTAAAAACATGTTTTTAGTCATTTCGGTCCGGTTATATCAAGAATACCAAGTCGTTACTGATATAAAAAACAAACAAACTGATACCTTATAATGCATCACATGCCTAGTTGCGAATAGAATGTTTCGAAACAGTGTAAAAACGTGATGGACTTTTGAGATTCGACCGAATGTGTCTTGCCACTCTCTTCTGTTCCTCTCTCTCTCTCTCTCTCTCTCTCTCTCTCTCTCTCTCTTTCTCTCTCTCTCTCTCTCTCGCACCATATTCACCCACCATTCAATCCCTCTTTCTTCTCCTTTGCTGGACACTCCACGGTGAGTACACACTTGGCTGCAACGTCATTGCGCTCCTGCGAATAAGGAAACTCGGTTACTTCAAAGTGTCGCACCACTAGTTTAGTGGTTTTTTTTGGCTCCGGTTCATTCCGTTTGGCGCTGGATGATGAAGCAAATCTCGATGCAAGCAATCTCAGATTCACAAAGTCGGTTCGTACCTTGACATATCCAGGAGCACATACACATCCTGGATTGCAGGTAGCGGAACAGACGGGGACAGACGGCTGGCCTGAACAAGCATCTCGAAAATACTTTGATCTATTCCATTCGCTTAGGGTTACGATAGGAGAATACTTTGATCTACTCCACTCGCTTAGGGTTACGGTAGGAGAATACTTTGATCTACTCCACTCGCTTAGGGTTACGATAGGAGAATACTTTGATCTACTCCACTCGCTTAGGGTTACGATAGGAGAATACTTTGATCTACTCCACTCGCTTAGGTTTACGGAAGAAGAATACTTTGATTTACACCACTCGCTTAGGGTTACGATAGAATAATACTTTGATCTACTCCTATCGCTTAGGGTTACGATAGGAAAATAGTTTGATCTACTCCACTCGCTTAGGGTTACGATAGGAGAATACTTTGATTTACTCCTATCGCTTAGGGTTACGATAGGAGAATACTTTGATCTATTCCACTCGCGTAGGGTTACGATAGGAGAATACTTTGATCTACTCCACTCGCATAGGTTTACGGTAGAAGAATACTTTGATCTTCTCCACTCGCTTAGGTTTACGGTAGAAGAATACTTTGATTTACACCACTCGCTCAGGGTTACGATAGGAGAATACTTTGATCTACTCCACTCGCTTAGGGTTACGATAGGAGAATACTTTGATCTACTCCACTCGCTTAGGGTTACGATAGGAGAATACTTTGATCTATTCCACTCGCGTAGGGTTACGATAGGAGAATACTTTGATCTACTCCACTCGCTTAGGTTTACGGTAGAAGAATACTTTGATTTACTCCACTCGCTTAGGTTTACGGTAGAAGAATACTTTGATCTACTCCACTCGCGTAGGGTTACGATAGGAGAATAATTTGATTTACTCCACTCGCTTAAGCTTACGATAGGAGAATAATTTGATCCACTCCACTTGCTTAGGGTTACGATAGGAAAATAATTTGATCCACTCTACTTGCTAAGTGTTACGATAGGAGAATAATTTGATTCACTTCACTCGCTTAGAGTTACGATAGGAGAACAATTTGATCCACTCCACTCGCATAATTCACTCGCTTATGGTTAATACACGTCTAACGATGATAACTTGATCTTTTCCGAGCAGTGAATGGTGAAGTTAGTGAAGCTCTTGTTACGACCTCACTTAACAGAAACTCACCGCAATATTCGGGACAGAGTGATCCACACGCGTTCCAAACTGCGTTCGGGTCAGAGCAGGTGCATCTAGAGAAGAGAGATGAGAGTCAGAGTCAGAGAGAGAGAGAGAGAGAGAGAGAGAGAGAGAGAGAAAGAGAGAGGGGGGGAGAGGGAGAATGCTGCCCTACCTCCTCGGCGCTACGAATAGTTGTGTGATGAGTGCATTGCAGCAGTGTTGAGTGGACGGACAGTCAGTGTCAACCAGACAAGGCTTGCCTCCTGAGTGTCGAGTAGATTCCCATTCCAGTATCGAATATCGATTAAAAGTTCACTTACGGTATACGTTTCAAGATCAATTCTAATTCGGTGAGAACAAAGACACAATGAGGCGCATGCCTTACTTAATAAGTTTATACTTACTCACCAACATCCTTAGTGGTCGACGGGCAAAACCCAGACGATAGCGAACCTGGAAAATTCGAATGAGGGAATTAATGAGCTTATAAAGTCTCTATTCACCAGCTTCTATTCCCAGTCCCATCAAAGTAATAGTAGTTGTCGTGGGAGCCTGAGTCGTCGTCGTCGTCGTCGTCGTCGAGGCTTCTGTCGTTGTCGTGGTGGGAGCTTCAGTAGTCGTAGTCGTTGTAGTCGTAGTGGTCGTGGTTGTAGACGTCGTCGAGGGTTCTTCTGTCGTGGTGGGTTCACAAGTTTCAATGGCGACGCATGGAGAGTTGCGCCAGTCGGCAGAGTTGGCGAACACCAGTCCTGAAATGGTTATGAATCGAAGATCAGATCATATTTAATACACTTGCAACAAAGACAACGTATTCTGTGTCTGAAACGTAGGTCCTTGTTTTAGTCCCATCTCTTTCCGCAATCTCCCCCTACTCCTATTTCCCTATCTCCCCCTATTTCTCCTCCCTTCCTATTCTCCTCCCTTCTCTCTCTTTCCCATCCCCTTCCTTTTTCTCTGCCTCTCTTCCCTCTCTCTCTCTCTCCCTCTCACCGTTTCTACAGTAGCACCCGCTCTGACACGGGGAGCATGTCTTGGGTGCTCGATTGTCGCATCCCACGGGGCAAGCGGACCCGCATGTACGGTACTCCTTCAGAGGGTCCGCACAGCTGGAAATCGATAACCTGATAAGATAATCGAACTGGAAATCGATAACTTGGTAAGATAATCGAGCTGGAAATCAATAACTTGATAAGATAACTTGATAAGGGCAAACACTGAGTTATGTTACAATGACGTTTCTCGTACTTCGTAAAAGTGAAATTCATTTTGCATGATCATTCGGATGTATTGCAGCCTTGTTTGAACGTTTGCGAACCTCTTCGTGCACTCTGCCGGTAGAATACACTTGGTGTGCGGGTCGGAGGGATCTTCCGCGAGATAGGGAGAGCGACAGGCGCAGCCGGGAGTACACTGAAGAGCGCTATCCCTTCTCTCTCTCTCTCTCTCTCTCGCCCTCTCTCTCTCTCTCGCCCCCCCCCTCTCTCTCTCGCCCTCTCTCTCGCCCCTCTCTCTCTCTCTCTCTCTCTCTCTCTCTCTCTCTCTCTTCTCTCTCTCTCTCTTCTCTCTCTCTCTCTCTCTCTCTCTCTCTCTCTCTCTCTACCCCCCTCTCTCTCTACCTTCTCTCCATCGCATCTCGCATTGGGTTGTGTGCAACTGGCTGCGCAGCCCCTGCCGCCCCCGCACTCTGTCCACTCCTTCCGAGGATCCGCACAAGAGGGCTGGGCAGTGGTGGGTGGAGGGGTGGTGGTCGTAGTAGATGTGGTAGTAGCCTCGGTAGTTGTTGCAATGGTTGTCTAAAATGCCATACGTTCCATAAGCTTCACCCATCACGCTTATTCAGTTGTTAAAATTTAAATAATGACAGTTCTTCATCAGCAAAACAACATTATGAACTATCCGACCTCTTCACCGAACGGCGACTTGACACGTTGCTGCTCCTTCTCCTGCTCCTTCTCCTGCTCCGTCTCCTCCACTTTCACATCGGGAGCCCTCGGTGGAATGACAATTGGGGGCAGTGCCTTTCCAAGCGAACCCGATTCGGACGCGGGCAGAGCAATCTTCTGGAAAACAGAAGATCAATTTTGAGATACTTGATACAGTATACAAAGTACAGTACAACACGTACAGTAGTCGCATTGGGAACCAGCGTAGGTGTCGGCCTTCTAGTAGTCGGACAATGGTGTGAGAGAACACAGACGGACTGAGGGTCTCTGGAACGAGAGAGAGAGAGAGAATGTATAGGGAGAGAGAGAGAGAGAGAGACAGAGAGAGAAAGGGGGGATAGACTCACTCTGCGTTCAGCAACACATACGGTGCTCGACAGAAGCATCCAGGCAAACACTGTAGTGAACACGATTCGATGTGAAGACGGTTGCAGCCCACTGTAAACAAAAACGAGGTTTTGTAATAAAAAAATCATTCCACGCTTCCGTTTTCGGTTTGTTACGTTTCATAACAGTGAATTTATGATTTTTTAATTGTTTTACAAGCGTTGTGAAACGTACTTCATTTCGTGGCCAAAAAGTGTTTAAATATTGTTGATCGTTTGCGAACGATACACACACACACACACAGAGAGAGAGAGAGAGAGAGAGAGAGAGAGAGAGAGAGAAAGACAGAGATGTTCTCACTTGGACAAGGACTGCCACACGACTGAAAGTTCTTGAGTGGATCTGCGCATTGGTGGGTGACCGGATTGAGAGTCGACGTTTGCGACGACGGATAGTGACCCTGCAAAGTTCGGGTACACTACTGGTATTCCGAGACCAAGGGTGATTGTAGTGTGCAAAACAACTTGAATAACAAAGCTATAACATACTTGGAAGTAGGGTGACGGGAACTGTACTCCTTGATGATAGGGCGAGGGATAGACGGGAGGCTGAGGAGACTGGAATCCCGGGTAGGCAGGCGAGAAACCAGGCTGAATTGAGGATGGATGTTGTACGTTTCACACTGATTCTAATCCATGTGTCGCAAATACAATTTTTGTTTCCGCTCAATCTTCGTAGAATACTAAACAACTCTTCGTAGAATACTAAACCAACCTAATGGGCCCAAAGTGTACACTACTACAAACTATGAATTTTCATGAATAGTAGAATGAAAGCGATATACGCTCGGCTTCAATATAAACAAGTATTCCAATGGTGTCAAACATCCAAATTACGTGTTAACCTGATATGCCCTGTACTGTCCACTTGCCAGTGTGGGATAGGGTTGTGTGGGTGCGGGGGCGGGTAGGAGAGTCGGGCGTAATTGCACCGGCGGGCAAGAGGCGGGAAGCACGCACCTGACAAGATACGTTTCAAAAAGAAAATGTATGTCGAATCGCATTTTTTCGCCATTCACTTATGGTGATGCAAAATACCTCGATCTGAGCGGATCCGAGGCGTCTTCCAGAATGTAGGGAACACGACAGAAGCAGCCCGCCACACAGCGCTCGTGGCATCTGAAGATGTCGTCACTATGATTCACAGATGACGTCACGATGACGTGACACCCTACCGGGGACTGTTTCGGGTCTGGCAGGAGATGGGACAGGCCGAGCCACACGTGAGGTATTGACGGAGAGGGTCCAGACAGCGAGAGCCAGTGTCTGAAAAGAAACGATACGTTTCATAGTAGTAAAATAGATAACTTTATAAGATGAGATCGTCAATATGTTTATGTTCGAGCCAGAAATGAACGTTTAAAGAGCACCGAATGGAATTCTTCTCGATTGGAACATCTAAAATGACTTTGTCTCTCAGCGCTTAGCCCTTGTGGTGTATCGTATACACCTGTTGTAAAGTCGGGATATAGCACTTTTGGATGAATGATTGATTGATTGGTTGATTGAATGAAGATGACGTCACTCACCGGGAATGGCTGCCCTTCCTTCCGGCAGACAGAGTTGACGGGGAACGCAGGGGGCATCGGGAAAGGGGGCCTCCCGGATGAAACCAAGCTGGCACACACAACCAGGGGAGCATGTCTAAGAAGGAAGGGAACCTCTCTCTCTCTTTCTCTTTCTCTCTCTCTGTCTCTCTTTTTCTCTCTTCATCTCTCTCTTTCTCTCTAACCCCCCTGTCTTCTTCTTCTCTCTCTGCATCTCCCCCTTTCTCCCTCTCTCTTCCTCTCTCTCTCTCTCTCTCTCTCTCTCTCTTTCTTTCTCTCTCTCTCTCTCTCTCTCTCTCTCTCTCTGTCTCTCTGTCTCTCTGTCTCTCTCTACCTGCGGACAGGGATGGGGTGGTCCCTGGCAGCTGTTCTCGCATCCGGTGCAGGGCGTCCATTGCTCGTTGTCAGGACAGAAAGTCGGGCCGGGAACTGAAAGAAAAAAAAAATTAGGTTAGGATTTTCAAGTTCTATTTTTGAATGAATTGTGTTGAAAAGACGTTAGTGTGAGTGGAAAAGCAACTCAAAGCAAGCGCGATTGGGTCTGAAAATCTGAAACACTTTTTTTCTTGCAT
>CAWZYM010000342.1:307500-342500 GCA_963966185.1 Rhabditoides inermis | reverse complement strand
GCCACGTTCCGCACTTCATCGGGTGATTTCGAGGTGGACAAATGTGACGATAAGGTAATTGAATACTGTTGTATATGTTCGATTGTGATTAGGTTACACCACCGACCGACTACACGATACAACGACGCGGAATCTTTCGTCGAGGAGATGCTCTGCCGGCTGAAGACTGCCACTACCATCGTGAGAGAGTTAGGTGAGACCACTTTTGTTTTCATTCAGTCTCGCCAAAGGGCGAGAGACTCGAAAGGTCGAGACGCTTTTCCCTTGAAAAGTCGAGACGCTTTTTTACTTGTGCCGCTGTTCTCTCTCTCTCTCTCTCTCTCTCTCTCTCTCTCTCACCCCCCCCCTCCCCAGCGCGGCAGACTGGCAGATCCGCCGCCTGATAAGCGATACTACAGTATCCCGGCCTACCTGGATCACGCTACCTGCCCGTAGGCTACAGTACCCCTATGAAAAACGGACAAATTGATATGATTCGAAATTGGAAATTGTTTGAGGCTCCCACCGCAATCTTTCAATTTTGTAGACGGCAAGATACGGACGGTTGAGACCTGAATCATTTTTTTTCATTGTGTAACTGTCCTTTCAAGCGTATTTCTTTCACACGTCCACATATCGTTTTCAGGCGATGAACAATGCGCTAGCGACCTTCGTCCGAGTTCCCAGATGAGCCGAAGATGTCAAGTACGAAGTCGTCAAGTAGGGCTCCAGTGTCGCGTTCTGGAAAATTCTGATCGATTGCGTTGGGGCGCTCGGACCTCAACGTTGGCTCGTTTCAGATTCTATCACCGACCAAGCTGTTAATCGCCTACAAGAAGGTAAGCAAAGTGGCGTGTGATTATCGATTGTGGATTCAGGTGAAGGAGGAACTGTCGCCTCTCCCCACGTCGTCAGTTGTCTACGGGGCTCTTACATCTAGTTACGCGAAGGTTATTCTGTTGGAATCGATCTGCCTCGTTCCGCAATCTATGAATAATCTTTTGTTATTATTTCGAAATAATGTGTTTGCAGTACAATATATACGCGTTCACCGTCCTGTCCGTATATGATTTTCATTAACAAAAAAAACATTAGCGCAATTAAACAAATTATCGTGTTTCACATATATTGCGCGTGCCATGATAAATATGATTGTTACTGATCGATTGCGTTGATTTGCGTATCGCATGGTGGCATTGGCAATCAGTGTGCGTATTTTCGAGGTCGACAATGCTTTGCTGAAATAGTAACATGCTTGTTTGTGGACGCACAAGCATAGGAAAGACAGTGTTCACTGTACGTCTAGTGAAAGAGCGGAACTTTACGATAAACGAAGTGATAGGGTGAGAAGAATTAGAAGCGCAGGGTGATGTGGTACATGAGGGGCTGCCTTCGATGGAGCAATTGAAAGAGCGTCGCGGTCGCCTGGTTGTGATTGATAATTTACTAAATCGTTTACAAGTGCCATTGTGCGCCTAAAAAGACGCCGAAAAGCTGTTCACCGTCTGTTTATGATCTTGCGGAAGTGGTTATCATACAGAGTCTGTGCGGTTCACGGACTATTCGTTCATTGCGCCTGAATAGTGAATACAATGTATTTGGTCCTATTCAAAAGTAACGGTGACAAGTTGGCTATTCGCAACTTGGCGTACCAGTTATTTCCTACATCGACAGCTGTCTTACTTACTTGTAGATTGTTGAAACAACACCCTCAAAATTTTCAGTCGAGAGCTCTTTCCAGACGATCTCATTTATTGTCATATTCAAAAATGTTACATCTACCACATGTTTTTATCACATTTTCGGAAAACAACACCACACTAGTTGTGGGAGTACAATTCTGGCAGCAAATATCACTGATTGTAGTCTCAATGACATGGTGCTTGTGGAGTGAATGTGTTCACAAATAAATCGTTGAGACTACAGTGACTGAAGTGTCTGAAGTGTCAAAGAAGAATGCGTTCACAATAAAATGATCATGAACAGCGTTGCCGAACTACATTTGATGTTTGATTTCACAAAGGATACCCTTTCTTTTTCCCTTCTGCACATTCCGTCTGCTTGTTGTCCTCTGCTTGTGAAGTGCTCTCCGACCGAACGAAGTACTCTCTGACACCGCCATCGGCGTTGCCCACAGCAGACGCTGTTCTCATGGAAAAGGGGCGTTCCCATAAACAGACACGCTGTTTCATTCGATAGCTTTACTACTCCACCTACCCTGGACTGATGCTGCATATATCAGCTATTAATACAACATCAACTCGACAATGGTGAGTGAACATCTAGGCTCGGCCGATTGGTATCTGTTTGTGATGTCCTTCTCGCTTACCATGTTCATCCATCTCCATATTTGCTTCCGTAATAGCAAAAAAAATCCTTTCCACTGTGAGGGGAGGTGACCAAGTAGAAGTAGGAGGGAAAAATTATGAATTATACATGCGTCTTTGAGAAGTGTTTGTATGCGTAACCCAAGTTTGATTTATGTGTTGTACGGGGAGAGGAGTAGCATAGCGAGTGTTGCAGAGAGACCCGCCGTGAGAGAGACCCGACGACGAGAGAGCAAGGAAGGGGCGGAGACTTGGAACCGCGCCAGCCTGGGTGAGTACGGTAGCCGGTGGTTGCAGTATCCAACGAGGGGAGCGAAGGATGAAGGGATCGATTACAGGAGCAGTCGTGCCGGTAGGGGAGGCAGTGAGCGGCGGCGTGAGCCGACCGAGCGTCGTCACCCATGTTGTTTATGATTGTCTGATTATATGATTGTATGATGTGTGCATTTATGTTGGTGATAGTCTATTGTCTTGCCGCTTCGCGTTAATGATAGATAAACCTTGACGAATAATCTCTCTGGTCAATTGAATCCCTGATTTCTCCTTATTAGTCTCGAAATACGTTTACAGTTGAGTGATGGTCGCGCCGCGTGATAAGATGCCCGGGTTGAATCCTCCCCAGCCGCCCGATGGGGAGCGGGAACCTCGGAAGACAATGAGCCTGATGGGCGAGTCAGAAGAGACCTGACACCAAAATCAAATCAATCAAAACCAACACGACGAGAGTACACTCAGACCAGACGTCTCGAGCGAGTGAACGACAGCGCCGACACGTAAGGAGGACAGCCATCAAGGTAAGCTGGGTACGGCTTCTGTTTGCGACACGAATTCCATGGGCCCAGCGCGTGTACGAGCGAACGGAAGCGGGTAGAGTCAGAGAGACCGTGCTCTCAGTGCTTATATCGCGATGCCTGCATAGCCACCTCTCTATGCTGCGCACGCCATAGTTGAGAACAGCTCAGAGCACTTGGGGGAGTCACACCACTCACTCGTAAAGGATTTCGCTGAACAACGGCTTTGAACAAGTTTTATTTGAACGCCACGATTCTGAACACTGCAATGCATTTCCAATCCCTAATTCGTATCGTTCCTCTCATATCTATCCAACACACTTATCCCTCTCTTTATCACTGTCTCGAGTTTCAAAAATTAGAAAAACTTCCAAATACTTTAGACTAAACAATTGAATCAGCATCTGAGTGTGAGTCATGGCATAAGGTAACTGCAATGCAACGCTGTTTCTTTTTTCCAGAATATAACTCGTTCTAACGCCGAACTGCAGGTCGTCAACTCGTAGGCGCACTCTCGCTTGCTGCCGAGTTGGGTCCACCCGAGGAATTGATCAGACCTCTCGTAAGTCATATGATGAAATTGTAACGAAATTGAAACGGGCTCGCTCGTATACTACAACATGTGAGTTACGCAACTTTCACTCTGTCTGTCTCATTTCTCATTTTAGGCATGCGAATCGCTCTTGAGCGTACCAGGTCGACGTCCTGCGCGCCAGACGGCCGACGGACTTCGAGAAGCTCTCTTCAGATGGAAAGCTTGACGATTCACGTCAGTTTAACCTGGATAGACCCGTCTCATAATCATTCAGAATTCGAGGCAGAGCATCGCGACCTGATCGGTCGTGTATCGGCTGAGGTGCGGAAGCGCTTCTCGTTGGATGCTCGCAGTGTGACGGTCTGGGTGGGTACACGGTAGGCGCATGTGGAAGGGTGTTCGATTGAGTGAGTGAGTGGATCAGACATTATCAATTGTTCACGCATCGCAGACCGCCGAGGTTCCGTACTACGAACCCGTTGACCTGCTCGTGGAGCTGAATGTGGACAACATGAAGAAGGTGTGTTTATGTATCGGCGATTTGCGAGCATATGTAGACCACGGTATCGAAGTGTCCCAGTGTCGTCTTTCTTAAGTCAGCTGCAGACAGTGCAGGATTCGGTATCCTTCAGGTACACCTATAAAATTACGTTTAATTCAATATTGCCGTCTGTTTAAATCAATACCACTACTGCCACCTCCCATACCAATCACTCTGCCGTAATAGGATAAGAGGAAGGAAGTGCACATGGTAAAAGATACAAACTATGCAGATACCAACAAATATCGTTATGTAGTTTACGGTCAGAATACGGTAAAATACAGTAATACAACGCCTACTGCGAGTTCCCACAATTTTCCAATAGTCCCGTGGATGCGTGCTTAATGAATAGTCTTTCTTAATTCAATCTCTTTCTTATTTGAACTATTTAGGATCGAGTGTGAGAGACGAAGCAAGCTGGTGCGAGACGAATTCAGTGACTCCGAAAATGAAGACTCCGTCACAGAAGAAGACGTGAAAACAACCCGGGCTGAATCGTCGTTTCATTGAACACTGTGAACAAGTGAAAACTCATAAACCATTAAGTTCCATACTACATTTTTTTGTTGAAAAAAACGTATACATACATATCATAAGATAAAAAATACAATACAAGTATATAGGAGTTTGGTGAAGTTGATTGGTATTTACATCTGCTTAGTCTTGAGTTGCTACTACGGCTGCTACTCGGCTCTGGTAAAATCGGCGTTCTTTTTATTATTGGCAGCCACTCTGACCTTGATATGAGAACATTCCGTATTCACATATCTAGCACGTATGAATTGAGTTATTGTATGTGTGAATATGGATGACTTCTGCATTGATGTTACATCCTTCATCTGTGCAGAGAGAGAGAGAGAGAGAGAGAGAGAGAGAGAGAGAGAGACTTACGTGCATTGAGTGATATCAGACATGAAAGACGACTTTGTACTTACATTGGGTAACAAAGTAAGGCAGATTGGGTACTTGAAACGAGCTCAAACAGTAGCGATAACTGAAGAACGAAACAAGAAAATATGAGAAAAAAAGGTTGAGAATCCGCCCAAATTGCTACCCAAGGTCGCTTCATGTCTGGAGGTATCGCCGGACTGAGAATGAATGACGTGTGCACCAGACTCGAAATACCACCGGTGTAATAAGACGATGCGAGAAGCACACCTCAGTAGTTTTGCTTACTGTACCGCAAATAGCGATGCCGAACAAATGACTAGATGTTCGATGTTGGTGGTCCAAGAGCGGCCACAAAGGCTGACCTTTTCTTGTTCCGTCACCACATTATCGTTGCTTGTGGGGGAGAGTGAAGTTCTCTCTGACACCGCCATTGGCGTTGCCCACAGCAGACCCGCTGTTCTCATGGGAAAGGGGCGTTCCTATGAGCAGATGCGCTGTTTCATTCAATCGCATCACTACTCCACCTACTCTGGACTGATGCTGCATATACCAGCTAATACTTTCATCTAATATCGACAAACCTAAATGGTGAGTGAAAATCTAGGCCCGGCTGACTTATAACCTGCTATATATTTGTAATGTAATGTTGTCCCGACCGGAACAGCGAGAGTGAGAGAGAAAGCACAGACACGTAAGAGAGATTGAGAGATATCGGCACTTATCGCATTCTTGCGAGGAGGGCTCTACCTATTCACGTGCACGCCGGTGAGCGCTCGATGCGATTCGAATTCACTCCTCTCGATTGGTCATCTCCCGTCATTCTCACAGCCATTCGTGTCCTTGAGCGTCAAGTACACATCCTCGCAATCGGGAGTGGCTATCTGATCCCTGGCGAGATGCTCTCTGAGCTGGCCGCAGCGACCTCTCTCGGCCCTATTGCCTACTCTTTCCCTCTTTGAGAACCGCTATTGGTGTTCGTTGATCGGATAATTTTTTTCATATCGATTTTTTGAAGCTGTTTTGTAGATGAGTCAGCTGCGTGCTCGAGGGGTTGATCGTCGTACTGAACTGAGTGCCCGCATCTCTGATCGCTCACTCTCTGCAGCGATCGCTTGACGATGCACGCGTTGCATGCGGTGCGCTACACGAGCTCTGGGAGGAGCTCGACCGGGTGGTCGGTGGTCTGTCGCCCAATGACCTCTCCACTCGGGATACGGTATGTACCGGTGTTTACCTTTTAATTGCGTCTCTTTTTTAGTATGCTCGAGACGCGTTCGCTATTCTGGAGGGGATTTTTTGCATAGATGAAGTGAGTGGTTAGCTTATTCGGTCCGTTACTCGTCTGTCTCTTGCAGTCCGCTCGCGATATTGCTCGTGTTCTGAAGGGGTTGTCAACTCTCGCCTCGCTTCATCTGCAATCGCTCCGCCGGCTGGACCAGTCGGATGACAAGTTTTGGGCTGAGCATCGCTCTATTGTCGACCGCATGGAAGAGATGCATGTCCAATCTCATGCTTCCTCTATTCGCGGTATTTCCGCTCGCGAATCCACCCGCACTTCCCTCCATATCGCCCCCTCTCCTACTCTTTTTCGCAATCGCCGCCACTTTGTGAGTGATGCTCACTTTGCCGGTGGGCGGGGCAATGCCTCTGGCGCCACCCGCGCGTCCTCTCGCCGCAACCTTGTGAGCGATGCGCACTATTCCGGTGGGCGGGCCGATGCTTCTGGCGCAAACCGCGCGTCCTCTCGCCGCGCGTTCCCGCGTCCTTCTCTCACTCGCACTCTTCCCTTGACCTCGACCCCTCCTGTTCCTATCGATCCCTCCGCTGACTCCGATAATTCAATGATTGATTTGCTTCGCTCTCTTGTCGGATAACTTCCTTTATTGTCAGTTGTCAATATTGTATATTTCAATGGATGAGTCGACAGTGTACATTCCTCTTGTTAAATCAACAATGCACATTACAATTGATAAGTCAATATTTCAATTGATAGTCAAGGTTAGCGATGTGGGAGGGGTATGTATCGTGTTTTTAGTGCTGTTATGGTATATGTGAGAGTGGTTCGCGTTAGGCGGTGGGGTGACGCAGGAGCTCTGCCTCGAATTCCCTGATCTTCTCCTCGAGGGCCGTTTTTTCGCGCTCCAGTAGCTCCTTGTCGTTGGAGGCTTGCTCCATAGCCTGCTTCATGTTCTGCAACGCCTCCTTCGCCTTCCGCTGGGCGATTCCGCACTTCATCGGGTGATTTCGAGGTGGACAAATGTGACGATCAGGTGGTTATTTATGTTCGATTGTGATTAGGTTACACCACCGACCGACTACACGATACAACGACGCGGAATCTTTCGTTGAGGAGATGCTCTGCCGGCTGAAGACTGCCACTACCATCGTGAGAGAGTTAGGTGAGACCTCTTTTGTTTCCATTCATTCTCGCCAAAGGGCGAGAGAGTCGAAAGGTCGAGATGCGGGGAACTGTCTCTGCGCTCTCTGCGCTCTCTCTCTCTCTCTCTCTCTCTCTCTCTCTCTCTCGCAGTTGACAGGGAGGTGGACAGGGGACGGATACTTATTGGACGTTTTCTTTTGCCCTTTCCGCTCTCACTTTCGCCGCTGTTCTCTCTCTCTCTCTCTCTCTCTCTCACCCTCCCCCGCGCGGCAGACTGGCAGATCCGACGCCTGATAAGAGAGACTACAGTATCCCGTCCTACCTGGATGACGCTACCTGCCTGTAATGCTACATTACCTCTATGAAAAAATGCGCGAAGCGAGATGATTTGAAAATGCAAATGGACAGAGACTCCCACCGCGATCTTCCAATTTTGTAGACGGCATGATACGATTGAGACCTGAATCTTTTTTTCATGTGTAACTGTCCTTTCAAGCATATTTCTTTCACACGTCCACATATCGTTTTCAGTCGATGAACAATGCGCTAGCGACCTTCGTCCCAGTTCCCAGATGAGCCGAAGATGTCAAGTACGAAGTCGTCAAGTAGGGCTCCAGTGTCGCGTTCTGGAAAATTCTGATCGATTGCGTTGGGGCGCTCGGACCTCAACGTTGGCTCGTTTCAGATTCTATCACCGACCAAGCTGTTAATCGCCTACAAGAAGGTAAGCAAAGTGGCGTGTGATTATCGATTGTGGATTCAGGTGAAGGAGGAACTGTCGCCTCTCCCCACGTCGTCAGTTGTCTACGGGGCTCTTACAACGAGTTACGCGAAGGTTATGCTGTTGGAATCGCTCTGCCTCGTTCCGCAATCTATGAATATTCTTTTGTTATTATTTCGAAAAAATGTGTTTGCAGTAAAATATATACGCGTTCACCGTCCTGTCCGTATATGATTTTCATTAACAGAAAAAACATTAGCGCAATTAAACAAAGTATCGTGTTTCACATATATTGCGCGTGCCATGATAAATATGATTGTTACTGATCGATTGCGTTGATTTGCGTATCGCATGGTGGCATTGGCAATCAGTGTGCGTATTTTCGAGGTCGACAATGCTTTGCTGAAATAGTAACATGCTTGTTTGTGGCCGCACAAGCATAGGAAAGACAGTGTTCACTGTACGTCTAGTGAAAGAGCGGAACTTTACGATAAACGAAGTGATAGGGTGAGAAGAATTAGAAGCGCAGGGTGATGTGGTACATGAGGGGCTGCCTTCGATGGAGCAATTGAAAGAGTCGCGGTCGCCTGGTTGTGATTGACGATTTACCAAATCATTTACAAGTGCCATTGTGCGCCTAAAAAAGACGCCGAAAAGCTGTTCACCGTCTGTTTATGATCTTGCGGAAGTGGTTATCATACAGAGTCTGTGCGGTTCGCGGACTATTCATTCATTGCGCCTGAATACAATGGTCATATTCAAAAGTAACGGTGACAAAATGGCTGTTCGCAACTTGGCGTACCAGTTATTTCCTACATCGACAGCTGTCTTACTTGTAGATTGTTGAAACAACACCCTCAAAATTTTCAGTCGAGAGCTCTTTCCAGACGATCTCACTTATTGTCATATTCAAAAATGTTACATCTACCACATGTTTTTATCACATTTTCGGAAAACAACACCACACTAGTTGTGGGAGTACAATTCTGGCAGCAAATGTCACTGATTGTAGTCTCAATGACGTGGTGCTTGTGAAGTGAATGTGTTCACAAATAAGTCATTGAGACTACAGTGACTGAAGTGCCTGAAGTGCCAAAGAAGAATGTGTTCACAATAAAATGATCATGAACAGCGTTGCCGAACTACATTTGATGTTTGATTTCACAAAGGATACCCTTTCTTTTTCCCTTCTGCACATTCCGTCTGCTTGTTGTCCTCTGCTTGTGAAGTGCTCTCCGACCGAACGAAGTACTCTCTGACACCGCCATCGGCGTTGCCCACAGCAGACGCGCTGTTCTCATGGGAAAGGGGCGTTCCCATAAGCAGACGCGCTGTTTCATTCAATCGTATTGCTATTCCACCTACTCTGGACTGATGGACTGATGCTGCATATATCAGCTATTAATTCAATATCAACTCGACAGTGGTGAGTGAAAATCTAGGCTCTGCCGATTGGGATCTATTTGTGATGTCCTTCTCGCTTACCATGTTCATCAATATCTATAATTGTGAAATGATAAGCACAAATACACCTTTCCACTCACTCGTAAAGGATTTTGCTGAACAACAGCTTTGAATAAGATTTTTTGAACGCCACGACTCAGAACACTGCAGTACATTGCCCATACCTAATTCGTATCGTTTCTCTAACATCTATCCAACACACTTATCCCTCTCTTTATCACTGTCTCGAGTTTCAAAAATTAGAAAAACTTCCAAATACTTTAGACTAAACAATTGAATCAGCATCTGAGTGTGAGTCATGGCATAAGGTAACTGCAATGCAACGCTGTTTCTTTTTTCCAGAATATAACTCGTTCTAACGCCGAACTGCAGGTCGTCAACTCGTAGGCGCACTCTCGCTTGCTGCCGAGTTGGGTCCACCCGAGGGATTGATCAGACCTCTCGTAAGTCATATGATGAAATTGTAACGAAATTGAAACGGGCTCGCTCGTATACTACAACATGTGAGTTACGCAACTTTCACTCTGTCTGTCTCATTTCTCATTTTAGGCATGCGAATCGCTCTTGAGCGTACCAGGTCGACGTCCTGCGCGCCAGACGGCCGACGGACTTCGAGAAGCTCTCTTCAGATGGAAAGCTTGACGATTCACGTCAGTTTAACCTGGATAGACCCGTCTCATAATCATTCAGAATTCGAGGCAGAGCATCGCGACCTGATCGGTCGTGTATCGGCTGAGGTGCGGAAGCGCTTCTCGGTGGATACTCGCAGTGTGACGGTCTGGGTGTGGTACACGGTAGGTGCATGTGAGAGGGTGTTCGATTGAGTGAGTGAGTGGATCAGACATTATCAATGGGTTCACGCGTGGCAGACCGCCGAAGTTCCGTACTACGAACCCGTTGACCTGCTCGTGAAGCTGAATGTGGACAACATGCAGAAGGTGTGTTACTGTATCTGTGATTTCCGAGCATAGGTAGACTTAAATGACCCCCCCCTTTCACAGAGAGCGCAGACGAGTCCATCATCGCTGAGACTACTGAAATGCTGTCAACTTTCGGCGTCACCCATTCGCAGATAGAGGGACTGGTCACCGAGATGCAGCCGATCGCAGATCCCCTGCCTTGACCCCCCCCCCTCTTCCTACCCTCGCTCCTCTCAAACAATGTATTCTGATAATGAAACTTGTTCTGGTTCACTTATCGATTTCCACCTTGAGGGTTACGGTAGGGGGCACTGTAATCCGAGACTCTTGGGGACGCGGTGCGCGAGTGATTGACAGTTCGGAGTTGACAGCCGAGGCGTGAAATTGATACCCGGACGGCACGGAAATACGAGATGCGCAATACGGCGCAGGGGAAGGTTTATGAGAAACATGAGTAGGGACAGGCATGGTCCCGATTATGCAAATTTTTGTTTTAGAATGATGAACAGCGTGGCGATCAGGAGGACTAGAGAACAGGCGACGGCGTGGTGAGTGGGGCTACATCCGGGGGATATAGGCATGATGAGGGACCGTTACCGTACTTACCGGCCAATCAGTTGGTATTATGAAGCAATCAACACATATCTCGGGGATTACTCGAGGAAAAAGCTAGAGAAGGGAGAAATGACGGAAGATACGAACTAGGGAAAGAATGGAATTAAGTGTGAGTGTGAGGTGAATGAAGACCGGTTTTGATGGGCATTAATACGGAGGACGCTGTCGGGGCGAGAAGCCGGGAAGCGAGATAATGGATGGAAGCAAGGAGTAAAGTCGGGACAGTATGCTGTCGGGACGGGTGATAAGTAACCAGTTAAGGGTGTAAAAGAGAACGGAAAACGAGGGTATGTGTTGAATTGTGGTTACTCAAGGTGCGTATGGGTCCTACTAGGGTGAAGACATCCCAGGCTAGCTGTACGACTGTTACTGTGTTATAGGAGCGCTATGCCGCGCCGGATTCCGGCGTGCCCGTGGAACACGTGGGAGATGGGGCTGCCCATCACGGAGGTTCACGCCCGATGGGAGCAGTGGTTCGGGGAAACGCCGAGGGCGACAGAGTGTTGTTCCGAAACGGGGTGGTGAAACCAGGTCTGTCCAAGAAGCTATCCCTGCCGTGGCTAGGACAGTTTAGGGTGGTACACATAGAAGGGCCCCATGCAACCATCGTGAGCTGCACGAGTCCGAGAAGTAAACCTAGGAAAGTGAACATCAACCAGCTGAAGAGGAGTTTTGGGATAGCAGGACCATTAGTGACGACCGAGTTGTTGCCGGAAGTAGAGGAGGAAGCAATCCAGAAGGCAACGACAGAGTTGGCAGACGCGAATTTGGACGTTGAAGAAGAAGACGAGGAAGCGCAGGTGGAGCCCAACATTAACGAAGAGGGCAAGGACAAAAGAAAGAAAGCAGGGAAAAAGGTGCGGTTTGCGGATGGACAAGAAGAGGAACAGGCGGATATGCCGACACGGAAGCTAGCTAAGTTTTTCGCTAGGCGAAAGCGCAGGGGGGCGCTGGGGGAGAGCAAGGATAATCGAAAAGGAGAGTAAAAAAAAGGAGAAGAAGAAAGCAATGCAAATGTAGTAGTAAAACATGTAAAATAGTATTCTAACATAACTGATTGCAGGTCGAGGATGCTGACACAACGGCAAATTCAGACATTATTCCTATTCCGCTGGATATTACGGGGCAGCACACGACAGCCCGGCTATATTGGGCGTATTTTGGGTGCATGTACCCGGCTATTGGATATATGTACATATAAATCATTGGCGATGTTGAATTACGCGATGTGTTTGTGGTTTATAACACGCAAACAATGCAGGGACTGTTTGGGTGTGACGAGGGTATGTTACCTTAACCACGACCGAAAAGTTCCGAAATTATGGTGAAGAGTATAATTCATGAGGACATTGCAGGCGATGAACTCAACTGGGGACGACCCGATGCTCGCGGCGAGAGACGCGTCGTGGGACATGGAGGTCGAGGAGCTGTTGGGATTGCCGTCCGATACGGGCGGTCAGCAGGGAGATGAAGGTGTGTGGGGCACATCAGGAGAACCGGAGATCAACGCGGAGATGGAGGCGGAGTTGCTGTTCGACAACCTAGGAGCTGACTGCCGACTGCCAGTGCTTTCTCCCCAAGACTTGCAGGAAATAGAACCTGTGAGCGGGTGGGAAGAGCTGCAGGCGAGCAGAGGAGAGCGGAATCAACACGTCGCGGTCGCAGAGCAGGATCCGGGGAGGGAGAAACAAAGCGAAGGCGGGGCAACGCAGGGCGAGTTGCCGGTATTAGCGACAGGATGGGTGGCAGAAATAAGGAGAAACAGGATCACAGTCTGGAGCGAGGATGGCGGGCAGTTGCCGAAGAACATCATCCTGAAAAGCGGAGCGAGACAGGGAGCAGAGAAAGCAGTCGCGAAACTGAGGAACCTGCGGCTGACGGATAAAGTGGCGATCCACGCGGTCAAGAAGGGAGCGCGGGAAGGGACGAGAGCGACGCACTTCTCGTTTATTGAGGAGAGAAAAGAGTACAAGACAGTGGGCGTGGCAGCGAGAGACGCCCATAAAACACGCAATTCGTCATCCCCGGAGCAGCAGACCTAGTGGAGAGCAGGGAGAGCATGGGCATGGTGAAGGAAGGAGACTTTTACGATGTGAAGTACATTCAACTGCACGACAAGTGGAAGCTGCAGGAAAAGAGCGGTGATGGGGCGATGAGAATCCGACTGAAAGGGAAAGACGAGCCGCCGTCTTACTACGTGACCCAAGCGGAGAGGCTGAGCTCGATGGATAGACGGATGTTAGAAAATCCTACATGGAGAGTCGTGAGGGACGTGCAGAAGCATAAACAAGCGATGGCAGCGGGCATCAGCTACCTCAAAGCGAAACGGGGAGGTGGAGCGAGCCCGCAGGCGGTGACGGGACCAATCCGGCTGACAATGTTCGGAGAGGAGCTGTGGATCCGATACACGTTGTCAACAAAATGGTATGAAGGAGCAGTGTCGGGCAGGGACGCCACACAAGTGAATCCGTGGACAGAGGGACAGGTGTTGAGAATGACAGCGGACGAATGGAACGGAGTGAACTTTGGGGTCGTCGTATCAAGGAGTAGCGTAGACGGGGACACGGTGGTGTGCGACGCGCGCGTGAATACGGAAGCGTGGCCAAGCCGGCTGGCGCAGAAGCTGATTCAAGGAGAAGCAGCGGATCCAGTAGTCACTCTACAACCTCGAGGAGAGAGCGTTCGCAACCTTACGGAGCTGCAAAAGAGGATAGCAGAGATACCGACCGTAACCACGAAAGTGATCAAGACACTATACAACGAAGGAGAGCTGCCGATAATGCAGCCGCCGAGAACGTTCGAAAACGAGAAGCGACTGAATCCTGCACAGATGAGGGCGTGC
Source organism: Rhabditoides inermis (assembly GCA_963966185.1). Taxonomy (NCBI): domain Eukaryota; kingdom Metazoa; phylum Nematoda; class Chromadorea; order Rhabditida; family Rhabditidae; genus Rhabditoides; species Rhabditoides inermis. Next base: position 328,494 of record CAWZYM010000342.1, on the reverse strand, counting down.
GAAGCAGCAATCTGTGGTGGCATTCCAGTGGTGACGATCGCCGCGCCCCCGGGAACCGGAAAGAGTACATTGATCCCTCACATACTGAGAGGAATGATAGGAGGACCTCGGGGAAGACGACAGTATCAGAGAGTGGTGGTATTAGCACCAACTAATGCGGCTACGCAGCTGATCGCCGATCGGTGCAGAAAGGAGCTGGCCGGAGTACGGATGATGGTCATCACAGCGGCAACGTATGTGGCGGAAGAAAAGAGAGACAGTCTGGCGGCGATGGTGGAAGATCCGATGACCTACTTTAACGAACGAGGGCAACCAGTCGTAGCGATGCTGTGGCGACAGATGCAGGCATTGGGAAGCGGAGAAAACGAAGAGGAGCTGGCAGAGCAGTTTAGACAGTTCCAGCGGATGAAGGCACAGTTGGAAAGCGCTATTATCCAGGCGTACGAGCCGGATATCGTGGTGGCAACAGTGGCTACGATTTTGGCCAAGGAGATAGACGCGGATGCCATGGTGCTAGATGAGGCTAGTCAGCTGACAGTGTTGGACGGCATGCAGATCGTCACAAAGTTCCCGAACCTGCGAAAAACGGTGCTGCTCGGAGACGTGAAGCAGTTGCCACCGTTTTTCGAAGCTCCGCGAGGTACAGACGTGCATGGAATGTTGGGAAGATCGGAGCTAGAGAGGCTGGAGGGGACGGCGGGAGTCAAGCAATGTGTGTTGGACACGACATACAGGAGCCATCCGGCGCTGGTGGAGCGGCTGTTGCGGGCAACCAACCCATTTCTGAAATCGGAAGCCGACGCGACGGTCGATCCGGCGGTGTGGGCGATATTTCCGAACGCCACCGTCCCGATATGGTTCCGAAACAACCATTTCACACGGAACTTCGCAGCTAAGGAGGTGGAGCTATGTGTGGACTCACACAACAGGCTGAAGGCATTCGCAGAGGAGAAGGAGATATTGGTGACCGCGTTCCACAGGCGAGCTCGATTCGCCTTGGAGGAACGACTGAAGAAGAAGGTCTACACGGTTGATGGAGCACAAGGCATCGAAGCGAGATTCGTAATCTTGGCCACGGGCAAGCGGGTGGAGAAAGGATGCGCAAGCGGAGCGAGGAGAATGGGATTCGTCGGAGACAAGAGGAGAGCGAACGTGGCTCTGTCGAGGGCGTCACGGGGCATAGTGATAGTGGGGCACGCGGCAAGCCTGACACTCACAGGATTTTGGGAGAAGATCGTGAAGAGGATGCGGGAGGAAAAGTGCATCCAAGAAAGCGAATGAAAGGTGAGCACAGTGGAGGCAGAAGGAGAGATTAACAATACGATTCTAGCGAGGAGTGCACGGCGACTGAGGAGACAGGACAGGAGACGGCGTCGACATTTCACCACAGATCCCTCGGAGACATCATGTAAGATCGGGACGATCTTAAGTAGAGGGGGGTCCTGTGAGGAGAGGTGACCAAGTAGAAGTAGGAGGGGAAAATTATGAATTATACATGCGTCTTGAGAAGTGTTTGTATGCGTAACCCAAGTTTGATTTATGTGTTGTACGGGGAGAGGAGTAGCATAGCGAGTGTTGCAGAGAGACCCGACGACGAGAGAGCAAGGAAGGGGCGGAGACTTGGAACCGCGCCAGCCTGGGTGAGTACGGTAGCCGGTGGTTACAGTATCCAACGAGGGGAGCGAAGGATGAAGGGATCGATTACAGGTTCAGTCGTGCCGGTAGGGGAGGCAGTGAGCGGCGGCGTGAGCCGACCGAGCGTCGTCACCCATGTTGTTTATGATTGTCTGATTATATGATTGTATGATGTGTGCATTTATGTTGGTGATAGTCTATTGTCTTGCCGCTTCGCGTTAATGATAGATAAACCTTGACGAATAATCTCTCTGGTCAATTGAATCTCCTTATTAGTCTCGAAATACGTTTACTGTTGAGTGATGGTCGCGCCGCGTGATAAGATGCCCGGGTTGAATCCTCCCCAGCCGCCCGATGGGGAGCGGGAACCTCGGAAGACAATGAGCCTGATGGGCGAGTCAGAAGAGACCTGACACCAAAATCAAATCAATCAAAACCAACACGACGAGAGTACACTCAGACCAGACGTCTCGAGCGAATGAACGACAGCGCCGACACGTAAGGAGGACAGCCATCAAGGTAAGCTGGGTACGGCTTCTGTTTGCGACACGAATTCCATGGGCCCAGCGCGTGTACGAGCGAACGGAAGCGGGTAGAGTCAGAGAGACCGTGCTCTCAGTGCTTATATCGCGATGCCTGCATAGCCACCTCTCTATGCTGCGCCCGCCATAGTTGAGAACAGCTCAGAGCACTTGGGGGAGTCACACCACTCACTCGTAAAGGATTTCGCTGAACAACGGCTTTGAACAAGTTTTATTTGAACGCCACGATTCTGAACACTGCAATGCATTTCCAATCCCTAATTCGTATCGTTCCTCTCATATCTATCCAACACACTTATCCCTCTCTTTATCACTGTCTCGAGTTTCAAAAATTAGAAAAACTTCCAAATACTTTAGACTAAACAATTGAATCAGCATCTGAGTGTGAGTCATGGCATAATGGTAACTGCAATGCAACGCTGTTTCTTTTTTCCAGAATATAACTCGTTCTAACGCCGAACTGCAGGTCGTCAACTCGTAGGCGCACTCTCGCTTGCTGCCGAGTTGGGTCCACCCGAGGGATTGATCAGACCTCTCGTAAGTCATATGATGAAATTGTAACGAAATTCTAACGGGCACGCTCGTATACTGCAACATGTGGGTTACGCAACTTTCACTCTGTCTGTCTCATTTCTCATTTTAGGCAGGCGAATCGCTCTTGAGCGCACCAGGTCGGCAGACACACACCGTCAGACGGCCGACGGACTTCGAGAAGCTCTCTTCGGATGGAAAGAGCTCGACGATTCACGTCAGTTTAACCTAGATAGACCCGTCTTATTACCATTCAGAATTCGAGGCAGAGCATCACGACCTGATCGGTCGTGTATCGGCTGAGGTGCGGAAGCGCTTCTCGGTGGATACTCGCAGTGTGACGGTCTGGGTGTGGTACACGGTAGGTGCATGTGAGAGGGTGTTCGATTGAGTGAGTGAGTGGATCAGACATTATCAATTGTTCACGCATCGCAGACCGCCGAGGTTCCGTACTACGAACCCGTTGACCTGATCGTGGAGCTGAATGTGGACAACATGCAGAAGGTGTGTTACTGTACCTGTGATTCGCGAGCATAGGTAGACCACGGTATCGAATTGTCCCAGTGTCGTCTTTCTTAAGTCAGCTGCAGACAGTGCAGGATTCGGTATCCTTCAGGTACACCTATAAAATTACGTTTAATTCAATATTGCCGTCTGTTTAAATCAATACTCTCCACTCACTCACTCAAATGGTTCGCCAGGCGACGATGGTGAGACGAGCAGGGCAAAAGGCGCATACTCTTGACATTGTATTGACTGACTCCCCTTGTCTCTTTCAACATGCGCGTGTATTGGGGCGTTTCTCTTTATGTGATCACCTCCCTGTCGAGTTTCGGTTGCGGCTCGGTGCGGGGGCCGCGGCGAGAGAGCCGCTTCGACGCGCATATGGGAGGGCTAAGTGGGGTGAGATCAACGCGGCTATAGCATGTACTGATTGGACACGTGTTTTTATTGGTTTAAATATTGAAGAGGCAACTTCCGTGTTTGTCCAGCAAATGCAACACCTCATTACCGAGTATATTCCCCTTATGAAACATACTAAAGCTGTCAGTATTCCTCTCTATATTTCTAAATTGAAACGCCGTGCATTACGCTACTCTATACTTATTCCAGAATCGAAGACTGCTGATAAGGCGCAGCGTAAACTGCGAAACGCTATTTTCTCTTGGCAATGTAAGCGCGAAGCGAAACTTATCAACGGTAACAATAAACGCGCATTATACAAGGATGTTAGAAAAAAGATGTTTCCTGCTGATGGCATCAGCTCGCTGTCACACAATGGTGAGTTGGTCCATGATTCGAGGGAAAAGGCGGAGGTGTTCGGGAAATACTTCGACTCGATATTCTCTGGTGGGAGTGTTGCTCCGACCGGCTCTGCCCTCCCCTCTCTCTCTAATCAACTCACCATGATTGACGTTTCTTATGCACTTGTTCACAAGACTATACAACAATTGGATTCAAAAATCAATACCAGTCCCGATGGAATCACTCACACGTTTTTGAAAAATACAGTTGATACAATAAGTCTCCCGCTTTCGATTCTTTTTTCTATGTCTTTATCAGTGTGCGCTATCCCCAATATTTGGAAAGTCGCTTATATAAAACCGCTGTATAAAAAGGGTTCTCGTGATAATCCAGCCAACTATCGTCCCATTAGCCAAACTAGTAGTGTAGCGAAATTATTAGAGCGAATTATAGTCAGGCAACTGACTGCTTTTCTCGAGTCCAATAGCTTGATTTCTTCTAGACAGTTTGGTTTTCGTAAGAATAGGTCTACCAACGCACAGCTTATTGAATGTTATAGTCACTGGCTGAAACATATTTCCAACGGCCTTGTTATTGATTGTATTTATTTCGACTTTAAAAAAGCTTTCGACACAATCAATCATAAACTACTATTCAAAAAGTTGCATTCGCTGGGCATTCGTGGAAACGTTCTCGGGTGGATTCGAGCCTTCCTTTCTGACCGTTGCCAACAAGTTATGGTTGGAGATGAGCTCTCGTCTCCTCGACTCGTCAACTGTGGTGTGCCGCAGGGGTCGTGTCTTGGACCCATACTCTTCAATATCTTTATCAATAATATTGTTGATAGCCTGCCTGATTATGTCGAGTGTGCTCTATACGCAGACGATTTGAAAATATACTTCGCTTTTGATCCAGAGTGATAATTTGGCTAAAATTATGTTTCAAAAAGCAATCGACGCTGTCGCAAAGTGGGCTTTAGAATGGGGTCTGCAGATCTCCACTGAGAAAACGCAGATACTGCATATAGGCCGCCGAAATCCCAAACATAAGTATACAGCACATGGCACTACGCTCGCACCTGCTAACTCTGTAAGGGACCTTGGTGTGACTATGTGTGGGTCCTTGATTTTTGAAGACCATTTTGCAAACATTGTTAAAGGCACCCTAAATGCCATAAATGATTTTTTGAGAGTGTATCGTACAAGAGACTTGAAGGTTCTTGTCACCGCTTATACAACGTATTTCCGCTGCAAGCTAGAGTATTGTACTGAATTGTGGAACCCTCAGGATGTGGGATCAGTGAATTTGATCGAGTCAGTGCAGCGATACTATACGCGCCGAATATGTCGTCGCGCTGGCTTGTTCTCGCTCACCTATCCCCAACGCCTCCAGCTTCTTGGCCTTCAAACTCTTGAACAACGCCGCTTTATAAGTGACGTAGTGTACATTCACAAGGTTATTACTAAAACCACCTCTCTTAATTATTCTGGTCTTTTTACATTAGTCCCAACTCGGTCGCGCACATCTCACAAATATCGCCTTTTGCCATCATATGAATCGTTTTTGCGGAGCAGCGCGTTCTTTCAGAGAGTTTATGGAGTTTGGAACTCACTTCCATCTGATATTGTTGAATCTGCGAAAACCAGTAACGTGAAATCCCACTTAGTAGACAATCCCCATTTGCATCCCATGTCTAAAATTCGACATTTGTAGTTTGCTTATTGTCTACTCTTTGAATGTTTCTTCTTCTTTTTCCTATTTTACTATCCTACCGTAAGCACTGTTATGTTTCCTATGATGCACATGTTAAGTACTCAACACGGTAATAAACTATTTATACCACTACTGCCACCTCCCATACCAATCACTCTGCCGTAATAGGATAAGAGGAAGGAAGTGCACATGGTAAAAGATACAAACTATGCAGATACCAACAAATATCGTTATGTAGTTTACGGTCAGAATACGGTAAAATACAGTAATACAACGCCTACTGCGAGTTCCCACAATTTTCCAATAGTCCCGTGGATGCGTGCTTAATGAATAGTCTTTCTTATTTCAATCTCTTTCTTATTTGAACTATTTAGGATCGAGTGTGAGAGACGAAGCAAGCTGGTGCGAGACGAATTCAGTGACTCCGAAAATGAAGACTCCGTCACAGAAGAAGACGTGAAAACAACCCGGGCTGAATAGTCGTTTCATTGAACACTGTGAACAAGTGAAAACTCATAAACCATTAAGTTCCATACTACATTTTTTGTTGAAAAAAACGTATACATACATATCATAAGATAAAAATACAATACAAGTATATAGGAGTTTGGTGAAGTTGATTGGTATTTACATCTGCTTAGTCTTGAGTTGCTACTACGGCTGCTACTCGGCTCTGGTAAAATCGGCGTTCTTTTTATTATTGGCAGCCACTCTGACCTTGATATGAGAACATTCCGTATTCACATATCTAGCACGTATGAATTGAGTTATTGTATGTGTGAATATGGATGACTTCTGCATTGATGTTACATCCTTCATCTGTGCAGAGAGAGAGAGAGAGAGAGAGAGAGAGAGAGAGAGAGAGAGAGAGAGAGAGACTTACGTGCATTGAGTGATATCAGACATGAAAGACGACTTTGTACTTACATTGGGTAACAAAGTAAGGCAGATTGGGTACTTGAAACGAGCTCAAACAGTAGCGATAACTGAAGAACGAAACAAGAAAATATGAGAAAAAAAAGGTTGAGAATCCGCCCAAATTGCTACCCAAGGTCGCTTCATGTCTGGAGGTATCGCCGGACTGAGAATGAATGACCTGTGCACCAGACTCGAAATACCACCGGTGTAATAAGACGATGCGAGAAGCACACCTCAGTAGTTTTGCTTACTGTACCGCAAATAGCGATGCCGAACAAATGACTAGATGTTCGATGTTGGTGGTCCAAGAGCGGCCACAAAGGCTGACCTTTTCTTGTTCCGTCACCACATTATCGTTGCTTGTGGGGGAGAGTGAAGTTCTCTCTGACACCGCCATTGGCATTGCCCACAGCAGACCCGCTGTTCTCATGGGAAAGGGGCGTTCCTATGAGCAGATGCGCTGTTTCATTCAATCGCATCACTACTCCACCTACTCTGGACTGATGCTGCATATACCAGCTAATACTTTCATCTAATATCGACAAACCTAAATGGTGAGTGAAAATCTAGGCCCGGCTGACTTATAACCTGCTATATATTTGTAATGTAATGTTGTCCCGACCGGAACAGCGAGAGTGAGAGAGAAAGCACAGACACGTAAGAGAGATTGAGAGATATCGGCACTTATCGCATTCTTGCGAGGAGGGCTCTACCTATTCACGTGCACGCCGGTGAGCGCTCGATGCGATTCGAATTCACTCCTCTCGATTGGTCATCTCCCGTCATTCTCACAGCCATTCGTGTCCTTGAGCGTCAAGTACACATCGCAATCGGGAGTGGCTATCTGATCCCTGGCGAGATGCTCTCTGAGCTGGCCGCAGCGACCTCTCTCGGCCCTATTGCCTACTCTTTCCCTCTTTGAGAACCGCTATTGGTGTTCGTTGATCGGATAAATTTTTTCATATCGATTTTTTGGTCTGTCGCCCAATGACCTCTCCACTCGGGATACGGTATGTACCGGTGTTTACCTTTTAATTGCGTCTCTTTTTTAGTATGCTCGAGACGCGTTCGCTATTCTGGAGGGGATTTTTTGCATGGATGAAGTGAGTGGTTAGCTTATTCGGTCCGTTACTCGTCTGTCTCTTGCAGTCCGCTCGCGATATTGCTCGTGTTCTGAAGGGGTTGTCAACTCTCGCCTCGCTTCATCTGCAATCGCTCCGCCGGCTGGACCAGTCGGATGACAAGTTTTGGGCTGAGCATCGCTCTATTGTCGACCGCATGGAAGAGATGCATGTCCAATCTCATGCTTCCTCTATTCGCGGTATTTCCGCTCGCGAATCCACCCGCACTTCCCTCCATATCGCCCCCTCTCCTACTCTTTTTCGCAATCGCCGCCACTTTGTGAGTGATGCTCACTTTGCCGGTGGGCGGGGCGATGCCTCTGGCGCCACCCGCGCGTCCTCTCGCCGCGCGTTCCCGCGTCCTTCTCTCACTCGCACTCTTCCCTTGACCTCGACCCCTCCTGTTCCTATCGATCCCTCCGCTGACTCCGATAATTCAATGATTGATTTGCTTCGCTCTCTTGTCGGATAACTTCCTTTATTGTCAGTTGTCAATATTGTATATTTCAATGGATGAGTCGACAGTGTACATTCCTCTTGTTAAATCAACAGAGGACGAACGAGGACGGTCTCTATCCCTCTCCCCCACGTTAACAAATGATGGCTTGAACATTGTCTGTTGTCTGATTGAGTAGGGTGGACATTTCGGGAAGTGATTGCATCTGGTAGTGGCTGGAGTGAGATGAGAAGGAGGGGCTAGACTGTTGTGACACTTATCGGCTTCTCTCGTCGAGGTGTCAGCCAGGTTGGACTGGTAGGAATTAGGATCAAGTAGTGTAGTGTATAAGTCCACTGAACCGCCGAGATGCACACCATACATACAAGTTTTTGATTTTTCTTCTTTCCTGAATGTTTATGTTTCATCGTGTTTTTCCTAGTTCGTGTCGTTGTCTCCCAGCAAGCCTACTTATCGAGAAGGAGTTTGGAATCGGTAAACCGTTTGGATTGGCTTGAATATTCACTACTTGCGGACTGTGGAGTATTCACGAGCTCGCCGCTACACTATGGAGCACCGCATATATATGTATGTGTACTCTATGTATGTAACTATATGTAACTTTTATGTCGATGATGAATACACTCTCTCCTTCTCGGATCAGTCTCGGATCCATCCACATCATAGAAGAATATAAGACTCATTACATGTTGTCGCAATGCGTTTTCAGGTCATTGCGATCGCCGGTATCGGACGCTCACTGCCGAGATCCTCGCATCTGAAAACTTCAACCAGGTATGTAAATGTTTATTCTCTGACTGACTGAGAGTGAAATTTTGTGTTCGCAGGCGCGTCAGGTGCTACGCCAGAACCTGGTGAATAGGATCGCGAGGCGTTCGAAGAGCGGATGAAGGTGTGTTTTGTTGCAAAAGGAAAACTGGTACATTGTAGTATAAAAGATGTTCACGGCGATTCACGTTGGTAAAAAGAAATCAACACTCGCCGCGGTTACAAAAGGATAATTTCAATCGGAGCGCGTTTATGCCATTCTGGACGAAAATTTGTTTATTTTTCCTTTTGTTCCGAGAGCCTGGCGGATTCTGTAGCAACTCTTGCAGGGAAAATCAATTTCCGTTTTTAACTGATCGTGAATTGGCGTGATGTTGTGTTGCAGGAATGATTGTGTTGTTTGAGGACGATGGTGGAGGTCGGGACGACTGCGCCGACACTGCGTACAATTGTCTCAATGGGTGGACACATCAGAACATGTGAGATGACCACTCCCTCACATATCGCATACTCTTTCACCTGCCATACTATTACCCCTTTCCTTTCACCCAACTGCACGTCACTCTCGTTTATCACCTTCATCTACTCGTTTGTTCCAATCATTTGTGGGCTTATAAAACAAACGAATTCTATAAATGTAACAATACCCTAAATACACAACACACTATTACAGTCTTATTGTTTAATTTTTCACCTTAATGTTAGAGATTATATTATTCGATAATAGATTATCAAAAATACGTGAAATAACTATAAGAATATTAGAACAACAATGTTTTATATTTGTTTTATTGCATGGTATTTCTTTAAAAAAAAGATCTACAAACGCTCAACTTATTGAGTGCCGATGCTGTCAGTGATTTAGGCTAAAATTAGTGGTCGATTCATGTACGTTTCACAGTATGCTTAAACTTGAGAGTCAATCTGGCCGCTCTAATCAGTCTAATTCTGCAATTATCGAATACTCTCATGTTGTATCAACTGTCACATCCAATAAGAGTAAATCGTATCAAATATCCGCACTGGCAACATTTGATAAAGTGTTTAGCTTTCATGAAGCTTCATCAACAGTCTCGGATCCGCGTCCGTAGCAACTCGTTTTCAATGATCTCTCTGCGCACTCGGGTCGTCTTCGGGAACAGTCTCCTTGAACTCGTCTGTCGACTCGGTGTGGGGGGGGGGGGCGCCTCGAGTTCCTTTTTTCTTACCAGTCCAGCACGCGCTTTGTCCACCGCTCATCCACACATCATCTTGCTCACTTCATCTTTCGTCCACACTTTCGTCCACACATCATCTTTCTTCATCTTCTCTCTCGCTGTCTCGACTGTGTAGCGCAAAAAAGGGAAGCAATAAAACCACGAAAAGTGTTAGTGATGACACAGTGGCGGATTGTTATGCACGGCTGTAGCCCAGGGAGTCCCTCATCGATAGCCAGAAATCAAACTGCAACGGATCATTTTTGAACTTTGGCGTTACGTTTCGTTTTTGCTTGAATGTGTGAGGCGATTTGTATGTTGCGTCCATTGTGGAAACTACAGTGGGCGGGCGAATCAGTTGTCGGCATTAGAGAGAGCGCAAGAGAGAAGAGAGTGCGAGGCGGCTAGAAAATCAATGGACATCGAAAGCACGCGATTCGATTCAAATTCGAAGTTTCGCGCGCGCGCAATTTTCAAAGAGGCGGTGGTGTACGCGTGGATTGGTGGAGGAACTAACTATTCCTTGGACTGTGATTGAGATGGCGGAAATGGTATGGCGAAACAGGAACAAGACCGGAAAAATCTCTTTTTTTAAAACAAGTGAAGAAAATCAAGCGACAGTTGAATATTTTTATTCATGTAACCGTATCAGAACGAGAGAGAGAGAGAGAGAGAGAGAGAAGAGAGAGAGAGAGAGAGAAAAATACAAGCACATGGTGGTACATGGTACTAGGTACTGTGATAACCCTCTTAAATGTCTGTTTCAGTTGGCTTCCTTTGATGGAAGTAGTAGAGAATACACTTTTTCGCATGTTACACTCCATTGCGCTGACAGTAATTTGCTCTTATGTCTATCGGTTTTCGAAACACGAGGAAATATTACCCGTGAAAACAATTCAGAGGTCTGTTTTTTTCTTCATATTTTAACATTTGATTCACAAAACAACCTTATGTTTCAAAATTACATAATTTGTGTCCGGCTCTGGAACATTTTGACAATATAAGGTTTTTTTGTGAAATGATAAGCATAGTCTGATTGGTTACATTTATATTCATTTTTACTTGACTATTGTTTTTACAGCCACACCATCAACATTTCGTTTGGCAATGAACTGCTGTTTGCCACATTGCTAACAATGATATCATACGTTGCGCAGTCTGCACTTTATCCCTACCACTATACGTGTATGTCTGCAATTGTAACCATTGTTCTATGAACGTATGTGATCAAGGTAAGTTGTATGATCATGTTTGTGATTTTACAAAAAAAAACGCACAAACTTTTCAGGTCGTCTTTGAGTTTTCTATGTTCACATCAGACGAGCAAGAAGAAAAGGACTTCATGAAAGTCGCATTCGAGGGATGTATGAGAATATCGGTTTACAACTTGATGGAAGGTTTGGCTGTTTCTCAAAGAAGGCACTATCGAACAATTTCAGTGACACGCTATGTTCGGTCAAGAGACGGTTTGAGTCTCGTGGAAATCCATATACTTCATGAACTTGTTGTACTATGTAATTTTCATTTTTTTTAACATTTCGACACGTTTTCCCATAAATCGAATACCGTGGGAATCAGCGCGGATGGGCGAATCTATCTCCGCTAACTAGAACACGTAACGCGTCCAGTCAGAAAATGATACATGATTTCGACATAAATTCTACACCTCACGTTGCGGTCCCTACTACCAAAATATCCGAACATGTAAATTACGTAAAATTGTCACTTTGAGAACTCACTAAGAGGTCGGATAAATTTCATTTTGTTCGGTGTATGATTTTGTTCTGAAAAGTGTTATGCATTCTTGATGAATCTAATCTGAATTCATGTGTACACTCTCTCTCTCTCTCTCCCTCTCTCTCTCTCTCTCTCTCTCTCTCTCTCAGAGTACTCCGCCGGGTGTTACACCACAACCCGCAACCCTCTCTCCCTCTTTCCCTGGAATCGCATTCTCTCTCACCGGCCAATGAGAGAGAAACGGAACAACACGGATTGAATGAGAGAACACATATCATAGACGATCCTGATGGCAGCATATCCCATCACCCGACGCGCCTCGCAATAAACGGCAAAAAAAGTGAGAGAACGTCAACAAACTGCCTTCCACCGAGCCCGACATCGCCTGCCTCTCACGACAAAGCCGTGCTGTCACCAGCCAGAGCCCCCACAATGGGCGAGGCGACGACAAGTGACGCACGTGCGAGGGCGAGCCAGCATCCATCGAGCCGATGCCGTCGACCGCCGTCGACCGACGTTGTCGACCGAAGCAGAGGAAGACCACGGAGAGAAGAAGCTCACCAAACCAGTAGTTTCCAGCTATCCAGGCGGCTAGCTTGATAGGGTTGGGGGAACGCACCATTATTCGACATACTCTGGTAACTAACAACATCATTTGTACTAATATCAATTAATGGCTACTTCTCATTCACACCTTATTTTCTTGCTCGCCAGGAGTCTGAGCTTAGGGGGAATAGGACGTCACAGTCATGTTACTAGTTGTAACCGAGAGCAATCGCGCTCTCGGGCCTTGATCACACTCACACCTATAACCCCGCCCCTCCGGCTCCGCATATAAGCTGGGAGTCGGAGAGGATCGGGGCCGATTGCAATGAGATAAACACGCTACTATTCGTGTTGTCGAGTTGTGGGGAAGGCCGGGGTAGTATCTGAACCTTGAACAAGTCCTGATATTACACGCTGTTCTCATAGGGAAGAGGCGTTCCCATAAGAAGACGCGCTGTGTCATTTAATTCCTTCACTACTCCACATAGTCTGGACTGATGCTGCATAAACCAGCTGTTATTTTTATTTCGACATACCTAAATGGTGAGTGAGGAACTAGGCCCGGCTGACTGGTATATAATTGTCGATTTCTCTCTCGTTCACCTCGATGATCCCGTACTACTTTTCCACTTACTACGTAAAAGATACTACCTCTACCTTTCTTATCTCCCACTCAAAATCGATAGTTCAAATTTATCTCTTAATTACCTTCATTTTTTCATTATCTTCTCGATGGCACGTACAGGCATCCTTTTACAGCATAATAGAGCTCCTTGTGAATGTTACATTATCAAATATTGTAGAACTCGTTGCAGTACGACTCTCGATGGAACGACACTGCTGAATCCTGTGAACGTCATATCGATCCAGACGTTCAGAGTTCACGCCTGTCACATCGATGCGACGATGAGGCTGACGTGGGACGAGATGATGTGGCAAGAATTCTTTGGAACTTCCTGGACGACATTCCTGCCGCGCGATCGGCTGTGCGAGATACGGTCTTCGCTATTTCGGCTGGATCAGACAGCCTGGGCGTGGCTTAACACCAATAATAATAAAACTTTTTATATGCGTTTGGTGTTGCAAAGTTCACAAGAAAAAAAGTATAACTCACAAAACCTTTAGGTTTTGGTACCTGTTAATCCTGTTAATCGCATACACAAACAAGATAGTGATACTGTTTATGGATTCATATATATCATAAGAACGATACAAGTGTCGAGTCGAGACCGATCTTGGCGGGACGACATGATTGATTGGCTGGCGAGCCTGTCCGAATTCTGAGCGGTCGTGGAATGGTCATAGGCTGGCGGCACCGGATTCGAACCGCTTAACTCCTCACCACACCTTTCTACAGTCACCCTCTCACCGCAGCACCACAAATGCAATCATTTGTTGTTTTATCAAGCAGCAATGTTGTTTTGTTTTTTTTATTGTTGGTATTGCGTTTATCTCACTACTCATAGAGAGTAACAAGGATATAGCCGTACCATTTGTTCTCAGCCGAAAACAAGACAAAGCCTTGGATTATAACGACTGTAACTCTATATATCCAATAGGAACCCGCCATAAGTAGCTAGATGTTTGATTCAGATAGCCTAGGGTCAGCTCAATTTTTGCCACACTGTACATTTCATGTTGTGCTACTGTGTCTCTATAATCTATTTATTATATAGGCAGATATTTATTATTATTATTTTCAAACGATTTTCACATGTAAACTCACCCTCTCTCCACATTTACGCGCAGATTCGGGTTTTCGCGCAGCATTCTCTCCACCTTTTCTTGTTTCCTAAATTTGTGATGACATAAAGGTCAGTCTCTTCTAATACATATGAGAAGTGATCCTTAAGTAATTCAAAGGCGAATGGGCATATCACAAGGTATTTTGAAGAGACTGACCGCTACTTGAGAAAACAAACCGCACTTGCCTCGTTCGTCTATAGTAACCTGTGGCTAGAAAGATGCTGACGTAAAACACGGCAATACCGATGAATATGTAGGCGGGCATGGCGGAAGAGACTGCAACAGGGCAGGCGCTCTCTCTACTCTGACACGACTGTGACACATAGAGAAGGGGGGAGATTCTTGTCACGAGTATGTACTGGTAAGTATGTGTCGTTCACTATCGGAGCAAAGGCCACTGACATGAGGTTTGCAACCACAACAAAAATCCTACTATTAATGGCAGAGTAAGCGAGTGTTTGTGAAAAACATTCGCGATGTTTTCTCGAAAAAAAAAGATTTGTCGTCAATGTCGTCGTCATTTCGGTTGGAGATTGGATCGAAATGTGAGCACTTGCTTACACTTAGATCCAATCTCAAACCGAAATGACGGTGTGACAGAATGACAACACACACGTCGGCTCAAGATTCTCACATGCAAATACGGCGGCAATGAAGGCGTTGGACATCACTTTCTAAATACATGTATCACTCACTCACTCCTCGGCCGAGCTTTCAAGGTGATAGCGCCGGGAGGAAAGCTTCATTCATAGTCTCGGATCCGCGTCCGTAGCAACTCGTTTTCAATGATCTCTCTCGGCACTCGGGTCGTCTTCGGAACCAGTCTCCTCGAATAGGGACCACAATGAGATTTTCAAATATTTGGATATGGTATAGCAATAAGTTCATTAATGTAGTCCATTTCAAGCTGATTTCAAAAATATATAATGTTCATAGGGTTCATCGTTCACATTGCGCTCTAATTCCGCACGGCGCCGCGCCAAAAGAGCGCGCGCTCACATAGGGAAAGTGCGACAGAGGGCGGCTAGATCAAAGCACTGATGACGTCATCGATAGTTAAATAATGACGTCATCGTATCACTTTTTACCGATTTTAACTACTTTACAGGGTACATGATCCCATAAAAAATATACCGTTAGAACCAGCGCGAAATGGCGAATCGTTCTATGCTAATTAGAGCACGTCATGTGTCCAGTGAGAAAATGTTACATGATTTCGCCGGACTCTCTGCAACTCACGTTGTGATTCCTACTCCTCGAACTCGTCTGTCCACTTGGTGTAGGGGGCGCCTCGAGTTCCTTTCTTCATACCAGTCCAGCACGCGCCTCGTCCACACATCATCTTTCTTTCGTCATCTTTCGTCCACACTTTCGTCCACACACATCATCTTTCGTCCACACATCATCTTTCTCACTTCATCGTCTTTTTCGGTTGTCTCGACTGTGTAGCGCAAAAAAGGGAAGCAATAAAACCACGAAAAGTGTTAGTGATGACACAGTGGCGGATTGTTATGCACGGCTGTAGCCCAGGGAGTCCCTCATCGATAGCCAGAAATCAAACTGCAACGGACCATTTTCGAACTTTGGCGTTACGTTTCGTTTTTGCTTGAATGTGTGAGGCGATTTGTATGTTGCGTTTATTGTGGAAACTACAGTGGGCGGGCGAATCAGTTGTCGGCATTAGAGAGAGCGCAAGAGAGAAGAGAGTGCGAGGCGGCTGGAAAATCGATAGACATCGAAAGCACGCGATTCGATTCAAACTCGAAGTTTCGCGCGCGCGCAATTTTCAAAGAGGCGGTCGTGTACGCGTGGATTGGTGGAGGAACTAACTATTCCTTGGACTGTGATTGAGATGGCGGAAATGGTATGGCGAAACAGGAACAAGACCGGAAAAATCTTTTTTTTAAAAACAAGTGAAGAAAATCAAGCGACAGTTGAATATTTTTATTCATGTAACCGTATCAGAACGAGAGAGAGAGAGAGAGAGAGAGAGAGAGAGAGAGAAATACAAGCGCATGGTGGTACATGGTACTAGGTACTGTGATAACTACAGATCGAATAGCTGGGTGATCTCGCGAGCAGCGTCGAATATAGCCGCAGAGAAGCGGGTGGAGTCCTGCAAAGGGATACGGTAGGTGTACTGTAGCCACTGGGTTACTGTAGTCCTACCGTATTCTCGGCGCTTTTGTAGCTGCTGACGTGGCATACGATCGAATGGTTGCCTGCGAATCGATAGCACACTCCGTAGCCAGTCGGAGAAACGGCACTGAAATAAAGATACGTTTTCAAGATGATACGTTTCCGAGATGATACGTTTCAAAAATAATACGTTTTCGAGATGATACGTTTCCAAGATAATAGTAATTCAGTTAAGGTTGTTCACCTCCAATTCCCTGTAGGATTGATTGTATGTGCTATCAAGTTAAATATGCTAACGATGTAGGCGGATTTCAGATTAATAAACAATAAACAACGTTGAACACATATACGACACGCTTCACAAAGAGTATAATACACGGTGCTCGTATCAGTGTGTTATATAAACTTCGATTCAATCAAATAAATAAAAACATTGAATTCCAATAACGTGGAAACATGAATTGTGAGTTATAAGATATTTTTTCACGTTTCTGTCATACAGAATAGGTGGTTTCATGAGTTCGAATGGCAAAATACAATGGAAAAGTGAAAGAAAAGCGCCGTCTGCGTTTCTTTTCTCGCTACAGCATTTTCGCGTTTCAAATCAAATCAAATACATTCAAACATTTAATCTATGCTCACCCAAAGCAGGCTCCTTGCCACGAATCACCGATGTTGGTGTCTTCGTCGTTCTGACCTGTCACATTCGGGACCTGAAAGGGGGAGAGTGAGAGAGAGGGGGGTAGAGAGGGAGAGAAAGAGCGAGAGAGAGAGGAGAGAGAGAGAGAGAGAGAGAGAGAGAGAGAGAGAGAGACTCACATGAGATGTGCTCAACGCCCACTTCTGCGAGATATAGTTGTCGAGGAAAGCGCTGCTCACCTGGATTTTTTTTTCAAAATTTTTACTTGTTTTGTTACGTTTCACCGTTCACTCAAAGTCAGTGTAGAAAAGTAATCGCTAATCTGTGAACCCAAATCATAAGTATCATATAAAACAAACTACCAACCCCCATTCCCTTGCTGAGCACGAAAAGTACGAAAAGATGGCGGTCGATGCCCCTTCCAACCATGCACTCTCTAAAAGGGAGGGACTCTCTCTTTCTCTCTCCTATCTTTCTCGCTCTCCTCTCTCTTTCCTCTCGCTCGCCTCTCTCTCTCTCCTTTCTCTCTTTCTCTCTCCCTCTTCCCTCTCTCTTTCTCTCTCTCTCTCTCTCTCTCTCTCTCTCTCTCCTTTCTCTCTCCTCTCGCTCGCCTCTCTCTCCTTTCTCTCTTTCTCTCTCCCTCTTCCCTCTCTCTCTCTCTCTCTCTCTCTCTCTCTCTCTCTCTCTCTCTCTCCTTTCTCTCTCCTCTCGCTCGCCTCTCTCTCCTTTCTCTGTTTCTCTCTCCCTCTTCCCTATCTCTCTCTCTCTCTCTTTCTCTCTTTCTCTCTTTCTCTCTCCCTCTTCCCCCCCCCTCTCTCTCTCTCTCGCTCTCTCTCTCTTTCTCTCTCCCCTCTCTCTCTACTCACTTGTTGTTAGCAACATGTCTCTCGCAAGCTGCTCTCAGTAGGCGAATCTTCTCCGACTTCTGAAAACGACTTCTGAATTTCTTAAATCCACGTACGTTTCACAGTCTGTGTAAATTTGAAAGTTTCGTGCCGCATCAATCGCACGTTACACCGAATTCAGAAAAAGAAACCCTCACGTTTTTTCGACTGTGAACCGCAAAAAACAAGCATATATCTCAGGGTCGCGTTTTCGAGTCCGATCATTTTGCTGGCAATATGTATATAGCACCACGCACCTCACCACACCACCAAAATCGCACCACACAACATCAATAAAATCGCACCACACCACACCACTAGCAATTTTAGTGCGATTTCCGGTGGTGTGGTGCGGTGGTGCGGTGCGGTGGTGCGTGGTGCGATATGCTAGTTTCCCATTTTGCTAGTACACATTTCTATCTGTCCTAGTACCGCGCACAAAATTCAAAACTCGCTTTACACGGGTTCGCTGAACGCCACTGTTTTTTAAACAAACTAGACGCAGATAACATAGTGTGTAGATAGTGTGCCCATGGTCTCGCTATTCGAATGAATATAATAGTCCGTCCGGCGACTGTGAACGCGACTGTGGCCTACCTCCACACTCGAGTCTTGCATTGCCCGGACGAAAGCGCAACTCTCATCGGACACTGAACGCAGCGTCTCCGTGCGAGAATTGGCAAAGAAGCTGGAGGAAATCGATTATTGATTGATTATCGATTGATCTCTCTCACCGCACGGACGCCGGCTCGTAGGTCAGAGAGAAGCGACCCTGGTCCTGGAATTATTTTGTTAGACTTGAATACAAAACACAGTGTGCATGAACTGTGGTAAAATTTTATAGATTTAGCGTTTTCGCATGGGTAAATAAAAAAGCTCAGTTGTTGTATGGAATGCTTCTTCCGAGATCGCCGTCTTAGATATCGAACAGAGAAGGGACTATTGCACTATTGGAATTAGAATTGTAGTGAAACGTATATGTTATAGTAGCAATGAAACGTATCGTTTTCACATCGCCTACCCACCCTGTAGTTGGCTAGTTGAATGGCCATCTGTACGAATGCATCCGGAGAGCAACCGCACTTCTTGATCACTCCCTTGCCGAACTCACTGGAAAAAGTATACAGGTAAGAGTACGTTTCATCCGACAGTCAATTCGACGAAAATGCAAAATCAACCATTCATCGTTCTATATTTCTAGCAGTATAAGCGTATAAGCCTTGAATGTTTTGATCGTGTAAACACATTCCAGATACGTTTCGTGATAAAATGATAAATGACATGGATCAATTTATTATTATGTGAGTGTAGCGGTTATGAACATTGAAGGGAAAATATGAACAAAAAAGAAACCTGAAAAAGTTGGCGCAGAAATCCACGTCGTTTTTGCGCTCATCGTGAAAAGCGAGAACGCGAGTGATCTCGGATCGCATCTGGAAAGCTCCGCCCATTGAGACTCCGCCCCCTATGTGTGATGTCTCAGATCTCTAGAGGGATATGTAAACCCCGCTGTATACTTTCACGGCAATTCACAACTGAACAGAAGCTACATGATGCAATCGTTTTAGAGCGGTTTCGTTTCGAGACGCATTTTACTGATGAAGACAGAGAGTACGCGAGAGAACGCGCGATTTGAGTGACGGCAGACGGCGCGAGCGTGGAAAAGAAACGAGAGTGCGCGAGAGTGCGTGGCAATTTGAGGAAAATGATTCCTCGGCGGAACGCGCGTCGAATTTTCTTTGATCACTGTGATATGCTGTGACTATGTGATGTCAAACTCTATTGTGACTGCTACCCCTTTATGTGTTAGAAATGGGCTATCTAATAAGCACCGCCCCCCGTGACCCCGCCCACCTCGTCGTTGACGTGGACTGGCAGTTCGGTCGGCCACTCGATCTCCTTTTCCTGTTCCGGTGACAGAGTGATGTTGCGCTGTTCTTCGATTGGCGGGTAGCTAGACAGATTAATTTTTGAATTTATTTAAATTTGTAAACATTCAAACAAAAAAAGTAAAAATCATGTACTTCTGTATTCACAATTCGAGTGCGGAAACAGTAAAAGAATGACGAGACCCTGATAACACCGAATTGTAAGAACACCGAATAACCGAATAACACCGATTAGCTCGAAACATCGATTACAGATAGAAACAGGACGAAGAAGACTAAATACGAATGTATATTCTTGTAAAAAGAAAAAGGTCAAGTAGGAAAGGAGAAATAG
Source organism: Rhabditoides inermis (assembly GCA_963966185.1). Taxonomy (NCBI): domain Eukaryota; kingdom Metazoa; phylum Nematoda; class Chromadorea; order Rhabditida; family Rhabditidae; genus Rhabditoides; species Rhabditoides inermis. The sequence goes on along the minus strand of CAWZYM010000342.1, from coordinate 308,453 downwards.
GATGAATTAGTATGGCTACACCCTTTTTACTCTGTATAAGTAGTGAGATATATACACCAACAATAAAGAAATGAATAAAAAATGGGTCTAGTTTTCTTGAAACCGAAAAGAAGAAGAAGGAGTGGTAGATTACATACTCAAAGAACGTTTCTCGCGCTGTTCTGTGTCCAATGTATCAATATTTTAATAAAATCCATGCATGTGTAAATCCCTATAACTCTCTTATAATATGTAACCCTCAACATGTAACATGTAACATGTAACCGTCACAAAACCCTATAATTAAGATGAAGTGAAAAACAATGTGTTTGCGAAACTATTCAAAAGAAAACTAAGAGTTGTAAAATCTTGTTTTCGTGTAAAAGTTAGCATACCTAAGGATATCCTTCTCGAAAGTGATGAAGTTCTCCATAATATGGTCAAACTCGGCTCCATCAGCGATCGAATGCTCAGTGGTACCTCCGGCCTGAGTGGGTCCCATCTCTCTCTCTCTCTCTCTCTCTCTCTCTCTCTCTCTTTCTCTTTCTCTTTCTCTCTCCCTCTCTCTCTCTCTACCTTTCCATTCTTGGATACAATATAGTTGAGTGACTTGTCCACCCATCTATCCCATCCATTTCCGGTCAGCATAGCCTTCAGATAGGTGGACAGCTCCTGAAGTATTGATTTTTGTTATTGCTTGATTTTCATTGAAATATTGATCGTTTTCTCACCTCACTGCTGTACTCATCATCCTGGAAGATCAACACGAACACCGCGTCTTCGATCAGCTGAAATCAGTCGATAAATAAATTAATAATCTGGTATCCGCACACCTGAATGGTCTTTTTGTTCTCGGGATGATCGAGGAAGAACTTCTTGCGGTTGCGAGCCCACTGATCTCTGAGAGGAACGATTGATGCGTTATAGAAAGCCTAACACAAATACGTTTCATGGTCTGGACGAATACGTTTCAC